>JANIIA010000002.1:24537831-24576039 GCA_027478495.1 Erythroxylum alaternifolium
AACATATAGAGATTGATAGACACTTTATCAAGGAGAAGTTGGATAGAGGACTTGTTACTACTACATTTGTACCTTCAGGACTACAGTTGGCAGATGTTTTCACAAAAGGAGTTCCCAATGAGAAGTTCCAGAACCTCACTGGCAAGCTGGGAATGATAGATATCCATTCACCAGCTTGAGGGGGAGTGTTGGTTAATGTTGTTCCTTATCATTCTTATCTTAGGGATTCTTCTATATCTTAAAGATTATGATTGATATATCTCCCAATAAATTTAGGAGATACTTATTCCCTAATTATAGTAAGAGGTATCCAGTATCCCTAATTTTTAGGAAATCCAGTTTTAGAATTTCAGGCCTCTAATCTATATAAGAGGCAGCATTGTACATACTTGTATTATCATACAATTCTAGTAAATACAGAAATATATTCTTTACCCTAAATTCAACTTTTTCAAAAGTTGAATCGAAAGAGAAAACAAGGAAAGTAACAAGACAGTGGCAAATAAAAATGATTGGCTCAAATCAGGTGGAAGGCGGTGGAAAGCAACCTTTCAAAGCATCACCAGTCTCATTCCCGTAGAAGACACCATTAATGCAGCATCTCCTAAAGACCATTCGATTTTCAGTGAGGGTTCCAGTTTTGTCCGTCAAAATGTACTCAACTTGTCCCAGGTCCTCACTAATTGCTGTGCTGCCACCAAAAATGATAACTATTTAAAATATTTCAAAAAAAACTTGGTTTCCTTTCAACTTTAACTTCATGGCAATGATATCAATCACTAAACTTACTTTGTAGCATGGGACGGAGTACTAGTTTCTAAGTCAAACATCTGAGCATCCCAATCAATAAACTTTGCATACAAGCTCTTAACAAGATCCAATGAAACCTGTAAAATAAGAAAATGATCATTACACATTTGAATAGATGATATTCCGTAAAATAAATTAAAAAACAAAGAAAGGACACATTATAAATTAACCGATTATAAGATACGACAACATAGTCAAGCATATTTTCGAAAAATAAATCAGACAGCATCATAGTTAGATTATTACTTTTGAAACCAATTAATTGTTGGAATTTAGTTAAACATACATAAGCATGAGATTATCTATGTTTTGTATTTCCCATATTCACATAAGACTACTTTCAGAAGATCTGTTTATCTTTCTATAATAGCATACACCCATTTTAGGATAGTGAATCAACAAATTTGATAACTATCAAATGTTGACATAGAATTATTTTCTACACCTAAAACATCAAACTATGAGAACTGTGCTGGGAACATTCTGTTCCTCACAAGCAGAACCTGCTGGCTATATTTCTGCCACCGAACCTAATGACATAAGTGATCGACAATTGTTTTCCTTAATCATACAAAAGATTTAGTACTCCAAGTTCACAGTTCATTATCCTCTCAACATGAAAACCTTCAGGTATCACAACCCTAATTAAAAGCATTTCATCGATAACACTTTTTAGCTTCCCTAATGCTTGCAATTTGGATCAAAGGAACTGAAACCTCAGAGTAAATTGGGCAAGTTTCCAAATTTTCTCCAACTAGAACCTTGTTATCCTTACTGGACTACATAAGGGACAAAACAGTTAACTACATTCAAGCATATATAGAAAGCATTCGCAATCAATCACTATGCTAAAGTGCCAAAGTTTCTAAATAACAAAGCAGAAACAAATAATAAAGATGATAAAGAGTTTACCTTAATAGATATAGGTATCATGATTGAGCAAAGAAGCTCAAACCTTAGAGGGATAATCAGTAATTCGTACCATGGTCCTTCACTTGGGTACAACACATACCATTGCTGCAAAGGAGTCAAGTTCAGAAAGATCATGTAAAATTTCAAAAACAACGCAACGATAACAAAACAAAAATGAAGAGTTACACTAAGATTGCAGTTACTATACATAGCCAAACTACTAAAAGTTTGCCCCTCCACCTCCTAACCCATCTCTTCGAGTACAGGGGCAGAGTGACTTTTTTCTTTCAACAAATAAAAAGCAAAATGAAAAACCACAAAGTAATGAAATACATAGAGGGAGATAAAGATGCAGAAAAATTGAGTGGAAACAATGTAATAAAATCCAAGGGTCCAACCATGAAAATAAGCGTTACTAATTTTGAAATAAAAGGCAAAGTAAAATCATCAGAGCTGAGTATAGAATGTAGAAATATTTGATCTCAATTGATAGTATGACACATTTGCCGAAGAAAATAAGCACAAAAACATATAGAAAACATTGGGCGAATGCACTCATAGTATCAAAACTAAAAATTACAATCATCGAATGATTCTCACCAAGTTTCATATCTATAATTTCACCATATATAAGTCCTCTCCAATCAATACTCCCAAATTTTACTAAAAAAGAGTTTCTATGAACAAAGATCTTCTTCTCTTGTAAGGTCAGCATTCCAAATGAAGTTTGTCTTTTCTAGTTACACCCATATAAACCCTACTAATCCTACAATCATATTGTGCCATCAAGCATGTAAAAGGAAATTAAAAAATTAAGAAAACTTGGACTACAAGAACATTTTTGTCATAAGTGACCAAAAACAAGAGAGATTAAATTTGGATGTAGTCATTACATTTGTAAATTTATTTTAAGAAAACACGAAGTGCATTATTGGATATCTCAATCTTCACTTATGGACAAGACATGAAAAGTAAAGGACAGAACAAGTGAATTGAAATTAATAACAAACCAAGAAAATCAACTAACTAATACAAACTGCCAATTTAAGACCCCAGCTTGAAGCAATCTTTATAGCTGATGTCTATATTCATGACAGCATTCCAAAGCAATGTTGTCGTCAAAGCAAACTTAAATTGTACACATCCAGCAATCACTAATGAGTACTTTGCACATCTGAATTGCCTCATTTCCGCCACAAAAATGTTGACTAGGATCCATATGCTATGAAATAACTATCGTTATGTCGACAAGCAATTTACAAATGCTGAGACATACCAAAAGGTTCTTCTACTAAACATTCAATTTGATTAAATCATTACTGTAGAAAACTATAACTGAGCAAGTCCAGCAAACCTTTCTTGCTTCTGTGTCCTTCCAAATGTTACCAGCTATGCCCAAAACAACAACAACCACTATTTGGAAAACAAATATAGCTCCAGTTAATTTGTCAATCATGGCATCAACAGCTGTGAGTTTAGGTTCAGGTATACCCCTGCTCATACCCAGCTTTGTTTCATTTCCTGCAAAGAAAGCAAGGAAAGAAGCAGATGAGTCAAATGATTAAAGAAAATGTACCGTAATCACCTAGATAAAAACTGCATTTTTTTAACATCCGTGAGAAAAAGTATAGTGATAAAAGACAGAAAAAACAGGATAAAGAAAGAGAAAAAAAGAAATGAGAATCCAATAACATAGCAGAAAATCCAACACCTACTCCCATGGAAAATTCAGAAAGTGGCTCGGCACGAGAAAAGTGGTAATCTGCTACTCATAGGAATTGCAATTTTAGAAATTTTTAGTCAACAATGTTTGGCATTCTTGTGCACTCAGTTTCTTTAAAGAGAAAAGGTTCATAATAGTGTAATCATATTTTCTCCTAATGATGAATAAGACTGCCAACCGCTCAGAAACCGGATGATCCACTATAAATAAAAGCAACAAAATTGCATGAATGATACATTCGCGTAAAATTCTATTAGAATGAGGTGAACATAAAGGAGTAGCTCCATGTTCAAGCCTATCATTCCTAATACGATTTGACTTATTAGACAATAAATTCCACTCAACCAATTAAACAATATGAACAGATAAGTGCCCGTTCTCCCTTAACCAACCCACAAAGATTTTGTTGCGGAGAACCTCTTACATACCTAAGAAACCATTACCTAACTAAATAAGAAATTATCATTCACATGTTAAAGTTTAATATGAAAATAAAGGGAGGATAAGGGAAACTACTTATGAGAAAAAGGTCTGGCTGTGAACTGAAAAAAGTATGAACTTGCCTGTGTAGACAGCTACTCCACAAGCCCACTCTGTATTTCTCAAGTAGCATGACTGGAGAATCGTGTTTTTTATTGTCAAAGGGCACATATCATTATCTAGAAAAGGAGGAAATAACCGCAGGTTTGCATCAAATCTTCTAATATCCTTATTTGGATTTGGACATTCAATAACACCCTGAGGTCCAAAATAAACAATATAACAATCTAGGAAAACTCAAGGCAAAAAAGATGAAAACATAACATTTATACATCCTCAAGAAACTTGCCTTTATTTTGTGCAATAATTCAGAGTCTATCCCCGTGCAAGCAGAGGGTATTACCCTTGTCTTTAGGTCAGTTTCACCATCTAGAGCAGCTGTCTGCAAGGCATGCAAATGTTAGATATTGTTCGTAGAACAATAATCCTAAAAGGAAGGGTTAGAGTAATTCGCATAATATAGAATATAAAAGATTTCATTCAAAAGGAAAGTGGAAACACAATGTATCTGACAAAAGAAGGGGTGAATTTCCTAGGCAAAATATGCCACAAAAAGGGATCCTATCCTAGTATGTGGTAAGAACTGCGACTCAAGATAGAAACAAAATACTGCTATGATGGAAAATCAAACAGATAATGTTAAAGTCGTATCTCAGAATATCATATGTGTAACACAATATTAAACACAAATCAAAGTAATGTCACAAAGAAATAGTGGGAAAGCCCAAGGTATACAAAAAAATATAGCATCCTAAAGCTCAAGGTATACAGAAAAATCTGTGCGTTCAAGCATTCCAAATAAGAGCCACTTCGCAATTAGAAAACAGACAATCAACCCACACAAGCTCGACTGAATCTGCTAGAATAGTGCTGCGGTTCACACTTCTATTCCTAGGATCTTTGTATAGCAATGGTACTTATTCATCAATGAGCATAAGATCCTTAAGCTCGGTAATGACCAGAAAGAACTATATTATTTTGACGAGTCAACGATGGCCAAATAGGATACTAGGGCAATAGGGTTCAAGCTGACTAAAAGAACCTTATATTTACCTCCACATAGCAGAGCCCTTGAGGCTCAGACGTACCAAGCAACACAAGATCACATGGCACTTCATCATTCTCACGAAGCCACACCAGGTTACCAACATGGATGTCTTGTGCTTGAATCTACAGAACGAAAACCACTAACTAATAAGAATAAATGCCCACACGAGGAAAATAATTAAACATCAAAAACAAAGATGAGTTGCCAAAAGAATTAAAATGATACAAACATTTATACGCACATCATGATCAGAATAACCATTGAGATTTCAGGCCTTTATAACGCCATTTCTAAAGTTCGCACTTTTACCGTGATACATGTCAACCTCATATCAACAAAGTTCCTCTGAGTTCCTTTTCCACAGAAAAAGATAGACTAGAATTTCTAAACTTTAAAAGAGTTTCAAAACGGGGAAAAAAAAAAGAAAGTGTGGCCGCTCAATCCCGCTCTATGACTCACAAAATTTTGGTCAAGGGAGAGAAGGCTTTTACTAGTGGATGGTGATAGAGACATATCTAGAAACTTAAATTATTGATCAATTTACTCTACCAATGTACTAATAAGAGAAATGATAAGGTTCAACAAGATTGGAACATTGCTCTAAAGATTAAAAATGAATAGTCGCTAGAATGAGAACCGATCTAAAGTCACAGAGTTGATTAAAAATTCCAGCTCAATCGACTTAACTTCTTGCTTATTCAGTTACCTTTCTCCAGCTAATGGAACAGAGAATGGCATAATTTGGATTAAGAAAAAAAGGAGCACTATGGATGGTTGCTTACATGTTTTTTAACACTCTGTCTAACAACCCAAACTTCTTTCTCATTTGCCTTTTTGTCAGAGAGATATCTGTTGTAATCATCCCAAGCTTCTTTTGTAGCTGAGACTGCAAATATAAAAATTAAAGGACCCCACGTACTGGCAGGATTTACTGGAGTAATTAGTGACCAAAGCTGAAGGCAGGCAATCAACAAGAAATACTGGTTCATGAACCGGCTGAAAGTAGAGGTGGAAAAAGTTGTTCCATCAATGACGGATGTCATAAGATAACGTCCAATTATTAAATATTGAGGATATGCACAAAAAAAGAATTACCTGAATTGCTCCCATAAATTCTTTGGAATAAAGTTCACCAAAGTGTATTTTCTATTTGATATGCGATTATCACAATAAAGATCTTGGGTTGGTGATTCATCATCATTGATATATACAAATCTCTTCATGTCGACTAAGAAGTGAATGATTCAAAATCAGAAAAGTTTATTGAAGGAAAACAAAAACAAAGAACTTGACTCTTTAAAGGAGCTCTACAAGAGGAAAGAGCTCATTGCTGCAGAACCTGCAAGGTAGAGGTTATGCATAATGTCAGAAACAAAGCACGAAAAACAAATGAGATAAACCTTAAATTCCAATGTTTTAAAACCGGACGGACCATTGAACATGTGAGAAGAAGGGTCCCAGGTTAAAGGTATAGAACTGGTAATATTAAACAATAGAAAATTAAATTAAAGATCTTTATCTAAAACCCTAAAATTGGACGAATAGGCTCTGACATAATGAAACGCACGGAGCAAGTAGCAGGGCTGTTGGGGACTCATTTTCTCACTCTGCAAGTAGCAGCAATCGCCCTTTCACAAAAAAAAAAAAAATCCAATATAATTATATAAATACAAAAATCGGAGAGCTATTTATTGAATCGACCAAATATAACACTGGAATGAAATTACACGCAAGCAGAAGAAATAAGAAAGTATACAAATCTTATCGAAATTCAATACCTCATTATCATCCCCCGATCACCAGAAAGGATTGACGATAACCAAAATGATAAGGGGAAGCAAGAGTCGACTTGGATCCGAATTTTGATTCACAAATTATATTAGATTGGTCCGTAAAGAAGAGGAGAGGAGGGTTATGTCAACCTTACGGGGAGGAGGAGGACACAATACTTGCTCCTTTCTCTGGTTAATTTACCAAATTATGCAAAACTAAAAAGAAAGACTGATTATCTTTTAAAATTTTGTCCAAAACACGCGTGCTTCTGCCCAATAAGTTATTTAAAATTAAAAATACAATTTTTTAAATATATATGATATTTCTATTTAATATATAGGATTTATTTATGTTACAGTTTTACACTAATTCAACTTTAATTTTTATTAATTAAATACCGAATTTTGAAATTAGTACACATTACTTTAATTTAATAAAATTTCAGGTGTATTCGCTATAAAAAGCAAATTAAATTTCAAATTTGTAAACTAACAAAGTAACTTAAAAGAAGAATATGTATTTATAAATAAGTGAATTAGACTTGTTATCTTCATGTATTTTAAAATTATAAAATTCTTAAATTTTTAATTCAATTAAATATAAAGTTATGAAGTATGTAAAATTGAAAAATAAAATATCTTCATGTCATGCTAAATTAAAATATTTGTCAAACTGCAAAAAGTTTTATTAATATATATTGTCGTTCATATTTTTTATCATAAAGTATAACAATAATTCTTTTCTAACCTAACTTTATATTTGTTGTGATTGAATTACATATTAAATAAGTAATTTTCCTTGTTGAATGTCTCTTGATGTGTAGGACTAGGAGGAGCTTTATTAAGTACTATATACTAATTAAGTACTATATACTAAGCATGAAGTCGTCGTTGTCGCTGACGTGTCCTGGATCAAACGATCGTAATTTTTCCCATCATCAAACAACCCTAATCTCTCTCGTCCTCTTCTACTCTCTCCGAATCTCTGCTTCTCTCTTGTTGTCACCAATTAATGACTCTTAACTCTTCCCAACATCGTCTCCCTTGCTTTTACCAATTAATAACTCTTAATTCTTCCTAACAAATGATCTCCATCACGTACTAGAGACAACAATAAATCGTCCTCCTCTTTCCTGCTTCTCCGTTAATAAATAAAGTTACTTTATTGATATAGGCTTCTCTATCATCTCTTGATCCCTCTAGATTGTCCTGAGTAGCTATTACATCTTCCTCTTCAAAGTTCTTCCCTTTCTCTTCCTTACTGAATCTCCTCTTACCCTCAAATCGGAACTATTTTTCAAAAAAGGATCAACATCAGACATAAAAATGCTCTCAACTATTGAGCCAAACATAATTGAAGTTTGAAAAGGAGTATAAACAGAAAAAGTTATAAAAGCAACAGAAGACGAAGAGAAACAGCTCGCAGAAGGAGTCTCTGGAGTTCAACATAGCCCCTTCTATATGCATCTCGCGGTTTGGTACTTTTATCGATTCCAATAGGATTTTATTTATACATGATAAGAAAGAAGGCGGTGGTCAGTGGTTAATAGATAGGGCTTTGAAGGCAAAGCAAAAACATATAACCGACAAACAAGTCTAAGAGAGAGAAACTATGGTTGGATGAAACATACATGTCAGTCACCTCAACTCCACTTTTGACGTCGATTACAACTCTGACAATGGCTTCAAAACTTTAAAGTTTAAGTTTTTTTCGCTCACGTCACTACCTCCCCACCAACAAAAGGTCTCCTTTTTCTTTCTCTGTTGTCTTTTTTCCTTCAATTATGCTTTATTGACGATCTTATGGGCTTGTGTAGATTCTTCATTTTTTTATGATGATAAACTCGTTTTGGATGGATCTGATTTCACTAACCAAATCAAGTTGCTTTCCATCAATGACAGGGAGAATGTTACGAGGAGCAAAAATCATATAGTGAGGATTTTTTAAGTCCGATGAGGAATTTGCTCGAATGCTAAAAGTCATTTATCGGTTTTCATAATTTCAATGTTATTTTATTTATGTTATTTTTTTTAGTAATGTTATGTAATGTGTTGGGTTTAGATCTTTTCTATGTGTGATTATTTATTTTGTGAGACCCGAGAAGTAAAAATCATTTATGACCTCTCTAAACTTTCTTTATGACCTCTCTAAACTTTCTTACTATGCGAATATATGACGATTGACAATAAATGGGGTAGCTTTCAGAGTGATTATTTATCGACTTATAAGCCTACTTTTCTTTATAGTATGAGGACCTAGTGGGACAGGAGGTAGCCAGGAAGATAGTTCCTAGAGAAGAGCTTGAGGAGAAAGAATTAGTTTCCTTGGAAAAAGTTATTTCTCTTATTTCTTTCCTTATAGTTGGTTGTGAGATGAGTAACTATTAGCTTTTATTACTTTTGGGTTCTGAGAAGGATGCAATTGTGAATAATTGGATAAAATTGGCAATTAGTAAAGTCAATTTATATATAACGCAATGGTTAAGGAACATGAGTGAGATATCTATATGGTTCTTACTCGTTTCTAAATTGCATATCTGGTTGCTATTATACTTACTAAAAGTGATCTTTTTTTATTCTCTGCTTCTAGTGGATTCTTTGACCTTGGGTTTATCTTTTTGGGTTTAAGAGTTTTCTATGAGTAAGTTCAGAATTTTTTTTGGGTTCAATGATTCCGTGGGCAGTTTGAAACAATGGATGATCATTTGAGTTGGATTGCATGATAATCATTTATGAGAATGAAACCTCTATGATTTTGTCGCCAGGGACCTCTGTGTCTTACTAACTTAGAGGTTTTAATCGTATATATGTTGGTTCTTTGTGTTTTGTTTCTTGTTGGTAGTATTAATTTTTAGCTTTTATGGTTGGTGATTTTGGGCGATTAATGTGGCAATGCAGTTGGGCATTGGTTGGTATAATCGTTACTTTTGAATGCTGTTAAGAGTTCTAACTGGTTTAATTTCTTTTGTTTAATGTATAGGTAGATATATAAGTAGCAATAGTTAGTTTTCAAGGCAGATGGTATGCTCACATGGAAATGAAAATTTTCAGTAATGGCTAGGTTTTTAACTGAAGGACGCTTAACACACACTGTTTCCAGTAAAAAGAAAAAATGGTAAGAATCATTTGTTATTTGCTAAGTGAGTATAGTTGTGGATGTTTCAATATTGTACTTATACGAGACTCATTATTTGGCAAGGGATGTTAGTAGGTAAATTGGCTTTTCAATGCATCTACAGAGAGTTATATGAGGCAGATAGTGCAAATTTGCTTGATGAAGAAGATAATTGTTTCCCATTCATATGTTCAGTTGAAATGTATAGGGCCTTAGTTATATCATGTTTGTGGGGTTGGAATTTGCATATCGTATGTTAAGGAAGATTATGCTCCAAAAGTTGCAACAGTTTTTCATCTTATTTACAACATTCATTGATGACTCTTTATTTAGTTAGTCTCAAGTTATTCCACTGCTTATGATTCTTAGCAGATATTCAAGTTTTTGGTTTGATATCTATGACTAACCTATTGCATCTGGTAAGATTTAACATTGCTATGAATTTTTGTGATGCCTTATTTGTTTATGTATCTTTTAGTATTATATATGTCTGAGCCATGGAAATTTATTTGCGCATTTGTGGACATACAATTATGTTGGTGGCAAGTGAATATCTGTGCTAGAATATTTGTGGATATTTGTATTTACTAATATATTAGAATGTTTGATGATTGAAAACCTTGATGGAAAATATACATCTATTTGAGTATTAAACCTAAAGTGAGGTATAGTACTTGTTATATATGTGACTGCTCTTTTATTTATATATTTGTGATTGCATTTGTAATTGAAATTCATTGACTTCTTGTTGTTTATCTGATTATGTGATGCAATTATGAAGGTTTGTTCATGCAAAAAGCCAGTGAAGGTCAGTCAATATGTAGCTTATGCAGGTTGTGAGTGTTTATCTATTTTAATTTGTCTTTTCCATTTATTTGAGCAATTTTCTCCCAATGTCTTCCAGAACTTGGTTTGCTTATTATTATTGTCTTGTGATAGTTTGGGTACTACTCTCAGTTGAGTTCTTTTCTTGTTTTTCCCTCCTATTGTCTCAGAATTTTGTAGGTCCTTAATTTCTATAGAAGAAATGTTGTTGCAGCCTTCTGGTGGTATTGGTCATAGGAAACCTCCAAGGAAGGGAAAAAAAAGTCACTAAACTCTTATTCAATTATCCTTTGTTATGTTTCACTTTAATATTTTAATTTGGAATTTATCAAGAATTGGCTGTTTATTGAAGTGTTGCTTCAATAGCTACTTAAATACTTTTATCTCTCTCTTTCTTAAATGATTTTCTCTCTTGCTTAGATGTTGGTATCTCTTATTAGAGTAGTGCTCTAAAGGCAATCAACTTTAGCACTTTTGTACAAACTTTATTTTGATTAATAAAGCAAAAGGCATTTTTCATTGATTTAATATCCGTTTATGTATGAATTGACATTGATCTTAAATTGAACTAATGAAGTCTTGATACAAAACATAATATGAAGGAAATCACGCTGAGATCATGATAATGAGATTCCTATCATGTGTAATTATGTTAGTATCTAAATAATTAATAAGAAAGGACATTATTAATCTAGACAAACTAGCATATGTTATACTCCTTGATTTGATCAAGTAGTAGATCTCACAAACTGTAAGCATGAGATATTTAGAGTTAACAAGTGGATGCTTACTAAGGGTAGTAAGTACATCGATAACCTGCAATGAGATTATCATATAGATGATCTACCGAATGTCAATGATTAATATCATCATAGCAATGGTGCAAATATCCTTAGACTTGAGGTACTCAAGGATATCTTTGATACTAATCCTGTGCTTTGACATCATTCCTTGTTACCTCAAGACGAGATCTCTTTTAGGGTAGTGATTGAGTATAGCTATTAGTATTTGAAGGTAACTGGGTAGTCAATAAAGGATTCACCACTCCTGATAGAAGGAGATGATACTCTCAGCCTTTTGTCAGGGTCATTGCTCAAGAGTCTCTAGCCAGAGCAGTTATGTGTCATATATTATGAGATCTTAGGAAAAAAACTAATATCTCAGGAAGTTGATACATAACCCATACTCCGAACCAAGTGCGGTATAGTATAGTAAAAGGACGAATTGCATGGTAATTGTTTATGGAAAGATTTGTAAGTTGGATAATAAACTATCGAAGGGTTCGTGTGTTAATCTATTTATATTCTAATAAATTGGCATCATGAAATCCTTCATGATTTGCTTGAATTAAGAGTTAATTCTAGTAGCATGAAATTATCCATGATTTGCTCAAATTAGAAGTTAATTTAAGTGCCTAAAATAACCGAGAACCTAAGGGTCACACGTATAAAAGATCGGATGAAAAATGTAGTGTGTATAGCCATTTTTAAGTAGGTCATAATTGTGACCAAAGGCGAGCCTGATTTTAAGTAGGCCACGATCGTGATCGAAGGCACGAATGAGTATATAATTGAGTTCTTCACTTATGTACACAAGAGTCTAACCACTTCTTACACACACTTGAGTGAAAGCATAATGGCTCTAAAAGAGTTATAGAGTGAGAGAGAGGTGTCAAGAGTCTTATTCTTGCAATTTATGCAATTGTTATATGAATCAAAGTGCATGCAACAAGAGTCTTGATCTTTCTTTTCATTTTGAGTATCTACTAAAACTCCTCTAGTTTGGTGCTCAAATCACCCTTCCACATTGTTTCTTCTTAATCTTTACGTGTTCTTGGGATGATCAAGGAAGGGTTTGGTGTTTGCAACAACCCTAACAAGGAGAAGAAATAAGAAAGGAGGAGAAACAAAAGGTAAAAAGTTTTATATTTCATGTTCTTTTATATGTTTATGCATACATGTGTGATTCTGGCTTTTATGGGTTGTCATGTGGTTAGAATCTAGATTCTGACACTTTCGCTGCAATCTCATACATGTGATGCATGCATCCATGGCAAACCTAACAGTGGTATCAGAGCCAGGTTATGCATGTATTAGGTGATGTATTGAACATGAGCAAAGTGTTTGCTGGGTTGTGACTAACATGCATGTTGATTTGGAATAATTCATGTAAATTGTAGAAATTTTGTTTTTTTGATTTTTCTTTCTCACAAATGTTTATAAGATGTTACATCATGTTTCTGTCAAAGAAAATTGCACGTCATTTGCTATTTTATTTTGAATTAATATTCAGACTGTTCATATGTTGGTTTTTGAGAATTTCAGGAAAATTGAATGCATGTGCTGATTTTGAAAATTTCGTAATAATTTTAAAAAAATTGTTTTCTGTTTTTTCTTTCGCAGAAATATTTATAAGGTGTTATGTTATATTTCTATCAAAGGAAAATGCAATTGAATGTCATTTGCTATTTTATTATGAATTTAGTTTCAGCTTGATGCATGTATGAAGTTCTGGGAAATTATGGAAATCTGATGAACATGCATGCTTGTAAATTTATGCATGCACATGCAAGATGAGATGTTGCCACGTGTGTGAGAAGCATGACTCCTGTTATTAAAGTGATTAACTTATGCATGCATGATAGTTTGACTAGTGTTAGAAGAAATATGACAAGTGACATACGCATGTGATGTGCTGACTAATTCCTATTTATTAATAAATAATTCCTAAGAATTATGTTCTGGAATTTTTTATTAGACATATTTAGAGTGTGTATAAGACTTTGGGATTTTTCCAAAATTAACTGAATTTAATTCAATTATTAAATCAAGTCAAAGTCAACATTGGTTAACTTTCTGAAATCTGATGGAGTTGACTTACTTAATGACTAATAGTGTATGTATTTCGGTTATAAGACCTTAATAAAGTTCTTGCCATAAGAAATGTATTATTTTGATTGTAATAGCATGCCTAATGCATGTGCATGAAATTAGGGCTTCAAAAATTTTCCAAACATCAAATCGATCCCCTTTGGTGTCTAATAGGTTAACTTATTTATCTTGACAATTTTGACCGTCAAGATAATTTTGGTTTGTGTCGAAATTATTTAGATAAATTTGAGACGACCTAGGGATATTATAGATGACTAATTGATGTACAAAAATTTTGGAAACCTTAAGGATTAATTTAGAATTAATCCAAGTAGAGCATAGCATTTCTAGTGTGACTAGAAGAAGGGCATATATACATGGATTAAAGTGTTTATTTTGAACATCAAAATAATTGAATTTTAGGGTCCTAATTGAATAACGACTAGAAAAAGGGCATATATACATGGATTAAAGTGTTTAATTTGGACATCAAAATAATTGAATTTTAGGATTCCTAATTGAATAACATTCATAATTCGAATTAGTTGAGACTAACTCTAGTACCCAATTCAGTTCAAGAGTTGAATTTAATCATGAATTTTAGATGCATAGTCAAGTCACAACCTAAATTAAACCTCCTTTGTGTGATGCATGCATTAGATGCTTTTTAAGGATTGTTATAGACATAGGCTTAATTTAATTGAGTTGTCCATAATCTGACTATATATATATATTTGTGCGTGTGTGTGTGCGTGTGTGTGTGAGTGATATATATGTATATTACAAGATCATCCAAATATTGATGAGACCAAAGAACAAATCCCTTAATCGAAATATTAGCACTTACGCCTTCTATTGATATGACAAGAACCAATGTTCTTTTATAGTTGGGTTGTTGGGCAAATCCAAGCCCGCTTTACATGAATATGTTCAAACCATGGAAATTATATTTTCGGATTAATGTGTTAGTCCTAACTGGAAGCCTTGATTTGTTGGGCAAACCCAAGGTTGACGTGGATAGAGGTGAAGTTGGGTAATATACATGGGATTTGTATAAATTAAGAGTTGATAACCTAATGAGTGTGCTAAATCAACAGTTGATAGCACAAGTCAATAATTGCATAACTGAATGCCATTGGTATGAATGATACCTACCGATTAACCTAACGTGGCTTGTTGGGAAAACCCAAGGTCATTCTTGGTGATATCAAATATCGACGCATTAAGAAAACTATAACTTTTCTCAAATTCATGGTCAGGGCTATGGATTTGAATAAGAATAGTAGGACCTATGATGCATATGATTAAAGTCCTTATCGATATGCATTAGTGTACATTCTAACACTTTCTCTCGTTCTTCTAAGTTATTGAATTGCCACGATGTCTTCATCTAGTGTGAACCTATGCTCTTTATTAGATTCCAACAAACTCACGGGACCAAACTTCTTAGATTGGCTATGAAATTTGAGAAATGTTCTCAAATCTAAGAAACTAGAATATGTCCTAGATGAACCACTTCCTGATTCCCCTGTTGTCGACGCATCTGATGAGGATCAGAAAGCATACAAGAAACTACTTGATGATAGTGAGCTGGCTAGCTGTATAATGTTGTCCTCTATGTCACCAGAACTGCAAAAGTAGCACGAGGCTATAGATGCTTATACCATAGCCTACAATCTGAGGGAATTATTTGATGAGCAAGTTCGGCCTGAAAGGTTCGAGACTTTGAGGTTGATTTTCTGCTCTAAGATGGCTGAGGGATCATCTCTAGTACAATATGCGTTGAAGATGTATGGATATATTGAGAGATTAAGCAGTTTGGGTTTCGTAATGGATCATGAGTTAAGTATAAACTTAATTAGATATCAGTTATATAATTCTTTAGAGAAAAAGATGTTTATCTCAAAGCATGCTATCTTTTTAGAGAAAGACTTTCTTCTAAGAGAAGTCAATAGGAGCAAAGTTGAACTTGATGAAGTTCATGATGCTCAAACAGATGCAGATCAATTGCCTAAAACCAAAATTATTGTTCACAGAGATAAGAAAATAGTTGAACCTTCTAACACACAAAATATTCGTAGGTCAAGTAGGATACGCAATGTTCCAGAGAGATATGAATTTCTTATAAGCGAACACAATAACATATTGCTCATAGAAGATGATGAGCCTACGACCTATAAAGAGGCTTTGAAGAGTTTAGAATCCAAAAAATGGCTTCAATTCATAAAGTCCGAAATGGATTCCATGTATGAAAATCAAGTATGGACTTTGGTTGACCTACTCAAAGGGTTAAAACCCATAAGGTGCAAGTAGATTTTCAAGAAGAAAATCCACATGGAAGGTAATGTGATTACCTATAAAGCTAGGCTAGTTACTAAAAGTTATCATCAAAGATAAGGAGTTGACTATGATGAGACTTTTAGCCTCATAGCCATGCTTAAATTCATTAGAATACTCCTAGCCATTGCTGCTCATTATGATTATGAAATATGGCATATGGATGTGAGATGACTTTCCTAAATGGAAACCTAGTTGAAGATGTGTATACGATACAACCTGAGGCCTTCGTATCTAAAGATGGCAGAAAGGTATGCAAGCTTCAGAAATCAATTTATGGATTGAAGCAAGCATATAGGAGTTGGAACATCATATTTGATGAGACAATCAAAAAGTTTGGTTTCTCACAAAATATAGATCTTGTAGTGAGCGGGCATACGGATGCCAATTTTCAATCAGACCAAGATAACTCCCAATCCCAGTCAGGTTATGTTTTCACACTGAATGGTGGAGCAGTCAGTTAGAAGAGTTCCAAACAAAAGACAACCGCATATTCAATGATCAAATCAGAGTACATTGCAGCCGCCGAAGCGGTAAAAGAAGCTGTTTAGATCAAAAAGTTCATTATGAAACTTGAAGTGGTTCCGAGCATAGTAGACCCAATACTGTTGTACTATGACAACAATGGGGCTATTGTTCAAGCCAAATAACCAAGGTCTCATCAAAGGTCTAAAAAAGTACTTAGGAGATATCACCTGATTAGGGAGATAATTGATAGAGGTGATGTGAAGATAGAGAGAGTGCCCACAGATCAGAAAATTGTTGATCCTTTGACTAAGCCACTTCCTCAGATAAAATTTGATTCTTATGTACTCACTTATGGTATTAGATACAAAGGTAATTGACTTTAGTGCAAACTTTAGCACTTTTGTTAGAGTAGTGCTCTAAAGGTAATCACCTTTAACACTTTTGTACAAACTTTATTTTGATTAATAAAGCAAAAGGCATTTTTTATTAATTTGATAGTCGTTTATATATGGATTGATATTGATCTTAAATCAAATTAATGAATTATATGATACAAAACATAGTATGAAGGAAATCATGATGAGATCATGATAATTAGATTCCTATCATATGCAATTATATTAGTATCAAAATAATCCCTAGTTATAGGATTAATAAGATAGGACATTATTAATCTAGACAAACTAGCACATGTTATACTCCTTGATTTGATCAAGCAGTGGATCTCACAAACTGTAAGCATGAGATGTTTAGAGTTAACATGTGGATCCTAACTAAGAGTAGTAAGTACATCGGCTGAACTGCAATGAGATTATCATATGGATGATCTATCAAATGTCAATGATTAATCTCATAATAGCAATGGTGCAAATATCCTTAAACTTGAGCTACTCAAGGATATCTTGGATACTAATCCTGTGCTTTGACATCATTCCTGGTTACCTTAAGACCAGGTCGCTCTTAGGGTAGTGATTGGGTACAGCTATTAGTATTTGAAGGTAATTGGGTAGCCAATAAAGGATTCACCACTCCTGATAGAAGGAGGTGATACCCTCAGCTTCTTATCTGGGTCATTACTCAAGAGTCTCTGGCCAGAATAGTTATGTGTCATAAAGAGAGTCTTCAACGACACATAGCGTAATGAGATCTTAGGACAAGAACTAATATCACCTGGACTAGATGCGACATAGTCAGTCTAGTGGGAGTTGACACATAACCCATACTCTGAACCAAGTAGGGCATAGTATGGTGAAATGACAAATTACACGGTAATTGTATATGGAAGGGTTCGTAAATTGGACAATTAACTATTGAAGAGTTTGTGTGTTAATCTACTTATATTCTGATAAATTGGCATCATGAAATCCTTCATGATTTTCTTGAATTAAGAGTTAATTCAAGTGGTACGAAATTATCCATGACTTGCTCGAATTAAGAGTTAATTCAAATGCCTAAAATAACTAGAAACCTAAAGGCCATACACATAAAAAATTGGATGAAAAACATAGTGTGTATGACCATTGTTAAGGAGGTCATGATTGTGACTAAAAGTGAGCCTGATTTAGGCCACGATTGCGGCTTATTGGTCACAATCATGACCGAAAGCATGAATGAGTACATAAGTGAGTTCTTCACTTATATACACAAGAGTCTAACCACTTCTTACACACTTGAGTGAGAGCATAAGGGCTCTAGAAGAGTTCTAAAGTAAGAGAGAAGTGTCAAGAGTCATATTCTTACAATATATACAATTTTTGTATGAATAAAAGTGCATACAACAAGAGTCTTGATGTTTCTTTTCATTTTAAGCATCTATTAGAACTCATCTAGTTTAGTGCTCAAATCACCCTTATACGTTGTTTCTTCTTGATCTTTGCATGTTCTTTGGTGATCAAGGAAGGGTTTGGTGTTTGTAACAACCCAAAGAAGGAGAAGAAATAAGAAAGGAGGAGAAACAAAAGGTAAAAAGTTTTATATTTCATGTTGTTTTATATGTCTATGCATGTGCGTGTGATTCTGGTTTTTCTAGATTGTCATGTAGTCAGAATCTAGATTTGGACATTTCTGCTGCAATCTCATGCATGTAATGCATGCATCCATGGCAAACCCAACATCTTTTAAAATCGTGATATCATGTATAGCCACATTAGGAGAATGAAGATTCTTAAAAGCGGTTTCATCATCAATTCTTTCGTTTGTAATCTTCTTGTTATTGAGGTTTTGCAAGCTGACTTTAGGGTCCTAGGTTACAGATTTATAGTCACATATTTTTATTAATGGTTGGAGCATTTACTGCAGATTGAGATTTTTACTTTTTATAACTTAACCATACTTAGACTAAGCTGTATCAGCTGGACGACAAGAATTGTTTGAATTTATAAATGTTGACAAAATAGCGGCCCTAGGATCTCATTTTAACAGGAGATCCAAATTGCATTCTTCCTTCTCTATAGATATAAAAAGTGACTCCTATTTGCTTCTTATTTTCAGTCATTTTATCTTCTGAAATTTAAAGCATTTTCATCCTTTTTTCTTACTTCCATACTTTGCAATATTTTATGGTCTTTGTTTGGTTGAAAGAAGTTACTTTGTCAACCTCAAGTTTTGGCATTTCTTTGGTGTTACTTTTCTTAAGGACGGGAGTTGGTTGTCACTTGCTAAAGACAGCATTAATTGCTCTATATTGGTATTTAGCATTTCCTTGATGACAGAAGAATTGTGTGCTCCTCTATTCTTGGCATTTGACTTCAGTTGAACCTTTGAGCAATCAAGTAGGTTGCAGGAGTTGGCACTTCTGTACTGCTACATGAGATGGTATTCTCTAAGAAATGCATGAGGTCGATTGGTTTTTAATAGCTTGTTTTTGCATAAGTTTTGTATTATTTTAAAGTTGTGTATTGTAATGCTTTTGTCTTATAATTTATGAAACCGTATAATGCACTTTAAATAAGTTTTTAAAGTTTTATCTAAGAAGTTAAAGTGTCTTTTGCATGCATTTCATGTAGTTAGTCCGGCATGGTTAGACAATGATTTTCTTAAGTTACATTTGTCATTCTTTTATTATTTGAATAGATGAAAAACTTGGTATTGTGGTGTAAGTTTCTTAAATTTGCCTTCACTTTAGTTTTGCAATACAAGTATCGCTCTTAGTTCTCAATATAGCTCTAACTATGCAATATTTTATGGTCTTTGTTTAGTTGAAAGAAGTTACTTTGTCAACCTTAAGTTTTGGTATTTCTTTGGTGTTACTTTTGTTAGGGATAGGGAGCTGGTTGTCACTTGCTAAGGGCATCATTAATTACTCTATATTGGGATTTAGCATTTCCTTGACAGAAGAGTTCTATGCTCCTCTATTCTTAGCATCTGAAGCAAGGACTTCAGCTGAACCTTTGAGCAGTCAAGTATATTGCATGAGTTGGCACTTCTGCATTGCTACTTGAGATGGTATTCTCCAAGAAATGTACAAGGTCAATTGGTTTTTAATAGCTTGTTTCTACATAAGTTTTGTATTATTTTAAAGTTGTGTATCGTAATGCTTTTGTCTTGTAATTTAAAAAACCATATAATGCACTTTAAATAAGCTTTTTAGAGTTTTATCTAAGAAGTTGAACTTCCTTTTGCAAGCATTTCATAGAGGTAGTCCGACATGATTGGACAATGATTTTCTTCAGTTGCATTTGCCATTCTTTTATTATTTGAATGGATGAAAAACTTCTTATTGTGGTGTAAGTTTCTTAAATTTTCCTATACTTTGGTTTTACGATATAAGTATGGCTCTTAGTTCTAAATATAGCTCTATTGTTTGCTTGAAAATGTCCATAAGGAAATTCTACTTGTGTTGATGTGAAATCAATGGTGGATAGTAAAGGAGTGAATTATGACAATACAAACCCCTCAGCCTGTGTAATGCGATGTCCAACAAAATGCTCTAAATTGTATGTGTTCTTTGTTCTTTATAAGGTGTTATTGTTTCAAATTTCATTCATCTTCATGTGTTTCTTCAAGGAGATAAGATGCCCTACACCTCATCTATGGCCTCTTTTTTTATGAATCATATTCTTTATGTTTCATTGCACTTAATTGTAAAATTGCGTAAACTATCTTGCAAATTCTCTTCAAATAATTAACATATTGTTTTTTTAGTGCCTGTGAGAAAGTACTTAAAATATCCCATTTGTGCATTTTTTATGTTGGACAAGTAATGCAACTTTTACTCATAGGCCTCAATGTTAAACTTACTCTAAAAATTGGGAGTGCTTACTTGAACTTAATATGATATTGGTCTGATTTATATGAACTAAAACCATAACCTTTGGAAATGATACATCTTTGCAACATTAAATCTCTCTGTTCTTCATAAAGTTTTACTTGTAACCTACCATTGTGAACCTGTGTAAATTTGTATATGCAGTTCCCAAATGTTACACAGTGGTTTTGTGTTTGTAATGTATTAAATCAGAATCTGTTTTAAGAAATATCTTCTTCTTGAGTAGGCATTGAAAGCTCTCAAGTTTTTGATCCTTGTAAGTCCAACTATTGTTATTATGTTAATACTGTTTTATAACATCTCATTAATGATTGCCTTCCTTTTTATTGCTCTTTGGGATTATATTTCACCAAAACTATTGTCATTTGCTTCTTGAGTGTTGGACTTCTATTTTCTTTTGTTAGCTAGTGTTTTTTCTCTTGTCAATTCAAGTTTTTGTTTCATTAGATTGAAAGATTGCTTAAACGATTGTTGCTTCTCTTATTGACAAATGTACATGTACATGCATATGCTATATTCCTTAAATGAATTGGAATAGGTTTGATGACCACTTGCATGCATGCGATAACTTATGAGGATTATTTTCATGTATTCTCCAAGCAGGGAATTGCATAAGCAATGTGCCTCAGAAACTGATTTGTGTAATGTTATTGTTTATTTTAAAAGCTCTCAGTAAGCTTATGAATCATGCCAGATGGCAAGAGGTTTTCTTTTCTAACCTTATATGCTTTATATTGCTTTTATTTATACTTATATTCTTTCTCTTAGTTAGGAGTTGGTTCATTATTCTGTTGAATTGTTTTTGACAAAAAACTATACAATTTAAACAGATGTTTCAGTTCCCATTACTACCAAAATATATTACTCTCAAAGGAACAATCATCTTCGGTCAACAATTGGTAATTTGTACCATACAGTAACAGCTAAGGGACCAAGTGATGGTGTGACGTGTCCAGAAGTATCACTGGAAGTTATAAAGGAATTCGAAGGTCAAAGGGGTATTTCAAATGATCAAAAATAAGACATGTTTAACAAGAAGGTTAGACCCTGTGTTTCGTTACTATTAATCTGATAGGAGGGAAGACCTCATAAGTAGTCTTGTGATAGCCATCTTGAAGTTATGTTCTTTCAAATAGCTAAAAGCATGAAATAGATGTTCTACATAAAATTCTTCTGGAATACAAGACACGTATATGATTGTAAGGTCAAGTTAAGCACAAGATATACATCTAGTTGTTAGATGCAAACCTTATCCAAAATTTATTTTGCTTTTACCTGGACAATAAAATGGCCTCTCATTTTGAGCAAACTTAGGTTTAATGTTTATTGGTGGTGAAGTAATATGATCTGTCCAATTTGAAATAAATTTTTTTGATAAATTTATGGTCGTTAATGTTGCTCATTTTTACATTGCTACTCTTCAAACATAGTGAGGCTACTGACTTGTTTCCCTACAAAAAACTCTAGTACCATACATGAGTGTATGATCCATTTTTTAGCTAAGAAAGTAAATGAATGAAATTGTTTCTTGTAGTTCATTCTATTACCTTAACATAGCTGTCTCTATATTTGAAAGCAATAAAAGAAATGACAATATTCAAAGTTTATTCTCTTGAGATTTGTTTTGACTTGTCTAGTGATGCCTTGATTGATTATCATGAAGTTGGAAATAGAACACTTCATATGGAGCAGAGTTAACTTATTTTAGTTTGACATGATATTTCAATTTGTTCTAAACGCAAGAAATCTTATACAGTATAGTCTTACTTAAGTTACAGAGATTATTTAAGTCATGAAAACATGCCCCTGTTACGTTGAAATTTGGTGGGCAGGGAATCTCATGCTCCATTTCAACAAAAAAATCAAGTAGGAATCCTAGACACTACACCTGTTAAGTTGTCATTAGCAAATTCCCTATTTATGCAGGTGAAAGTGGCTGTGGACAAAGTTATGAAAGCAACGGATTTGGACACCTTGCTTTAGTATTTAGGGTTGGTTATCTCGTTTGGCATCCATCTTATGATCTGCATAAAAAATTATGTTATTCCTATTTATTGCCCCTTGTCTGCCAATAGAATTATCTACCAACTTAGTATTTGGTTATTAACTTGTACTATATGTTCTTTCATGCCAAGTGGTTAGTGGCATGCATGCCATTGAATGCCAAAACTGTGGATTCAATGATTCTCTTATCCATGGATTATCTCGTTTTTCCTTTGGTTTCTAAATTAATTTTTTCCTAAAGTTTCAAGCCACTTATCAGCATTTACTCTTATTTGCAAAAGTATCCCAAACTTGATTTGTAGACTTTTCAATAAACCAAAAACCGGTGATGAAGAGGTACTTGTTTCAAAGTGTGCTTATAGTTGAAAATTTGGAATAATCCAAACTGCATGTTCACTCCCAAGGTTTCTTCAGTTTGAATGGTAGCTATGACTGAAGTTGGGAAAAGATTGATTAAGAGACTATATACTGAATCTAGAAATACACCTTTAGCATTTTTGTCATCTTAAAAGAGTTCAATATTAGATTTTTTTGCTTGAAAGAAATGTACGACAATTTTGGTGAGGGCAATATAGTCAATTAATTTAATTTGATTTGATTTTTTAATCATACTCATAATAGAAACTCAAATTTCAATTTAAGTCAACACCATTTTTCACCGAAACAAGTAATAAATTCCATGTTTATTGATCTCGAAACCAATAATTCATTTGGTGATGTTCCAAACACGACCAGCTTGGCCATGATAGAACT
Organism: Erythroxylum alaternifolium; assembly: GCA_027478495.1. NCBI lineage: Eukaryota > Viridiplantae > Streptophyta > Magnoliopsida > Malpighiales > Erythroxylaceae > Erythroxylum > Erythroxylum alaternifolium. Next base: position 24,561,276 of record JANIIA010000002.1, read on the forward strand.
TATAAGGCTTGCCTTTGTGCATGACGTCATTAATCTTATTGTTAATGTAGTCATCGATCTTGTAGGTCCTAAGAAACGTAGTCAAAGAGATATAACCCTTCTTCTTAAAAGGTCTAGTGAACAGATCTCTAGTTCTCTCACAAAATCTGCATGGTAGACTTTTTATGTGCTTCACCAAGCCTACTGCTTTCACAATCATCACTGAATACTTCATTGATCAAATTTCAGGCATTGGTGATATTTTATTCCACAACCTAAGAATTACTGATTGACAAGATAATCCTCAAAGTTTATTATATCTCAGATGCTTATAATTCTAATGCATTTTTAAACTCCTTTTGCTATTGTTTCCCCATCTTTTTTGCTATTTACTGATAACTATTATTGAACTATGTTTCTCCTAAATTCTGTCTTATATTTTTTGTCTCTTATTTTAGTTATATTTGCTCAGTCAATAATTTCTTTTTGAATCACAAACCTATTGATTGTTTTCTACCTTGGTCAGAATTTTCTTTTTAAATTTTCATTGACTTACTTTAATTTATATCAAATTTTGCAGTTACTATATTCTTTACTAAAATATTATGACCAATTTTACTTCATCTGTTTGGATTGTCAATTTTTCTTTTCCACTTTTATTAATCCAATTTAAATATTTACCCGTTATATTTTTTCCTCTTCCCCTTACAAAACTCATCATACATTTCCAATTTTTCCCTCCAAATTATAACTTTAACAATATTCACTTACACTTCTTAACCATTCATAATAAAACGTATATATAGATACCTTTTAATTCCTAAAAACAGCTGGGCATTATAAATGCGCAGTGACTGCCTGCTAGAAGTTTCATTACGTAAATGATTTAGTTGTATTAATTAAAACAATATTTTTAATTAAATTACAAGTTTAATTCATTTTGAACTTACATTAAAATTAGCCAATCAACTATTAATATTAAATTTAACAAATTGACGTTATCGATTATAAGTTTATACTAATAAAACAAAATATTATTGACAAATAAAAAAAAGTCGTATATGTCATTTAATTATGAAATTTATAAAATTTTCCTGTAACATATATGAGTCTGTAAAACCTTTTTATATTTCACATACCAATTCTTATAAGAATAAAAGAAAAAAGTTTTTACATATATTTAAATATGGGTTAATTACAAAAAAGTCAAAATTTTCACAATTTTCAATTAAAGTTCGAACTTTAAAAAATGTCAATTAAATACTTGAACTTTCAATTTTTCGTAAACATAACTCATCATAAGTCTTTCCATTAACATCGCAAATGTGATTTGTCATGTTGACTAACATATTTACCATGTGGATGACACGTAAATTTTAATTTCCACATTAGCATATTTTAAAATAAATATATAATTCTTAATTTAATAATATTTAAAATTAATAAAAATATTAATTTATAACAACCCCCAGGCTTATCTACACTACTTCCCTTACCTTTCATCTATCAATTTTTTAACATTTTAGTTTTTTTGCTTCCATAGTTAACAACTTATAATCTTTTTTCTACTATATAATCTATCTCTTATTCTTTTACCCTTTTCTTTTTATGGTTATATTATCTTTGTTGAGAAATTAAAGGAAAAACAGAGAAGGTAGAGATAGAGGAGAAAAGCAGAGAAAGTAGAGAGAGAGGAAAAACAAAGAAGGCAAAGAGAGAGATAAATTTAGGAGAGCTTTCCATATTCTTACATCAATATTTCATTTTGAAAATATAAGTTTTCTCATTATTTTTATTGCCTCAATGATGTGTTTTGAAATGTAAAATATGCTTGGTATTTTAGATATCGAAAAACATGTCTAGCGTGGTTTGCTACGTCAACTCCATTAACGAAATATCAAACTATATTTGCAAAAAAATTAAAAATTTAGATATTTAATTTTCACTTTTTAAATTTTAAGTTATTATTAAAAATTGTAGAAAGTTTAGGATTTTTTAATTATATTATATTTATTATTTAAACTAAAATATATTAATATAAGTTCTATTATAAAATTTCATAACCAAATGAAACTTAACTTTAATGTTTGATAAAATAAAAATGAAGATGTATTACATAATTTTATTTTTCTATTTTGATTAAATATTATATGAAAACATATTAATATAAAGTAATTGTTGACATTATAGCTCAATTTTTTCTCTTTCTAAAGTTATTGATTTTGTTAAAGTTTTTTTTTTATGTTATTGTGCTTGAAGATGTTTGCATTTGAATGTGCTTTTTACAATTAACCAAAAAAATTATCATTTTAGGCTAATTATTTGATTTAGTGTACTTGTAATGTTATATACCTCATAGAATAATAAAAACAGCAAAAGACTTGCATACACAATTTGATTATATCTACAATTACTTGTATAAATGTGACTAAGGATGGCAAAACCAACTTGGCCCAGTCCAAGCTGGCCTGTTGACGGAATAATAAAAACTACAAAAGACTTGCATGCACAATTTGATTGTATCTATAATTACATTTATACATGTAACTAAGCATGGTAAAATCAGTCCTGTCTGGTCCGACCTGACATATGGTCAACATGATAGACCTAGGTTGACTAAGCATCGAGCCCAATGGTGTTAAAAATGTTGGGTCCCTAAGTCCCGACTGACTTGATTGAATCGATTAAGCAAAACGATGTCATTTTGCTTCTCATGCAAAACTACGTCATTTTACATTTTTGTCTCTCACTAAGTTAAACGACATCGATTTGCTTTAAGTTTACTTTTTATTTTCTTCCTCTTCACCTCTCATCATTTGTTCTATCTCTCTTTATCTCTTACCACTTGTTCTCTCTCACTAGTCACGGTCGCAGATGTCATCAGTCAGTCAGCCTTCAGCAATCACCACCCCTTCAGTATGTCAGTCGTCAGTCACCACCCTACTCACCTCTTCTCCCTATAGCCATAGCCACCCTGCCCCTTCTCCTCGACACCCCTAGCCTTTAGCCACCCATGCCCCCTTCTCCTTTCCTTTTTGGCTTTATGTTCACCACCCACCCACCCACCACCATGGTAAAATATACACAATCTTTTATAAAATATTGGAATTTTTGGAATTGTCGTCGTTGATGAGGTGTTTTTGTAAACTTAAATGGTCACTTACATGGGCATGAAAGTGACTGTGTAAGTTTGCAAAAACTCACAGTGAGTTACACGGTCACTTACATGTCTGTGTAAGTCACTGATTATGATTATGAATTACATATATATTAATCGATGTTATTCAATTATGATTATGAATAGCATATATATTTATATATTGATTGTTTCATATAGATAAGCATATTCCTTTAGTAGATAATTGTAGCCGAATAACGGAGATAAAATGGAAACTTTAATCCCTTATTAAGTGAAGATAGAAGTTTAACAAAAATCAATTGAAAAGTGAAGTTTGGAATCACTTCAGTAAGACTAGATAGATGGACGAAGTAGAAAAAGCCTAATGTAAATATTGTCAGAATATGTTGGTTGAGAGTTTAAAAAGTGGAACCTCTTATGTAAAGAGACACATGGATTCGTATTGTATAAAGAAGATGATATTAAGAGGTCAAGCATTTTTTACCCCTAACCTTATGAGAGGAAATAATGAAATGACTACAACATCTCATGATAACAACAAATCAAGGTTTTTCATAATTTCTATGATAATTGGTGATGAACATCCACTATCTGTGGTTAATACCAAAAATCTAGGATGCTTTGTAACTCACTACAACTGACCTTCAAATTTCCAAGTCAAAATACATTGAAGAAGGACATTATGAAGATATACAAGGATAAGAAGAAAGAAATTTTAAGAACATTGGCAAGTATTAAAGGACAAATTACCATTACAATAGCCAAGTGGCAACCGATAACTAAAAAAAGGTTATATCGTAGTGTCGACGCGTTATGTTGACAATGATTAGACTTTACTTAGTAAAATTTTAAGGTAATTTATATTATTTGATATTGTTATCGTTTACTTTTTCATTATGTTATTGTCATGATTGATGTTAGTAATATTTATGATAAGTTCATTTATGTCTCGGCACCAAGTATAAGTAAAAGGTTGGTAACCTTATTAGGAGATTGTTTGATGGATTTTAATATTGACAACAAATTATCCACCATAACAATCGGCAATTATAGCACGAATAATGTTATGATTGAAAAATTGAAGAATAAGATATGAGTTGGGAGCTTATTGGATGGCAGAAGGTTATTTTATGAGTTGTTTTGCGCATATCATGAACTTAATTATGAATCGATTGGATATCATAAAGGAAGAAATAGATTTAATTCGAAATAGTGTAGTATATTAGAGTGCAAAACCTAAGAAAGTTGAGAAATTTGAAGAAACTATATGATATCTATGCATTTCTAGTGCCAATATATTGGTATTGGATTGTCTAACTATATGAAACTCAACCTTCAAGATGTTGGAGTCTATCGATATATAGATCTAGGTTGAGACAAAGAGATTCTGAGTACATAAGTATGCCTACAGAAGACCAATGGGGGTTGACTAGAGTACTTTGTACAAAGTTGGAATTATTTTATAATGTAACTGAATTATTCTTAGGAACATAATATCTATCTTCAAATTGTTGATTTAGCATTATGTATAAGATAAAGAATGCTTTATTTGATTGGATGTTTGATTCCAATGAGGTTATTCATGTTATAACATAGCAGATGATGGAGAAGTTGAATTCTTATTGGTCTATGATTTGATATATTATTACAGTCTTATTTGTGTTCAACCAGAGATACAAGATGAAAGGTTACTTTTATATAAAATTTGTAGTATGGTGATCGAGCCTAAGGCCATTTAGATGTCATTACACATTTATGGTATTATTTGTTTAATGATTATCAACTCATAATAGAGAAAATTCATGATCGAAATCACAGTAGTTCAGGTTGTTCAACTCTGGCTTCAGTTTCAAGTTTGGGCTCATCTTTTAAGAGTAGTTTGTTACTTTCACTTTCAAAATTTATGAAAGAAAAAGGGCTAGGACTTCATACAATACAATATAATTAGATAAATATTTGACAGAATATTGCGTGGCCAAAGTTGAATGTGTGCAGTTCAATTTATTATTATGGTAGAAGAGTTGTGGAAATAATTTTTTGATCATGCAAGTAATTGCATAAGACTTATTAACAATTTCATCATCTACCGTTCCTTCGAAGTCTGCTTTTGACATTAGTGGTCAGGTTATTAATCCTCATCATAATGGACTTTATCCTCATGTTATGAAAGCCCTTATGTGTGCCCAAAGTTGATTAGATGATAAAGATATTGAGAATAAATTATTTTCTTTTTATATATCAATTTTGTCTATTTTTATATTATCTTACCTAGTATTAATTTTAAATTTGTATATTAACACAACCACGAATACCAATGCAAAGGTGACAAGTCATACTCATAAATCAAGTAGACATTATTTTGATAAAATATTGGAAGATGAAGGTATATTTAATTATCAATTAATTATTACCATGTCATTAATATCCCTTTAATTTTAATATTACATTACTGAATATAAAGTTTGTCTATACAAAAGAAGTGAAGCAAACTATTGACGATCGAATACAATGATTAGTTGCTCTCTTAGTATATCTAGTCTCTATTAGTACCCTCTCTAGTCTCCAGTCTCCAATCTTCATCTTGATTTTTTGTAATTTGTATCATTTTTTGAAAAATGATTTGGATAATCATTTTTGTACAATTAAGATTACTATAATTAATTAAATCGATTACTTCAATTATAATCTTTTTCTATAATTTTATCCTCCTTTATTAATAAATTTGGTTTCATTTTATTTATTTTATCAATATATCTATATTTTTATATATTCATTCATTATAAAATTTCAATTTTTATTAATTAATTGAAATTTGTAACTATAATTAATTGAATTTATCACTTCAATTACAATCTTTTTCTTTCATTTCATATAATTATATCCTCCTTCATTAATGAATTTGGTTTCATTTTATCAATATATGTAAGTTTTTATGTATTCATTCATTATAAAATCTCAATTTTTATTAATAAATTAAAATTCATAACTATAATTAATTGAATTGATCACTTCAATTATAATCTTTTTTTCTTTTATTTCTTATAATCATATCCTCCTTCATGAATGAATGTAGTTTCATCTTATTCATTTTATCAATATATGTCAATTTTTATATATTCATTCATTATAAAATCTCAATTTTTATTAATCAATTATCTCTAAAAAATTAATCAACTAAAATTCGTAACTATAATTAATTGAATTGATCACTTCAGTTATAATATTTTTCTTTCATTGCATATAATCATATCGTTTTTCATTAATGAATTTTGTTTCATCTTATTCATTTAATCAATATATGTAACTTTTTATATATTCTTTTTTTTTGAACGACTAACTTTTTATATATTCATTCATTATAAAATCTCAAAATTTATTAATCAATTGAAATTCATAACTTTAATTAATTAAATTGATGACTTCAATTATAATCTTTTTCTTTTGTTGTCTTCACTTTGATGATGAAAGCCCAACCTATTTCTCCTTGAAAGATGATAATCGAGTGAGTTAGAGGAGCTAGGGTTAAGAGATGCTTTGAAGAAGCTTGGAGATAAACAAGTAAGTAATATATTAATCTCCATAGGTTGTCTAAATAGAAGCATATATGATGATAGTTTGGTGATAAAATGATCACGAAGAAATGAATATGTTTATGTCTTGTTTTTGTATGAATGATGAAGAATAATATACGGTTTGTTTGATGGACGTTTTTGAGATGGAATTAAAGTGATTTTGATAAGAAATGAAGTAGAAATGATGGACTACATATAAGATTTTTGGAATAGTAAGTGAAGGTTTAAAATCTTAAAAGTTTAGAAAAAATGGTAGGTTATAATCGTGGCACTCATCCCACAATCGTGGACAGATGCATCAGCTTATGTCATGATCATGGGGAGGTATCCCACGATCGTGGGCAAGGTCTGGAAATGTTGACTTCAGTTTTATGCAATTTTTGAACCAACAAATGATGGGGTACTCTCCTATGATACATTTAAATTAGAATGAAGATTGAAATGAATTAGTTTGATGCTTGATTCAATGATAAAGAGCTTGATATGTAAGTTGATCATTGATGTAATAGCATAAGAATAAATTGATGATATCAAGTACTCAAATCTGGAAATTTATAAGTGTTATATGAATGAAAGTGTTCTTATGAAAGTAAATGAGATCCAAGGAAAAAGAGCAAGTTGCATTAAGTTTACCTTTATACCATGCATAAAAAATTTATAATGTTATCTTACACATATTAAAATACAAAATTTTAAGTTACTTTTAATTAACATAATTAAACAATTTTAAATTTAAAAATATTTAGTTATAACCTATGAATAAAAAATTAAAGTTTAAAATGTTAAATATTTTTAAAAAATATTATAATTAATTATAAATTATAATCTTTTGTTACATGTATTTCTATTACATATGCATATGTTATATGGGACAACTGTTGGCGGGCTCAAATGCTTAGACCCACTTTTCTTCCTCACGAACCCTCTGCCAACTTACACAATCAAAGTGCAGAAGGTGTACCAGGACTGGACAAAAACCCTGATGATGATCAAAAATCAAGGTTTGACATTGCCAATCATGTACAAAGTGAGATCAGTAAGGCACTAGGATTTGAGTGCACGAAGCTGACCAGAAGAGACAAGTACTTGATTTTGGCCGGTAATGAAGGTATAACTGGTTCAACTAACAAATCCTCAACACTTGAAGGTGCAACGGCAAAGACTTCGAGAAATTGGACCTTTGATGGACGACAAGTTCGTTAGTTTTTGGAGTTTCAAGGCAGAGAATCTATAGCTTCTATTCAATGCCTTCATTCTTTACAAAAGATTAGGATACAAGCTATTGGAAAAAAAAATTTTCTTAGCCTTATTTCTATGTTTTTTATTGATAAGTTGCAACAGAAGTTATTTTACAAGTTAGTTTCCTAAAGAAAATCAATACTGCTCCACAATGATTGAGCTGTATATATGTATTGTATTAAGACTTACACATCGTATAATTATACGTCTTTATAACATCAAAAAGCATAAAACTGTTGACATGTATTTTATGATCAATTGGCTTATACCACATATCAGCATAGAGATGATTTATTACTTTAGAAATGGAGGGGTCGAAGTAAAATAATTTCATTTCGTCCTTAATATGTCAATCCCTTACTTGCATCAATATACACTTTGTAATTCTTATTATATCTTAAGTACTATGTTTTGATTTAAATGAAGCAAGGAAATACAATATACAAAAAGGAGTTAATAGTGATTGTGTTGTGTATCATGCTACTTGCCTTTTTCTTCATGTGCCTATTCCCCCTAATTGTTTACCCCAGTGACATGGAATGAATCTTACACTTCAAATGGTTTTCATAATTTCTTCTCACAACTTCTGGACTTGGGTTTAAAAAGTTCTTGCCAAAAAGAAATCTTGAATCATGATGAGTGCCACAATATCATCGATTACACCACCATTTTTACTTGGGGAAAGTAGCATCTTCATTTAATTCATGGTGTTATTCTAAACATAACTAAGAGTTGCAAGTGGACCATGAGATAATAAAATAGAAACTCAATCTTGCTTTCCCGGATTTACAAATGTTGCCTTTTTTTTTTAATCTTTTTCACGTCCCTTCCGGTCAGGTCTTTCACTCTCTTGTCTCTCTTCGTATGTACTACTTCTCCGTATATATCACATCATTCTTCTCTAGGTAGGAGAATGATTCGATTCTTAACGTTATCGAGGAAAAAAAGTGATGAACAATTCAAGGTTTGACTCTGATTGAGGATCGGGAAAGTTAGGAGAACGACGTTTGATCTTGATATTTGTAGTTATTTGTCCTATATCTTTGTGTGCTGAACGTTTTTCTAGGAACTTCAAGTATTTTTAAAATGACATACGAGGCCTAATTAATAAGCTCTTATGTTAAATTCCACTCAAACGTTAAGGCTGTAAGTAGTTGTAGTGAGATATGCGTCTTGGCATTATGTCAAGATCAAGACCAATACAATTTGACGACTTCATGTTATATACCTAGATAATGAACGAGAATATATAATTATTCAAGCATTCACCAACTTTTTGGCTTTACCCAACTTAAATGATTCTTTAAAAGTTGGATATTATTTTTAATTTATTACGAGATTATGGAAAAGGCAAAAATTCAGGACAAAAAGCAACTCCCCCAAGCCAAAAGTGTTCCAGAAAGTTGGGAGAACCAGATTGGTAATCGGCATTTACTTAACTCGTTACCTTATTAATTTACTTATTGAACGGCATATTTCCAAAATTCTGGAAAAAGTAAAATCAACAGATGCATTTTCTTATACATGATGTAGCATTAAATCGAAAAACAAGGACAAGTGCACTAGGAGTAGGATCGGCTCTTGTTGTTCTTAAGTAATTGACTTTTAGTTAATGTGGAAACAAGTCACTAAGTATTTATGGAGTAGACACAAATTTCTTCGTTGCTTTGATTATCTAACACCGCAACACCGTCCATTTTGAGAACAAGTATGAAAGAGTGGAACTTTCAAAAAAAGCGTATGAAAGAGTGGAAGAAGGTTGACACGAGAGTGAAAGAAGGTTGACACGTTCTACCTTTTAACGTTTGCTTTAATTGTTTTGTGCCAAAAGTCCAGCTTAGAGGGAGCCTTAAAAAAGTCTCAAGTTTTACATACGACTTCAGAGATTGGTAAATAAATAAATAAACAAAACACAACTACTAAATGCAACGTGCTCAGTTGTTGACTTCCAGGTTGTGCACTGTCCAATCAAAACGAGATGCTTTTACTTTAGCCCTTCGTTAACCGACTGAAACGAACTCATCCACTTTTGTCACTTGGCACGTTTGAGCTGCATAACACGAAGTGCCCAGGATAAAAAATGAAAGTGAATGAACGAAGAAAACCATAAATATTTGTTTTGCTTTTCATAACTTTGAACAAACTTTTTGGCGTCTAAACTTTCATATTTCACGAGGGCTTTTATGAAAGTTGATTAATCAGATGTTGTTAACGTCTTTTTGTAACTTTCTTAACGCGTGAACCTCTTAACGAGTTAGAAAATCCAAACATTCACATTTTATTTCAATAGACGTAGGAGACCTTAACCTTGTATATATAGTATTTATAATACGCTCCATCACAGGCCAATACATGTCTGACCCATACTGATTAGGGTCAATTTTCTTTGCTAGACTTTAACCCATTAAACCATTTTTTATCGGGTTACTTTATTGTTTTTATCTGGATCAAATTCAATTTGCTTAATCATAAATTTATTAAAATAACAAAAATGTAATTAATTATTGTCCAACCTTAGCAAAATTACTAACATTCTCTCTCTTGGACAACAATTAATTCTAGTACTTGTAACAATTATAAAACCAACACAACAATGGTTAAGTCAAATGACTATATAGGTCAATCAAGTTTAAAAAATCATTCATTCCAAAAATAATGAAAGTTTATCATTTCGTCCTGTAAGACTTTCAATATCAAAAAATATCAAATGAATATTTCATATGTGACAAATTCAATACAATCACACATATCTGATACCTCACTAATATAAATGAGAAAATGAAATGTGACAAACTAGGATGATACATGTATGATCTGAAATGTATGATCTTCCTGTTTGTAGGTCTCAATTTCTCTGAACTTTATGCTAAACTATATTAGAGAAAATTGTTTTCTCTCACTAAACGTTAAACTACAATAGAGAAAACCCTTGTGGGATTAAACACTTATATCCCCCCGTATCATATCAATTTTATGGATTTATATGTATCTGTATGTGTCTTAATGATATATGCTCAAAGTCAATCTGTATACATATGCCCAATGACCTTTTAAAATGCTTAAGATCAACACAAATCTTAAGACTTTTACCTGACGACAATACATATAACAACATGTACGACTGAGAGCAAAATGATAATCATCTTTATTCATAAAACATACTATCATAATGCTTGAAAAAATATATAAATGTATACAGAGTAAACATAGTGATCCGTAACTAACAGTGTCTAAAGATTTCAATACACCTATAATGTATACATGTCGCACAAAAACAAGTAGGCGAAATCCTTTAATCAAAGGATTAGCAAGCATATTCTCAGTCCTTAAATGCTCCACCTCAATGTCATCTTTTTGGATCAATCCTTTATGGTCAAATACTTAACTTCCAAATGCTTAGATCATGTTATATTCTTATTGTTGTTATTGAATAACATAGCAAAAAGATTATCACAATACAACTGAATGGGTCTAGCCACTGAATCAACTATAGACAACTCAGAAATCAAGTTCCTTAGCCAAACCACCTGTGTAGTAGCAACATATCATGCCACAAATTATGCATGCATAGTCGAGGAAGTCACTAGTGTCTACTTGACACTCTTCCATGATACTGCACCATCTGATAATATAAAGATATATCCTGATGTGAACTTTCTGTCATCCAGACACATAACAAATCCGAATATGTATAACTTATGAGGTTTAGATTGTTTACCCTTCTGTATGCCAACATATAATCCTTAGTTCCCTTTAAATATCTCAACATTTGTTTAACTACATTCCAGCGGTCTATTCCTGGGTTAGCCAGATATCTACCCAGCACTCTAATAGCAAATGCATTGTCTAGTCTAGTGCACACCTGAACATACATCATACTACCATCAACACTAAAAAAAGGCATATTATTCATAGTCTCTCTCTCTCTCTCTGTATCATTCTTTGGATATTGAGCCAAACATAATTTCTCTCCATGAGAGATAGGTGCTACAATAGGTTTATAATTAGCCATATTTAACCTTTGCAGTACTCACTCAATTTATGTTCTTTGTGAGAGGCCTAATAAGTGTCGAGACCTGTCTTGGTGAATTTAAATACCTAAGATAAAAGATGTGTCTCCAAGGTCCTTCATGCAAAATGTTTGTCTAAAAATTACTTAACCTCATGCAACATAGTCAAATCATTTGATACGAGTAAGATATCGTCCACATACAAAATTAGAAAGATAACTTTGCTCCCCCTTGTAATACAAGCACCTTTCAACTTTATTTTCTACAAAGTCAAAAGAGGTAACAACCTTATCAAACTTAAGGTACCACTGTTTAAAAGCTTATTTCAAATCATATATTGATTATCTCAGTTTACAAACCTTGTTAGGCTTTTATTGATCCTAAAATCCTTCAGGTTGTTCCATATAGACTTCTTCATAAAGGTTTCCATTTAGGAAAGTAGTTTAAACCTCCATATGATGTAACTCCATATCATAATAAGTTACTATTTTCATAATCACTCTAAATACATCCCTAGAGGATACTGGAGAAAAGGTAAAATTAAAGTCAATTCCTTCCCTCTAAGTGAACCATTTGACAACCAACTAAGTTTTAAACCGCTCAACGTTACCCTAAGAGTCTTTTTTTGTTCTTAAAAAAGCCATTTATAGCTGATAGGTTTGTAATTTTGAGGCAAATCAACAAGTTCTCATACCTTATTATGCTTCATGGATTGCATATCATCTTTTATTGCATCCCACCACAAATCTACATGGGGTCCAAAAAAGCATCTGAAAAAGTAATTGGATTAACACCATGTCCAATATCATAGTCTTATTCACCCAAATAGACTATATAATTAGATAAAATGGTAGATCTTCTCACTCTAGTGGATCTTCTTAACTGAACTCTTTCTTATCCCTTAGGAACCTCAGTTTGTATAGGTATAAGTTCCTATTCTTATATTGGCATGGTATCAAGACCCTGATCTACTAGTTCTAGCTGCATGAGTGATGGATATGAAATAACTATAGTATCCATCTTACTATCATCTGAAAGTTGAGAAGGACCACCCTTATTATAAGCATCATATTCTAGAAACTTAGTTGTTTGTGATTCCACAATTATGTACCCTCCTTCTCCACAGTAAAATCTTTATCTCCTAGAGTGGTTGGGATATCCAACAAAACAGCAACGAGTATAATGAGAATGTAACGTATTTTGATAAGGATTATATAAATGTACCTCAATAGGGTAGTCCCAAACACGAATGTGGGCAAAGCTAGGCTTCCACCCTTTCTAGAGTTAAATTGGTGTCTTTGAAACAGATTTTCTTGGGACCTTTTTGAGTATGTATAAGGCAGTCTTTATGACTTTATCCTAAAGGTAATCAAGTAGGTTAGTCCTACTCTGCATCAACCTCATCATTTCTTTTAAGGCGCGATTACCCTTTTCAGCTACATCATTTTACTTAGGACTACCTATTATAGTGAACAGATCCACTATTTCATATAATTTCATATATTTGGCAAACAAACCCTTTTCTTATCTTGAAACCCCATATTTGCCATAATATTTTCCCCCACTGTCAGATATGACAATATTGATTTTCCTTCCCAATTGGTTCTTAACTTCAACCTTAAAGATCTTGAATTTTTCAAGAACTTCAGAATTTTCTTTAAGAAAAAACACATAACCATAACGAGAATAGTAATTAGTGAAAGTCAGAAAATATCCTAAATTACACAATGTAACTGTATAAGGTCCACAAATATCTTTATATATTTGTGACATTGTACTATCAATAAATGCAAATCCTACGCACATTCTCATCATCACATATCAGTGCTGAAAACATTATCAATATACTTTATTTTGAGAATTTATCACAAGAAAAATCTCAATTGGAGTGATAATCATACAATATCGAATAATAAACATACCATATGAGATCTTTTGTTTTTACTTCAAAGTATGAAATTTCACTCAAAATTGGCTTTAATAACCTTTATTTGATTTTTCTAAATTTAACCCTTAATTATTAGTAATGTAATAAATCTAGAAAAAATTAAAAAAACTCACTTTATGAATTCATGGCCCCCAAAACTAACCCAAAACAACTAGAGGGACATTTTAGTAAATTTTAAAATTTTGAGTTTTTTTTTGGTTTATTGTTGTAGAGCTAACGCCATCATGATGTCAACATAGAGTTTATAGCTGATGTCAGCAGTGCGCATAGGGAGAGGGTGCATATGTTGCACACGCTAGATGCACACCAACGCGATCATACTCTCTTGATGCTCCAGACACGTGGCATACATGCCAGGCATAAACCACCTCTAAGAGGCATTTGAGTTGTCAAGTGAGTATACCACATGCGCCCAATGGTTCTCTCTCTCTTTTGCTCACAAGTGACTTTTAGGCTAGTTTTTTGCCATCCAAAGCTTGTTTTCAGCCCGTTTTTTAATGTTAAACACATTTGACATGAATTCAAGCAATTATATGTAATTAAAAACATAAAAACAAATTGGTTTCTCTAAGGTTTTTATAGAGAAAATCCAAAATCTGTGTTTTTATTCATACAATAATGTAATCGCTCTGATACCATATGTAGCGCGTAACACAAGCCTTAGTTACTGTAGAATATTTCTGTATTTGTATTGTATTCATTGTATAATGTAGGATACTGCTGTTGTATAAGTTTTTAGTTGTTTTGTGTTTTATGTAATAGGTGTTGTCGTTTTTGTAAAACAGATAATAATGGTATATATACCATTTGCTTGTCATTCGTGAATAAGATTTTACGATTCAGTTTGGTAAGATAACTTTACCAAACGTAAAATCCC
>JANIIA010000002.1:24673156-24687992 GCA_027478495.1 Erythroxylum alaternifolium
ATTCTCTTGGGCCTAATTTATTAGGCACTAAATAAATATATATGGATATATTTATTGGGCTAGATTGAATTAAGTTGTTTGGCTTTTATTATATGAGATATAATATGGGCCGAAATTTATTGGGCTTCCATAATCCTAATGGTAGGATTATAATATTCTTATTCCTAATAGGAATAGGGATTAGGGTTCTCTACAAATAGAGAACTTAAGTCTCATTAGAGACGATATGAAAACCCTAGCCACCTAGACCTAGTCGTTCGTTCTTTTCAAGAGAAAAATTGTGCGGCATTCTAAAGTGTTTTAGAACGTGCTAGCACACATTAGCTACTGCTCGGATCATTCATCCTCATGTGGATACTGGTAAAGGACATTCGCGTGTTACAGCATCTACAAATTTGAAAACAAATACCAATCCGCGTCAAGAGGTAATTTCATACATGTTGTGAAAACTTGATTATACTTCTTATTATGTAGTATGGTCCATTTCGCAGCGTCTTGTGAATACCTGGGTCATAAGCGATCCAACAATTACAATTCTCCCCTCTTTAAGAAATTTCGTCCTCAAAATTCTTACCTAAGTCATCGAATAGGTAGGGATATTGTCTTCTCATGTGCTCCACCATTTCCCAAGTCATTTCTTCACTTGAGTGATTCTTCCAAAGGACTTTCACCAATGGAATTACTTAGTTTCTCAGTTGTTTAGTTTGATATCCCACTATCTTGATCGACTTTTCAACATAACTAAAGTTACTAGCTATTTTGATCTCCTAAGTCGGTAATACATACATTGGATCGGATCAGTATTTTCTGTGCATACTCACATGAAATACAATGTGTATCTGAGACATCTTATTTGGTAAAGCTAATTTATAAGTCAGTGGTCCTATCCTCCCAATGATCTCATAAAGACCAATATACTTAGTGCTCAACTTACCCTTCTTACCAAATCTCAACACTCCTCGTTAAGGCGAGACTCTTAGAAATACTTTATCTCCTACACTATATTCCATATCCCTTTGATGCTGATCCACATAGCTCTTCTGTCTATCTTGAGCTGCTTTTATTCTACCTCGGATCAGTTTTACCTTATCTATAGTATCTTTTATCAAATCTGAGCCTTCTACCATTCTCAAACCTTCTTTGTCCTAATACAGACATTTTAGGCCATACAATGCCTCATAAGGTGCCATTCCAATACTACTGTGATAGTGGTTGTTATATATAAGCTCAATCAAGGCTATATACTGATCCCATACTCTTTGAAACTCCAATACACATGCTCTGAGCATATTCTCAACAGTCTTGATTGTCCTCTCACTCTGTCCATATGTTTGAGGATGAAATGTAGTACTAAAATTTAATTTCGTTCCCATAGCTGACTGTAGACTCTTATAGAATCTCAAAGTAAATCTAAGATCCCTATCCGATACAATGGACACCAGAACCCCATGCAATCTAACTATCTTATCTACATACCTCTGAGCCAACTGGTCTAGTGAGTTATTCTCTCTCACTGGTAAGAAATGGGCCGTCTTAATTAATCGATCCACCATAACCCATATGACGTCATGTTTCCTCGGAGTCTTTGGCAATCCCATTATAAAACCCATAATAATTCGTTCCCATTTCCACTTCGAAATAGGTAACGAATGAAGCTTCCCAACTGGAGCATGATGTTCAGCTTTAATCTGCTGACATATTAAGCACTTAGCTACATAGTCAACTGCTTGTTTCTTTATCCCTAGCCACCAGAAATATTGCTTCAGTGTATTATACATCTTGGTGGTACCAATATGCATAGTATAAGCTGCTACATATGCCTCCTCTAGAATTTCTCTCCTCAGATTATCAATGTCAGGCACACACAATCTTTATTTTAACCACAATGTTTCATCCCTCAGCTCAAACTCACAATCTGGATTCATTTTCAACTTCTCTATAAGTTTCACCATTTCGGGATGTTTATTATGTACCTTTCTAATTCTATCATGCAACATCAGCCTCAATCTCAGTGTAGAAATCAATGCTTCACTCTAGAGTTAACTCCATATTCAAAGCTCTCAGTTAAATCAAGCTTAGTAACCTCGATAACTGAATTTGAGCTACATTGCTATTCGACTTCCTGCTCAATGCATCGACCACCACATTAGCTTTTTTCGGATGATACTCTATCGTACAGTTATAGTCCTTCAATAACTTTATCCATCTCTTCTGTCTCATGTTCAATTCTTTTTTACTCAACAAATATCTCAAACTCTTATGATCAGTGGAAATTTGGAATGTCTCTCCATATAAGTAGTGTCTCCATATTTTTAAAGCACAAACTACTACAGCAAGCTCCAAATCACATACCGGATAATTACTCTTATGAGGATTTAATTGCCTCAATGCATAGGCTATCACTTTGCCATATTGAATCAGTACACATCCCAATCCTTGATGCGAAGCATCACTGTATACTACATATCCTCCAGTTCCTGATAGAATAGTTAACACCGGTGCTATAGTCAATCGATGCTTTAACTCCTCAGAACTCCTCTGACATTCATCATTCCATCTAAAAACCATATTCTTTTTCAGGAGATTAGTCAGAAGGGTTGAGATCAAAGAGAACCCCTTGATAAACCTCTGGTAATATTAAGCTAATCCTAGGAAACTCCAGATTTTTGATACATTCTTCAGAGCCTCTCACTTCATTACTGCCTTTATCTTCTTTGGATCTACTTCTATACCTTGTCCATTTACTACGTGACCCAAAAACACTACTTGACTTAACCAAAATTCACATTTACTAAATTTAGCACATAGCTGTTTCTCTCTCATAGTATATAAGATTACTCTCAAGTGCTCAACATGCTCTTCTCTGTTCTTTGAGTACACTAAGATGTCATCTATAAACAAAATTATAAAATGATCTAGATAGGGCTGAAAAACCTTATTTATCAATGTCATAAATGCAGCTAGGGCATTAGTTAACCCAAACGACATTACTAAGAACTCACAATGCCCATACTTGCTTCTGAATGCACTCTTCGGTATATCAGCCTCTGCTATCTTCAAATGATAGCATCTAGACCTTAAGTCCAACTTAGTGAACACCTAAACTCCCTGCAACTGACCAAGAAAATCAACGATTCTAGGAAACAGGTACTTGTTCTTCACTGTTACCCAATTTAGTTGCCTACAATTGATGCATAGTCTCACGTTCCATCCTTCTTCTTCACAAATAAGACTGCAGTTCTCTAAGGTGAAACATTGGGTCTAATAAAACCCTTTTCCAACCACTCCTGCAACTGAGCCTTCAACTCCTTTAGTTCCTCAAGTTTCATCCTATATGGAGGAATAGATATAGGTGCAGTACCTGGAACTAGATCGATCGTGAACTCTGTTTCCCTATCTGGAGGTAAATCAGATAGCTCAACGGGAAACACATCCAGGAATTCCTTACCACAGGAATGTCCTGCATATTCTGCTCAGTTCGAGTATCAATGACATGGGCCAAATAAACCTCACTTCCTCCTTGCATCAACCTTAAAGCACTCAAGAATGAGATCATCCTAGTTGGCACTGCCTGACTAATACCTCGAAAAATTGCTCTCGACTTATTAAGAGATTCTAATATTACCTCCTTAGTATAACAGTTCATAATGGCCCTATGAGCAGTGAGCCAATCCATACCTAGGATAACTTCTATTTCCTTTAACTGTAACACAATCAAGTCTACCTCCAATTTTTCCTGATCAATTCAAATCAAACACCTCTTGTAGACTTCTCCTATTACTATAGTACTACCTATTGGTGTACTCACCTCTAATCCATATCTTAATAGCTCTCTATCACAATGCAACTGAGATGCCATGTGTGGTGCGATAAAGGAATGTATAGATCTAGGATCTAGCAATGCAAAAGCCTCAAAAGCAAATATAAGTAACACACTTGCAACGACGTCTGGAGAATCTTGAGCCTCATGTCTAATCATTGCATACACATAGGCCTAAGACTGCAATTGGTTGCTCCATGCCTAAGTCTTGACACTAGGACTCCTAGAGCTCATCCTTCCTCTACCACGGCCTCTCTGTCTAGACCCATTAGCTTGACTCTGTTGGACAGTAGTTTCAGTTACTCCTCCTCCTCTCCTTCCAGACTATGCTCCATACATAATAGAACAGTCTCTAATCTGATGATCAATTGAGCCGCAACGAAGACAAGCTCCAGATAGCTTCCAGTATTCACCACCATGCTTCTTCCTACAGTGCTCACAATTTGGCAACTGACGCACTGTATCTCTTCCACTTCCAAACTGTATGAACCTATCCCTTTGTCTGAACCTCGATTGTCTTAACGGTGGTCTAAAAGTTGTATTCTGATGCTTGCTAAACCTTCTGCCTTACCCTAAGACTCACTGGGCCTCTTTAGTCTAGACTCTATTCCATATTTTAACTGACTATCCTTTAACAACTGCTCAATTCGGATCGAGGCAGTCCGTAGTTCTGTAAATCAACACAAATTAGAGATGGCTAACCTTGTCCGAATCTCCATGTTCAGTGAATCTTCGAATCTCCTGCACTTGTCTTCCTCAGTAGGGATTAAGGCAGTAGCATATCTCATCAGCTCATTAAACTAGATCTCATACTCAGTTACCAATAAACTGTCCTATTTTAAATCCAGCAATTCCTTGATCTTTCTGTCCAGGTAGATTTTAGGCATGTAGTTCTCCTTGAAGACTCTCAAAAAGTCTTCCTACCTCAAGCTACAAAGCTTGGTATTGCCTGGAACAGTTTTCCACCACTAGTATATTGGGCCTTACAGTAAGGAAACTGCGTAGTCGAACTTCTCATCCAGCTTGCAATCCATCTGATCAAAGACTCTCTCGGTTCTCTCTAGCCATCCCTCAGGTCTGTACTTCAATAAAAATCTACAACCCCTGCTTTCGTAGTTTGTCATACCTTCTTTCCCTTCTCTCGGGAATTCTCAGAGGCATTCTCTCAGGTCAAGGCACAGAGAATTCCCTACTAGCTCATACTGACTCTAGGTCGTTTATGTCAGCTGACTTTCCAACTTGATCACCTATAGCAGATGACCTATAATAGATAATAACTTCAATTACTATCCACATTTCTCACAATATTTCATACGTAACATTCCTATATATCCCTATGGATGCCAACCATGCTCTAATAACACCCAACTATGGCACCCCACTCTCATCAGACATTTGTACCAGTACGTCATTAGACATTCGAGCACATGCCTGACAGAAGTGACACACCAACTGTATCCCTTTCACTTAACTTATGGCATCATAAATTAAAAACATAAGAATCATGGTGACTAAAACCTAAATTCCTCATTTCATTTCACTAACTATGTACATTATAGCGTTACAAGATCATCCATATATGAACAATATTAGACCTGGAAAAATTTCGTCCGAACCGATAACTTGAACCTGTTTGATAAAAAAATCAAATATAGGTTAGAATTTTTTGACCGAATTTAAATTAAGTTGACCGATTTTTTCTGAATTAAAATCAAATCTAGATTTGGGTTGACCTAATCGGACAAAATGTCCGAATTTTTAAAATTCGTCAGCACCGAATATTTTAAACTGATTAAAATTGTCCGATCCAAATTTTAAAAAGGTAAAAAAATCATTGTTCTAAAATTTGGTGAAGAAAAAATTTACGTAATTTTGAATTTTGATTTGAAGTGTGCTTTTTTCTTTTTTGCCCTTTTTTCTTTGTGGCAGTTGGAGAGCACCAAGAAGCCTGCTTTGTAATTTTTATTTTTTACAATTCAAAGTGCGGTCCCCACTCTCCACTCAGCACATGCTCTACACTTGGGAGTTCCCATATAAAAACCCAAAAAAGCCCTAATCTACATTTTCTTACTAGTCATCAGTCGTTCTTGCCTCTCTGTATTTCACTTTAGTCTCTCCTCATGCTCTCTTTTTCTTCATTCTTGTGGTTTTCTTCTTAGCCTCTTAGGTTTTCCATTTTAATTTTCATTTTTAAGAGACAACACACTAAAAAATGGCTAATAGTGAAGGGAGAGAGAATGAAATCAACATTTCCGATTCAGAAGTGGTAAATTCTTCTCCTTCGTTTCCCCTTCTTTCTCATGATAATGTTAGATCGTTTGTTTTTTTTGTATTTGTTATGTTTTGTTTTTTTATTTCTATTTTTCTATTCAGATCTTTTTTAGCTAATTATATTGTTGTATTTTTTCCCCTATGCTAATCTTAGATCTAGGCCTAGCAAAAAATATTGTTCTGATGGAAACTATATTCAACAATTCGAATGACGATCAAAGCGAACTAAAAAATTGATACTCTGAGGAAGTTTTTTCTAGATTGGATCCGGTTACTTAGTTCAAATTTTGTTTCATCTGGTTTTTTTTGGAAAAAAATTTCCAGGACTAGTTCTTTTGTTTGCTTTTATGAGATGGCATAAAGTGGTTTTTTATTTTGTCTCTGTTTTTTATATAAAAATTTCGTTTTTTTTTTATTTTTGTGTGATTTTCATTTTTATAATTTTTGTTTTCTTTTTAATTTGTGTAGAAACAACCAAACACATCTGCATTAGTGAGCAATACAAACACTAAAGGAAAGCACAGGAAGAACAGATATGATGCTTAGGACTACTTTGAGATCCTAGAAGAAGGTACCTATACTAAACCTAAAGATGATGACTTTAGAAGAGGGAAGTGTATTGGTTGTCACAAAATGTATATCGTAGATAGTAGGTATGTAACCACTAATTTGAAATGTCATGTTAAAGATTATTTAGTTCTAAACAAAACACATTCTGATTTGAAGCAAATGTTTATCCAATCTATATTAACTGGTGGTGAAATGTCATTAAGGACTACTAAGTTGGATCAACAACTACATAAGGAAGCTTTGGAAATGATGATTGTGAAACATGAACTACCATTTCTGTTGGTTGAATATGTTGGTGTTAGAAAACTCCATTCCTACCTTAATCTTGATGCCAAACAAATAACTAGAAACACTGCTAAAGCTGATATTTTTAAGTTTTATAAGAAGACTAAGGCTTCTATTGAAAAGATGCTTAAATCATGCCCTGATCAAATATGTCTTACTATGGTTATGTGGACTCCTTTGACATTAGCCTCCTTCATATAAATCACTGCTCATTTTATTGATAAAGATTGGAAACTCAAGAATCTAATCCTTAATTTTTCTCATTTACCTCCTCCCCATAGTTATGTGCTCATTTCTGAAAAGGTTTCTAAATTGTTAAGTGGTTGGAATATCATGGAGAAGATATTTACCATCACAATGGACAATGTTAAAGCCAACGATGCTTTTATTGAATCTTATAAGAATGTCTTGAATGCAAAACGTGTGTTGATTTTAAAAGGTAAGGTTTTACAAGTGCGTTGTGTAGCCCATGTGTTGAATTTGATTGTGGAGGAAGGACTAAAGGAAATTGATGTGGGAATATTCAAAGCTCAAGAGAGTGTTAAGTATGTTAGAGGTTCAGGTGCTAGGCTTAAGCATTTCAAAGAATGTACTAGAGAATTGAGCATTTCTTGTAATAAAAACCTAAAGTAAGATGGAGCAACAAGGTGGAACTCTACTTATGAGATGTTAAAATATATTCTTTTTATAAGGATATCCTTAATCGTTTTGCTAGTGTTGAACCTCATTTCATCTATTGCCTCACATTTGATGAATGGGAGAAAATTGAGGCTTTATGCAAGTTCTTGAAACTCTTTTATGATCTAACCCATTTGTTTTCTGGTAGTAAATACCCTACTTCCATTGTGTTTGGGCTATTCAATCATGATTAGTTGAGGAGTTTATAAACCTGGATCCTTTTATTAGTTCAATGGTGCAAAGAATAAAAGTGACATTTGATCATTATTGGGAAAATAGTAATTTGATTCTTGCCATTGCTGTTGTTTTGGACCCTCGCTATGAGATGATGTGTGTAGATTTTGCTTATTCTAAGATCTATGGAAAAGATGATGGTGTTTTGAGGGTTAAACAAGTTAGGGATGATCTTTACACACTGTTTGAGAAGTACAAGGCAACATTAGGCAATTCCAGATGTTCAGCAAGCCAAGTTGATCATTGAGGACAGTCTAGCTCTCAAGGTTTTACTGATCCATACTCTTCTGTAAGTGTCATGTTATTTTTAGTATATGTTAGTTTAATTATATTTGTACAAGTTTTTTTATTATTAATATCCACATGTATTGTTTTGTTTTTTAAGGATTATGATGAATAAGAAGGTGATCAAGAGTACTTGGAGGAAAAATCAGAGGTGGATTTGTACTTAGGAGAGCCTTCCATGGATAGGAAACTAGATTTGGACATCTTACAATTTTGGAAATCGGTACAATATTGTTTTCCAAAATTGTCTAAGCTTGCACATGATATTTTAAGCATTCCCATAACTTCTATGGCATCTGAATCAGCCTTTAGTTGTGGAATTCTCGATGTTTATTGTCTCATGAAAGTATTGAGGTAATCATTTGTACTCGAAATTGGATGTTTGGATTAAAAGATATGTACTCTAAAATTCTAAAATCCCATGTCTCTTTTTTATTATTTTGATTGTAAAGTATGAAATATGCTTTTTTGAAAACTTTTTTTTGTATTTTTAATTAGTTAATGTTTTTATTTAGAATAAAGTAATGGCGACATTGAAGGATTGACAGATGAAATGCTAAGCTTAGATATTAATAAGGCTATTTCATATGAATCTAATCAAGTAGTAGTTGATGAGTGGTAAAGTTTATCATTACTTTATTCTAATTTATTGTATTAAGTTTTGATTGTTATATACATGTCAGCTAACTTGTGTCATCTTTTGTTTTTTTTTCCTTAAATCATGGAGTCTTTGGGATATAAAGAGTAGGATATGAAGAGTTTGATGAAAAAGGATTTGTTATTTCTTGCCTATTTTATTTAGTTTGAATTTGTAGTATGAACAATGTGGTTTACTGGTTTTGGATTTAGTGTACTGTTTGCCTTTGTGGCTCTTGCTATAATTTTGTTAGAGACTTTGAATTTGGTGGTTATATTTTTGTTTTTTTGAATTTGGTTGTAGACTTACTATTTGTTTGGTTTGAACTTCAACTAGATAACCATAATTTAGCTTTCGTTGCTATAGTTTTTTTATTGGTTTTACAGAGAAAAAGAGATGGGAAGAAGATGGTGCAATTTAATGGCCCTCTGCTATTAGTTAAAATCGGACAAACCGGTTTCGAATCGGGTTGGGTGTTTTGTAATCCAGTTCAGTTCCGAGTCAGCTTAGTAAAAAAATTTTAGTTTCAATCCAATTTAGGGTCATGAAATTTTTACCCTTGTCTGAATTGTCTAAAACCGGTTTGGTTTGAAACTGATTTTTTGCCAACCCTAGATTGCATTATTGATTCGTGAATTTCACTATTAGGTTTGACCCTAATTCAAATGATTTACGTTAACCTATCTCTAGTTTTATGTACAACTACTTCCAATTATGGTATATCTATTCACACAAAAGTATTTCTAAATCTCAATCATATGAAATCAAATAATGAAATAATATTCCAGATATATTAGATCAAGAATATAACATATAATTGAATCACAATAAATCAATCAATAAAAATGCATTGAATAAAAGATGAAATCATGTTGTTATCACAACTTAGGGTTCATCTCACCTAAGCACTAATCAAATTAGTTCCTACTCATAAAAAAACCAATAACAAATATTCAGAAGAACAAGTAGAAATTAAAGAAATCATATTATAAATCTCCCTTTTGCCTCTAATGAATCCTCTTAAAATTTTGATTGAATGATTGTCTTTATCGGAACTTACGACGTAAGCTTTATGTTGTGCTCATCCTCTAATCAGAATTGCCTCTTCTCTGTGTTTCTTATGACTCAAGCTCTAAAACTTGCCTCCTCTTCTTTTTCCTTCGATAACATCCTTTTATAGGAAAAATTAAGATTTCCGGTATATTCACGATCACTTAGATAGTAGTGTAGGTAACTGCATATCTCTAAAAACACCTGAATTTATGATTTCACATAGGAATAGAGAATTCCATAGGCAACATACACAACTAGAAATAATATTTTCAAATCTCCACACGTTTATAATGACTTACACGGTCGCTATACACAATTGTGTATCTCTAAGTTGCTTTAAATCTTTGTTTTTATGCCACAATTTCATCCGAATTCTTCTCCTTCTACTCTAAGAAGGCAATTATCACCTAGAAACACACTTCAAGAAAATTAAGTGCCAAAAATAGTATAAAAATATTAAAAAACAAGCAAAACATTTTAAATATGGATATATAAAGACATTCAAATATTCATTAATCAAACATCCCTACACTTAAACTTTTTCTTATCCTTAAGTAAATCATGATCTAAATCATTAATGTTATGAAAATCTATCCTTTGTTAAACTTAACCTATCCATCCACACTTTAAACCTTCATATCATATTAAACAAATTAACATACAATTAGATTCGAGTTATCCCAGAACTAACCTTTATAAGTTAATTGGTACCATAACTTTAATTCTTTTTTTCTCACCTATTATGCTCGTAACACACACACACACACACACACATTGAGTAAAATGTACCAACAACTAAAGAAATATTGCACCTTTCCAAATTTTAAGTTTCAAGCAATCAAGTAAATATAAATGACCTTTAAGATTCAAAATAATAAAAAGGCTTCAAGAAAGATTGGGTAAAGGCTAACAATAAGATTACAATCAATGAAGAGGATAAATCTCAAGATTGGTTACTACTAAGGGATAAAATATAATGGGGTAATTGTAAAGAAAGTAGGCTAGATAAGGATTCAATCTAGATGCCTTTATCATTTCAATGCTTTTGTTTAACAAATATGGTCTTAATATGAATAATAAAAGCAAGTTCTAGAAATATCCAACTATGCATGATAACACACATGAAAGAATAAAACAGCTTAAAATAATAATGTATTTGTTCTTAGGTTCAAAAGCTCACAAAAAGGTTTTATGTGTGAAAATAATATGTTATTTTCATTCAAATTAATTATCTCAATGATTACTAAAAATATGACTTATTAAAGTAAGTTTATTCTAACTTTCATCCTTTTACATACTAAATCAATTCAATAATCAATAATGATCTTAAGTATTTTGGAAAGATTTTAACTAATTTGTAGTATCAGTTAATAAGATTGAATAATAAAGAATATAATAAACTTAAGAAATCCCTTCCCCACACTTAAAATTTGAACATTGTCCCAAATATACACAATATAAGCATACATAAATAAAGTGTAAGAAAGGGTTGCAATATTGCCTTGAGTAATGAGAATTATAGAGTTCTGAATTTGATAAAGGTTCCATCTGATATTAGATAATGAACAAAAAGGGATAAAAAGATATAAGGAAATAAAAATAAGGAAAATAGCTAAGAAACATGATAATCAAATAAGATAAAGAAAAATAACATTGAATTAACATTTAGACAAAATAAAATAATAAAGGGAAGAAAATAATAAAATACACAAAGAATAAGAGAAGGAAAAAAGAAAACCAAAATTAAGCAACCCTCAATCCTACTATGACTCAGGCATCTCCATCGATGGAGAGTCCTCGAGTCATATAACCTTAAAATGGGGATAAGTTAAGGACAATGTAGCCACTCTAGATGGTGGAGGTTGCTAAGTCATCTCTTAATGGCCCACCATCTTATTAATAAGTCCCCCATCCATCTATTATCGTCCTAGAGCTTCCCTATCTGCTCCATAATCTCCACTTGTTATTCTTGGATAATATGTTGAGTACTGAGGATCTGCCCTATGTGATTCTCTAGTTATGCTATCTTTACCTAGTCTCGATATGATGTCCACACCTTGGGTACTTCTACACTATCCTCTCCGTGTGAGGCCCCTTCTGTCTGGGATGATGGTGAGTGTGATTGTGATAGATTAGCAACTATGTGTGGCTCCCTATCTCCTCCCAATATGCCTTGTTTTTCGAGAACTCAAATCAAGCAGTGGATGTCACTCGTAGGTTCCTACTATCTGCTTACCATATGTATGTGCTTCATCACATCAAGATTTAGCACTGCCATGGTACCCACTAGTGGCATCGTTAATAATCTATTAAAGACCCCATTCTTCATGAAAGCCTCATCATATAAGGTTTGATGCATATCGTCCTAACCTTCTTCTCCTCACTATGACCCCGAATGAACTGGGCTAATGCATGCCTTAGATGGATTGGTATACTCTCATTTATGCTTCATAGCTAGAACACGTCCATATTTTTGTCAACACCATGGTTGTCACCCTGCTCGCTTAGTATATGACTTAGAACTCCATGTATATATCTATGCATCGAGTCTCATAGAGATAATGACTTAGATCTTCTCAGGTCATAGTTTACATCCTCGCTAATAATGTTCTAAAACTAGCAAAAAGACATCCTATACAGGAAGTCTATCCGTAAGGCTACATACTTAGGCATTCTCATTAACTCTCAATCATATAATACCATTACGGTGGAGGACTTTGAATAACTCATACAAATCATCTCCCCTAGTAGCTAGAACTAATAGTGTTCAGTTAATCCCAATCGTAATGTCCTTTCTCCACAAAGAACAAGGAGAGCACCTTGAGTGTTAGCTCCCTGATACGTGTAAATTATACTATGTTTTGATAGATGTTTAAGTGTGCTTTTGAGTATTTCTTAGATGTTATCATGTATATAGGCTTAGAATTATGTTATTAGTGTTTATTTATATTCTAAATTTTTTATGGTTTTGAGCATGATTTGGATCTTAATTTTATGTTTCAAGAGGTGTTTGATGTGTGTTTAAGTGTATACAAATAGGAATTGAAGAAAAGAGAATAATTGGAAGTATGGAAGCAAGCCACAGTTGAGATTTGTCTTGCCATGATCGTCACAGAGAGTGTAGACAGCTATTCCAGCAAATTTAAGTTTTTCCAGCACACGACTCTTTTTGTAATTTTAAAATTTTGAGGTTGAACCAAATTAAGTGGGTAAACCCTAAAAAGAACCTTAGAAGCATCAAAAACTATTTAAGAACATAAAAAATTCAAAAAGAGCACCCATAATCTTCTAAATTGAGAGAACAAGAAGGAGGAGCAAGAAGAGCAATCCAAAAATTCCAGATTTCAAGTTTAAGTTCAAAGTAAGTTCTTTCTTTCTTTCCTTTGTTTATTTCATTAAACTTGATGTGTAACTTGGATTTGAATAGGTTATTCATGTTTAGGACGCTCTAATTATCATATTTGGATTTTTTCTTGATTTGTTTTCTAATTTGATTACTGTTGATTTCAATTCAATTTTCTAGTGATGTGATGTTTAGGTATGCTAATACTTCAATAATAAATCGAGAGAGTGAGTTAAAAATAATCTGATTAGGTTTGGTAATGAGAGCTAGTGACCTAATAAGTCTCCCAAATATCAAATTGGTAGTCATACAAAGAGAGATCTTGTATATTATTTGATAGATCATTGAAGAACTAATTGAAAACGTTAGGTAGATTGTGTGAATCGAAAGGTTGCAAAATTTGGAATTTCATAATCAATTAGGATTAATTCATTAGGTCTTGAGAAAGAGTATTCAATCCCTTAGAAGATCTAGAATCAACACATAATTGAATCAATAGTGGTTAGGGAGCAAAATAACGATAGAATGAATCCTAAGCTTCATCCTTGATTTTCCTCACATATTTGTGGTAGCTCATTTGTTATTTGATTACTTGCTTAGTTTCATTTAATTGTTTTAAATTTTTTATATTTTGTTCTCATTCAATTCATTTCCCCATACCTTAGACAAAGTTAGGTTTACTTAGTTTTAACTATTTGCTCATGGGATCAACACCTTTAATACTACAAGTTTACGATCCATATACTTTAGATATTGAGGGTTTTATTAGAAGTAAAACTTGCTCAACACTCCTAGTATGAGGGCTTTATGATCTTGAAAAATTAGGACAATTCTCTAACATTGATAAGATCCCAAACCTACTGGATCAAATCGACCTAGCTCAATGCCTCCGAGTCAGTGTTATGCCCTGTAACGAAAGTTTTCTCCTTAAGTCGTTTTTCTACACGGCTGCATATATTGCAGGAAATGCTGAAACGCTTACAGAGAGTTACATGGATCCGTGCACAGTTGTATAGGTTGTAAGAACTTCATTTCTTTCATTTTCTTACCCCATCTTCACCCTATTTCATCTTCTTCTTGTTCCAAAAAGGTAAATAAGGATAAACAGCAAGAGGATGGCTCCAAGGATATGCTTTTAGCTCATTTAAGCTCTTGTGCTTCTAACTTATACCTAAAACCAAATATAAACCAAAATGAGTATCTTAAGCACTTCATAACATTAATCCTTAAATATTAGGGACTAAATATATAATCAATCAAGCACTCATCAAGTTCCCCCAAATTTTTCTTTTGATCGTCCTAATGCAAAACAACAAAATCAAAATCACAAACCAAAACACTTCCCCCCTTTTTCCATATTTCCTAAGAATGGATACTCATGAGAAAAAAGGAATAACTTTCAAAATCATGGAAAGAACTAAATATTAAATGCCTTTACTCATGATTAGTAAATGATCATTTGTAGCACCCCACCCTCGCAAGACACGTATCTCACATCCTGAGTGATGTTCGAGAACATAAGCGTAATGCTGGCACAGTCAATCAGTAAAATCTCGTTACAATTTTTTTCAACACACATATGTAGAAATCAATAATCAAATTGGGCCCATTCTTTTCTTTAATAACATCAAAATCACATTTATTATTATTACATTCGAGA
>JANIIA010000002.1:24707404-24723647 GCA_027478495.1 Erythroxylum alaternifolium
TGTACCCAACATTGACAAAAATTTAGTTTCGGCTAAACGTCTTTGCACTATCAATAATGTCTCCATTGAATTATTTCCTAATTCCTTTCAGGTGAAGAATCTGCAGACACAGTTGGTCCTGTTTATGGGGGCGTGCCACAATAAACTCTACCATTTCAGTATTCCGTCAACCCATACAAAAGTGTTTCACTCTCGTGTCCTACCTTTTGACATCATTCATCACATCCTCAGTCATCCATCAAATAAAAATTTTCAATTCCTTCAGTCCAAAAAGAAAATTGCGTCTTCCTCCAGTCCTGAGTCTGTCTGTGTATCGTGTCAGTGTGCTAAAAGTCATAAGTTACCATTTTCTAGACAACACTTGTCCACTTCTAAACCATTGGAAATTTTATTTTCGGATGTTTGGGACCTGCCCCTGTTCATTCAATTGATGGTTTTTGATATTATGTACTTTTTGTTGATTACTTTTCCAAATATACATGCCTATATCCCATCAGAAACAAATTTGATGTTTCAACTATATTTCAGAAATTTAAATTAGTTGTTGAAAAAATTTTTCAAACTCCTATTCTCACCCTATACACGGACAACAACGATGAATACATAAAACTCCAACCTTTTCTACAATCTCAAGGAATATCCCTTCAAACCACTCCCCCCCCCCCTCTCCATACCCCTGAACTGAATGGCGCTTCAGAAAGTCGTCATCGTCATATCCTTGCCACAACCAGAGCACTACTCCATAAAAGTAACTTACCTCCTACTTTCTGGTCCTTTGCAGTTCTTACATCAGTCTACCTAATAAACATAATGCCATCACCAATTCTTGCCATGAAAACCCCCTACGAAATCTTGTTTCGTAAATCCTCGTTATATGATCACCTTCACTCCTTTGGGTGATTGTGTTTTCCGTGGCTCCATCCATACACTCGTCATAAACTCCAGACCAGGTCCACTCCATGCATTTTTCTTGGCTATTCTAGGTCTCAATTTGCCTATATTTGTCTTGACCCCACAACCCACAAACTATATGTATCCCGTCATGTCAACTTCATCGACGATCAATTTTTATACCATTCACTCATGCCCTCACCCACTCTCTCCGGCTCCACAACCATAATGTCCTCTACACAGCCCTCCTACAAAATCCTTCCAGTTGCACGTTCTTCGACATCACTACTGCCTGGGTCTGTAGAGCCTTCATCGCCACCAGAGAACCCAGCCCTTAACCCTGCGACCTCCCCACCTCCACCACAACCTATCAACACTCACCCCATGACTACCAGGGCCAAGAATAACATCCATAAACCCAAACTCTACACCATCTCTAAACACCCCTTACCTCCATGTGAAGAACCTAGAACCATACATCATGCCTTAACGATTCCACACTGGCGTGACTCAGCTAATGCCGAATATACTGCACTCATAAATAATGGTACGTGGACACTGGTTCCAGCCGATGAAGCTTCGAACATCGTCGGTTGCAGGTGGCTTTTTAGAGTGAAACACCACTCCAATGGCTCTATTGCTCGGTACAAGTCCAGACTGGTTTCCAAAGGCTACTGTCAATATCCGGGCATCGATTATAAGGAAACCTACTCTCCCGTTGCTAAACATCAAACGCTCAAGGTGCTCCTTACTCTTGCTCTTGCAAACTCATGGCCACTCCATCACCTGGATGTAAACAACGCTTTCCTTCAGGGTCATTTGTCTGAAACAGTGTTTATGCATCAACCACCTGGATTTGTCGACTCCAACCATCCGACCCATGTGTGCAAACTGCACAAAGCTATCTATGGCCTGAAACAAGCACCACGTGCTTGGTACCAAGAATTGGGTAGTTTTTTACTTCAGTATGGTTTCCGCAACAGCACGAGTGATACGTCATTGTTTATTCTCCATCAGAACTCCACGATTCTTTATTTTTTAATCTATGTTGATGATATCCTTCTTACGGGCAACTCTAGCACAACTTTAACTTCCTTCATCTCTGTTCTCTCTCAGCGTTTTTCACTGAAGAACTTGGGCTTTCCCACCTATTTTCTTGGAATAGAAATTGTTCTGACAGCTGATGGCTTCTTTCTCTCCCAGCAACGCTATCTCCATGACATCCTCGAGAAGTTTGCTATGGCAACTTGCAGTCCATGTACTACCCCTCTAAGTACCTCTGCGACACTCAAATTAGATGACGGCACCACTAATGCAGATGGCACTACTTATCGTCGTATTCTCGGGGCACTTCAATATGCTACAATTACACGTCCAGATCTGAGTTTTGCGGTAAATAAGTTGTCCCAGTTCATGCACAAACCGACTGAGCTTCACTTTCAACAACTTAAACGGACCTTGCGATATCTCAAACACACTCATGATTTTGGTCTTCAACTTTATCGACCTACGACAATGCGAATTCATGCATTTGCCGATGCAGATTGGGGAGGAAATCCCGACAATGGAACATCAACCTCAGCCTATGTCATTTATCTTGGTCCCAATCCGGTTTCATGGAGCTCCAAACGCCAACGCACAGTAGCCCGATCTTCTACAGAGGCTGAGTACCGTGCTCTTGCTTCCACCGCCTCTGAAGTTATGTGGCTACAAAACCTTCTCCATGAACTTCGTATTTCACTGCCCACAGCTCCCTCTCTATTCAGTGATAACCTCGGTGCCACCTATGTCTGCTCTAACCCGAAATTTCAGTCCCGTATGAAACACTTAGTATTGGATTATCACTTTGTTCGACAGCAAGTTCAATCCAATAACATGATGGTTTCCCATGTTTCCACCACTGACCAGGTTGCAGATGCACTCACAAAGGCCCTCTCTCGTCATAAATTTGAATCATTTCGGGACAAGATGAATGTCACCAGCAGAGACATCATCTTGCGGGGGCGTAATACGAATAAATCACAGCTCATCCCAAGCCATTCACCAACTCTACGTTCTATTATAACAAATCTCTGACATCCGTTATAACAACCGTATATTCTAGCTCTCTCCATTTCTCTCTCTATTCTTGTACATACTATTAATACCACCTGTACACTCAAATGATCAATAATACAAACAGAGCATCATTTGTTTTTCATTCTCTCTACAAGTGTGTATGGACACATAGGTTTTTTTTTAAGGTTAAAATTTTTTTATATTTATAAAATAGTCCTTATATTTTTTAAAACTTACGGTGCTGATTAATATGCGACCGATATTTTGGAATGAAAACTCATAGTACCGATCGGTACCAAAAACCTTAATATCATTTTATTTTCCGACCACGATATATACCAGCCGGTATAGAACATTGTTCATACTGTCGATGCATACTAGAGGAATTATATTAGTAATAAATAATAATCGTTTGAATTGAGGTAAATTGATGACACATTTTTTTTCATTTTATTTTTTTGTATAAAAATGAGGAGGGACTGGATCTGGATGGCAACTAGGACACCTCCCATGAGATTGAGACCTCCATTTCACCGTAACAGAGACAAGGAAAGGAGCATGTCTTGCGTGGTATTCGCCAAGTGTACCTTTCTCTTCAACAACCTCCACCTCTCTTTCTCTCTCGCCAACCATTATGCAGCAGACCCACCAACTTTACCTTCCGCAGATACAAATTCCGTCAACAATGGTCCATTTCTTTTACTTCACCTAAGAAAACAGAGACCCAGGTAAGAGGAAGATGAGATGGCTTCCCTTTTCGTTTGTGCCCGTTTTTCTTTTGTTTTTGTTTGTGTTGATTGCCTTTCGTGATAAATTGTCAACTTGCATGCATGCACATTTCCTTGTTTTGCTCTTTAATCGGGCTTTCTTTTATTGTACAAATGTTGTCGTCTCCGACACATACGTGGATTCGTCCGCATGACGTTTGTTTTAATTCCTTTTGGTCTTCAAGTCTTAATTGAAGCCACCGAATCCACGAGCAACTTCCTCTTCTTCTAACGAGGAAGAGAAATGGAGTTTATGAGATTTTTATCTCTCTCTAGAATTTATGGGGTTCTCATTTCAAATGTCATGATACTAAACATGACTAGAAGAGTCGTTGTGATTTTTTTCGTAGGAAATGAACTTTCAATTTGTTGTGGGCCGACAACTCTAAAGCATATTGTAATATTTCAGAACAACATGAATTTTATATACTTATTTCTCCTTTTATTTCCAAAAGATCAAGTTTCGTTGCTGATTTCATCTATCTCTTAGTTGAGTTGGTTGGAATTTTCGTTTGCTATTTTTGATGCATATAAAATGTGATTATTTTATTAACGTTTGAATCCAAAGACAAAAGTATTTTCATGGTTTTCCAATTAATTTCTGTTTCCCAGTATTCATGTGGAAGTGTTCATCATTTGCCATTTCTGAGTTCCTTAAGGGATATTTCACACAAGCACGGTCATTGATTTCCGAGGTATTGTATTTGTTAGCAGCTTCCATCTCAGAATACAAGCTTCAGGATGAGTTTCAAGTTTAAATATTGGGATGAGTGCATTGATCCACAGGATATGGATGCAATGTGGAGGGAACCTGCAGTTAGAACTGAATGGTTAGATGCTGGAGAGACTAGAGGACAGAAGGTTCACCTTTCACGGGATCCTGATGGGCAACCTTACTTGACACAAACTGAGATGAAGGTAAAACAAACAACGACTGGTCTTCTTCTTTGGTGCTTTTATGAACTCCAAGTAGTTTTTCAAATAGTACTATCTTTATTTACTAAAATCAAAATGTCAGGAGTTGTCATGGGAAAAAGTCTTTCTGGTGACTACAGAAAGTATTCAAATAAAAAAAAAAGCTGTTTGAGTGGTCTTGGGTTGGATCATATATAAACCGAAGTACTCTTTCTGTGAAGTTTTCATGGTTCATCCATAAATATTTGTTTTGTTTTGTGATATTCATTTTCCATTTGACTGAAATTCTTAGATTGATGTCATTTACACTGCAATTTTGGCTTTCAGGCTGTAGCTGATATTATTATACAACGACATTTTGACTCACAGATACTTCCGGTAAATCTTTGCAATCCAAATCAATTGTTTCGTTTAACATTGTCAGGACAATGTTCTTGGGTTATTGCTTTGCTGCATGTGGAGTATAACATAATTTTTGTTTGGGGCAATGATAGGAAAGGTGATCTGTGTGTTTGTTTGTTAGAGAATGTATAGATGTTCAGGTTCTTGGGTTTTATACTTGGAATTGCTTTGCTTTGCTTTGATGCTCTCCTGAAATTTGCAGTCAGCTGAAATGCTTTGCGTATTCATCAATCATTACATTCCGCATTCTGCTGAATGTCCTGGATTGATTTTCACAAGTGAAGAGTGGTAGCAATTCATTTTCTTGTTTAATTTTTTCTTGTGGAACTTGACAATATAAAACCTTGTTGTCTTGTTTGATATTTTAATATTAACTAACTTTGTTCATTTCTATCTACGTTATTATACTGGATGGTGTGGATTGCACTCTGTTGTATAGAAGTCAATTGGTGACACAAGAACTCAGATCTTTGCTTGATGATTTAGTATGAGTCATTAATTCTAATAAGTTTACCACTCATTGTTCATCGGCTCCTTATAGTATTATTCTAGGTTGATAGTTTGATGCCTGAACAACGAGCTGACATGTCATAAATGATAGTACAGAATATCATGCACCAAAGTTCAATATAGTCAAAGGTAACTGAACAAAGGGATTCACAATGTCCCTCTACTCTTAAGATGCAACAACTTACTACTATTTCATTATAGCCCAGCAAATGATGGAAATATCACCCATATATTTTCTCATTATTGTCATGACTTGACCTTCTCTCGTAACTTTTTAATTGTGATCTCTAATTGACTCGCTGAGTAAATAACTTAGTCATTAGTACACTATTTTCAGTTTTCTTTAGCACTCATTTGGACTTGGTATAAAATTGGAGTAGTTTTTAAAATTGAAATCCAATTTGCTCATCTTCTAAGATTTTGATCATGGACACAGTGGATTGGTGGTTATTTTATTTGATTCAGATGGCAGTGCACTTTGTTCTTTGTTTCTAGCCGGCATTCCCAATTCAAAAGACAGGAATTTTATGCTTACTTTCATAATCTCTCTTGCACCATTGTTTTTCTTTTTTGACTATGTAAGTATAATTTTGTCAATTTAGAAGTTTTGAAAGTTCAAAATGTGATTGCATTTGATATCTTCTCTCATTGCAGGATATGATCTGTGCTATTGCTGAACTTGCAAGTGACAGGCAACTTCTTGCTTCAGAATATGTGAGGAAAACCAAACAGAAAAAGATGGGAATTATGCAAATTTCACTAGAAACTGCAGAATGGCTGGCCAGGTATCAAAATCATACTTGCATTATCTTTTCAACAAAGTAATCTGGTAATAAGGGTTTCTACTACTATCAGCTTCTTTCTTTCGTTTTCCTTTATTTTCCACCTTTAAATGGTGTTATATAGAATGTCAACTTGCTAACAGAGACTTGGGATACCGGACATATAAAGTAGAAGGAAATCCTGAAATTTTGTATAGGCCTTTCGTAAGTGTATATCTTGGTGCTGCATACATCAAATGGCTGTTAAATTTTGAGCAGAAGTAAGTTTGTTAAGTACAATTTCATGTATTTTATTTTCCTTTATTCTCTTCTTCAGTTCAATGCATACTTGATTTGTTGATGGCAATGATTATTCCCAAGCTTTGGATTTTGGGTCGCAAAAGTTTTGCAATGCTAAAGTTAGATTTCTATTATACAGAGGAAGAAGCGAGGAGTTTGTGGTTAGAGCACATAAAGGTGGTACCAAAAAAGCAGATCATAAATCAACTTTGGAATACTGGAAGCGATACCTTTTAGTCAAAGAAAGTCTTCCTTCCAGGTAGTTCCCTGTTCTCCTTGTAATTGTTTATTGTTTATAAAATGCCCTTTATTTTCTATATTTGAGTTGGTTATCAATCTTTTTCTTTTCAATATAAATTCCCTCTCACTGTTTTTCCCATTATTTTTTTGTCCATGTATATAGATGTAGTAATGTACCTTGTGGATCACAGTCAAAAAGTATTTCTTTTGTTTTTAAATCTCAAAATAACCTCTTTTAGGAAGAGGGAGTGATATCTTTCTGAAGATAAATCCACCATGCTTCCCCCAAAAAATTGGAACAATTGGAATGAATGTGATCAGATGAATTTGTAAGATAGAGTGGATGTGATTCACTGTATGCCCTTGGCTTTAGAGAAAAATTTTCCATAACTATGTAGTTGTTGTGCAGAAGATTTCTTGATGGGAGTACTTCGGTAATAAATGCTAGTGCTGATCCTTCATCAGCAGTACATGTTTCACAAGATACAGGTCTACTGTCTTCACAAAATGCAGGTTGCAGTTCTTTCCTTTACTCAAGATTATAAGAAATAACTATACTCCTCTATGTGTTCTATTTTTCAATCAATTTCCATATGGTATTTATTATATTTATATTAGTTTCCCCTCTATAGCATAATTCTCTGGAATATCCTTCGCATAATTATATATTATTGACTTGTTACTAATTAGGTTTTAGCCAATTTCTTTTGGTAACAACAGACCAATACAAGTTAATACTAATATTCTAAAATAATACTATTTCAGCATAGGATACTTCCTATATAGGATTCATGGCATAATGATATTTGAGTCCAGCACTCTTTCTCAAGTTGTAGAGATAGTTATTATTCTAAAATTATATAACTCCTTCAACTTCATATACGATTTCAACATAGGATACTTCCTATGTAAAATCCTTAGCGTTTAATATAGACTGCCATTCAGTTCTCTGATGATTTTAACAATGGATAATTCAAAGAAAGTCCTTTCTTTTAAGTATGGTTAGTGAGCCTCAAGATAGGTAGACACTCTGCAAAGCCTGTAAACTCACCTATTTAGATATCAAAATAAACCATTCTGGAATTCATGCTGTAACTGCAATATCTATCTCGATGTGCATATCTCATTGATAGACTTAATATTCAGTCAAAACTTACTGATTGGGTTGAATGATATATTGACATGCTATTAGATATTTCAAAATTGAAAGGTCTTAAGTTTCAGTATTAGTGGTATGATAGCCTGGGCTTTCTCTGCACTTCCAGCCCAATAGACTGTTGGAGGCAGTGTCTTAGATCTTGTATAGAATCTGGTCATATGTGTTGTTAAATAGTTTAAGATTTTGATTTCAATAATTTCTTGACATACCCATCTTTGCTAGCCATGGATACAAAAATATTTGCATATAATTTAAGGTCTTCACAGAAAGCAGTTGGAAAGAAGGTAATTTATGTAACTTTCCATCCTGTCTTGCTTGGGAAACAAGTGATATTGTGATTAGCTGTACAATTGGCTTGTTGCTGAAAACAACTGAGACATTTCAATTTCACAAAAACAACACAGATTTCTACTTTAGTCAGAAACTCATTCTGACATTTTAGTTCTAATGTGAATCTATATATTTCATGTCCACCCTGTCAGCTAAGAGTACTGCTTATCATTGCTTAAACTGCATGAAAATGAGAAAGAGATTTTATTTCCAAAATATCAGCATTACAATTATAAAATGCCAAATGGAATTAGATAAGGATGGAAAAAGTATGCTTATTGATCCTTATTGTAAGCTCACAACACATCTTTGTAGTTAATTGTTCCCATATTTAGTTTCTCCCTTCAAGTTAAAAAGGTCTGGCGTAAATTGTTCTTCACTGGTATTGATCCTAAATCATAGAATCAACTAATTTCGTTTGTAGGACAATGCTGATATCTGTATTTCTGAAGCTAGTGGTGGATGCTCTTAATATTGAGAGGATTGAGCTAAATGCTGTTTCACATTTTCTTTTTCTTATTCAACCTTAAAGTATATGGATGTATTTTGATGGCCTTGACTTGTCAGATCTTCTGTATGTATTAGGGACTGTACTTTCACTTGGTGTTTATATCAATCTCTTGTTTCTTTGAGAGTGCAGGGGGTGATTATACATATTGGGACTCGAGAGCTTCTCCAGAGGACATGTTACAATTGTGGGATAATCCTGAGGTTGCTAAAGAGTGGATGAAATCTGGTGAAAAGCATGGAAAGGTGCGCTTTTCACAGGATAAGGAAAAGAGACTATATCTTTCTAAAGTGGAAGTGAAGGTATTAAATAAAAGTCATAAAACATTCCTTCTCTTAGTATGATGTAAATTCATGTTCCTACTTTTGAGTTAAATGGTATATAGATTCTGCATCTTTTGTATGTTCAACTGATCACAATATTACATTGGGGCTTTTTCCATCTAGCATATACTAAGGTCATAGCTAAGCTCATTGTTGAAGTAATACAAACCAGCCAAGATTTTGATATGTCGGAATAGAGTAGTAAAATATGATGACACTTATGGGTACAATCTCCTATGTAATTGATGTGCCAACCCTGAGCATCTGGATCTAAGCATTTCAAATGGAATTGACATTATTTCTTGTGACATTTGAGGAGTGACCAAAATTCCCTATGCTATTGAAGTGCCAGTTTTGAGTGCTTGTTTCAACACATTGCGTAGACGTTGCCATGTTTGCTTGAAGTTGGGTGTTGTTTGAACTCCTTAGAATAGTGTAGGATCATTTTTTTCTCCTGACCATTTATTTTATGTGGGATCAAATAGGTCAATGGTTCTGCTATAAAATATGCTTTCATTATATAGCAAGTATTTCTGTATTCATAGAGTGGATTTGCTTTCTTCACGTCTGAGGAACTACAAGCTAGAAACTGATGATAGTGTTGGATTTTGGTTAACCAGACTCCAGAAAAGTATATCTGCAGATTTTTTTCTTTATACCTCTTTTCTGCATTTTCTTGTCCCTTAAGTTGGAATTCATCTCAGGAAGAAGTAATTTTAAGTAACAACATTTATAGCAGAAAACTACAATTGTATTCATTTGTTAAACTAGTTCCCTATTTCCCTTCTTAGACCATTTTACATTAAAGAGTTTATCCAATAGAGAAAGGGCTTTGAAATTTACACTGGAAATGAGTCCATTATTGGATTAAAATACTAGAAAATGCAAGATAAACAACCTGTGGGTTATCTATCTAAATTCAAGCATTGTTCCAAGTCACTCAAAGAGTCCAAGTGACTATATGGTCTGGTACATAGTTATGGACAAAGATGTTAGTTTGCATTCACATAAACTGAAAACTTCTTTTTCTTTTGGTCTTGTTAGTGATATGAAGTTTCTTCCCAAGGAAATCCATGAAATACACTGCATTTTTTACTAATAGTATATTTTCTATTTAATTTTGGCTGGAAGGAGTATAATTTGACTTTATTAATCATGGTCTCCATGCAGGCAGTTGCAGATATAATTATTTCGAAGTATTTCAGTACAAGAGGAGTTAAACCTGTAAGGATACAAGTTTATTTGTATATAACTCTGCTTCAATAACATGTCCTACTGCTCCCTGATTTGAATTTCTTTGTATCTCATGCAATCTGTCTTGTGATGCAAGCTTACTGTTATCGCAGCGAAGGCTTCTGTTTCTCCTGGATTGCTGTGCCTAAGGTCTAAAAGTTGGAAAAAAAATGATTCAGTTAGACGGCTGCATGATCAACTTTTCTTTTGAAACAAATAGTAAAATGAGTTCAATTTGACTGCTGTAATTTGATAAAGTAGTCTTTCCAGTTTTATTGGTTTTAGATTGCTTTCTCATGGAGTTCTGCGATTTTGGAATATGAGAAGAAATTATAACATCATTACAAGTTTTTGTCATTACAAACAGTCCATTTTTCTCAGCCTTAATTTACTTGGTCTATCTTCTGCACGATGTCTCCCTTTGTTCGGTGCCTAAATCTCTGATAACTACTCCTTCAGTCAGTACTATGTGCACTAGTTGAGATGGTCAGCATGCGCTTTGTAAATGGAGTTGGAGCGCGAATTGGGCTAATGGGAATTGACTATTCGACAGCATTCTGGCTTTACATGTAAGCAAATACTGAACTGAGAAGTTTTTGACTTTCATCAGTTAATATACATAGGTTGGATCTATCATGCATCTGATTCCTCAACCTTTAATTTCTTTCAATTAAGGATGACACATTTCTTACAGACATAAAGTCCTTACATATAATTTTTATGTATCTATTTTGTGATTGCTGATGCAAGTGTTTTATCCTTTTGCTGATGTGATATCTAATTTCTACATATCACCCACGTGCTTACTTCAGTTTTTCTAACTACAAAGTCAAATGCCTATTTAAATCTAAAACTAATAGTATGTTCAAGAAAATAATCCTCCGTTAATTAAAAGAACTCAAAGGTAGGGAATAAAGGAAGTAACATGTAAAATGACTTCTGTTATCACTATCATAACAGTTTTCAAATACGTTAGAGTCCTCTGCTGCACTGGAAAAATATAACATTCTATTAAAAACCCAAACCAGTTGTGAAAGTAGTGTAATTTCATATGAAAAAGCTTGATACGTGCACGTTTGAATTTGACTGAAGAATGATTCC
Source organism: Erythroxylum alaternifolium (assembly GCA_027478495.1). Classification (NCBI taxonomy): domain Eukaryota; kingdom Viridiplantae; phylum Streptophyta; class Magnoliopsida; order Malpighiales; family Erythroxylaceae; genus Erythroxylum; species Erythroxylum alaternifolium. The sequence continues at coordinate 24,718,903 of JANIIA010000002.1, forward strand.
TTATGAATGTAGGCATAGGTTTTCTTTTAACTATTCTGTGTGATTCTGACCGAACTGCGTTTAAAGATGTTGAAACTCTCTCTCCTTTACATAGGGAGCTGGGATATAGGGCTTACAAAGTTGATACTGTTGATGATCTAACCAAGCCATTTGTCTCCATGTACTTTGGCGCGGCATACATGAATTGGCTGTCACAATACGAAGGGAGGTATGACTGCTTTAACAAGTGGATTGAGTTAACCTTAATGTCAATGCTGTGGTTCATTTGTTAGTTGTAAAACAGGGAAAGAACACCTCAGTTTGTTGTTCAGGCATACTTAGCTGGACCAAAAAATGTGAATCTTCAGGAGACTGGTCCACTTTGGCTTAAATTTGAGCAAGCTTTGGGCAAATATGAAGATATAAAGAAGTACTCAGAATCTTACATTCTCATCCATGATGATATAGAACACTTTCCTTCCGATTGACTAATGACTGCTCATCTTATCTTTACAGAAATTCTGGAAGCTGCAACATCTTATGAGCTAACATACAAGTTACATTCTCCGTGGCTTCCTTTGGATGACCGAACTGTTTCCTTAGGCTGTATTTCCAAGAGCCAAATCAATTAAGCAAATGCTGCCAAAACTTTACCTTGATTAGTGGTACTAGGGAACATCCAAGCAAGCTAAGAATTCGTGACTGGTTTATTTTTTGGTATTCACTTACTTTGATAGAATTGATTAGAACATATAGCATAGCTAATACAACGCCAGTTAACGCAAAGATTCATTCTTCGTAAGTTAATAGTTGAACTGTGTAAAGACTATATATACTTCATTTGATATTGAGCTGAACTCAGTTGTGCTTCTGAAAGCTCGGAGAGAAGGGAAGTTGGAAAAGGAAAAGAATATATGTTGATGACTCATACAAGCACTGAACTCCCTTTATTTTCATAGCAGGCGTTGTGTCAACTCACATATAAGCTGCTGGGTTGATACCATTTGCCCTTCAAAAGGCAGCATCGGGCGCTTACGTGGTCACCTAAAATTATCGTATCCTGCTATTCTTAAACAGTCACACCTTAAATATTTGGATTTGCAGCAATTGCAGGCTTTTTTGGAGACTCGATGATTTAATCAAGTATTTTAAGAATTTGACCAAATAGCCTTTAGCTGTAAAAGTTTCCCCTTTGAAGTTACAGTCTATTGGATAATTAGATTGATGGGTAATGCCGGTTCAAAGCCATGAGTTTCATCATTAAACAAGTGTAAAATGAAATTTAACAATTGATACAGTAAACAAAAATGACCTGCTTTATTAAAATATCAAAGACGTGACGTTAAATGTACTGTATATAGGTTTTGCAAATAATGATATTACAAAGGGTGTTATTATAGTTGACCTTTGAGTACCCCAAAAAACTAATAATAATAATAGAGGTATGACCACTGTTTTGTTAATTACACCAAGTTTATTTTTTGTGATATTGTTATTTTTCTAATAACCTATAAGTCGAAATCTACGAGGTATCAGCTTACTTCATCTCGTCCTATACATTTATGCATATCCTTCATATAGATCAAAAGATTAGAGCCTGTGGTGTTGTATGGTTTGGCAATAAATTAGAATCCTTGGGTCGTGTTAAAAAAAAAAAAAAGGCTGAAGTAAATGTGAATGTAGTGGACACCTTGTTGGATTGAGATATGAGCTATCACCTGATTATATGATAATGATGTCATGCATGGAAAGTCACGAATTACGCCGTGCGTTGTGGAAGCCCTTACTAATTCTTTTGTAATGTCTTCTCTCTTTTAATAATATTGCCACTTGAGATTCTTTGTCGTTCTAGTCGTGGAGTTGAATAAATTCACCATCCTTATTGTTACAAAAGCCTTCTAAGCACTCAACTTAAATCGCTTTTAACTCTCACATTCGAGTAAACATACTACATAAACAATGGATAATAAAAAACAACAATAAACCGTAAAATTTACGGTAAAGACTAACATTTATTATTTCCCTAAAAGTATACAAAAAAAGTGTATAAAGAAATGTTCTCTCTCATTTGAAGAGCAAGACTCAAATAAGTCATTTTTAGAATTCATCGACTTCACAATTCAAAATTTTAATTGAACTAAACTAATTATATCATCTTTATCTTTATCAAATTACATCACACTAACCAATTGGATAACACGTCTATCCAAATGGAACTTTATCTTATATAATTTAGCTACATCTTAACTAACATGATAAGATATAACATTTAATTAGAAAAGAAAATCATACTCCTGGTCTTTATTTTTTAGAGTTGATGTATATCTACTGTGATGTCAGGAATTCCACAATAAGCAAATAAAGAATGCTAAAATGATTTACAAATTTATGACAAGCCTCTTTTTCAAGGTGCCTTTTATGGTAGAGTTAGGCTGAAATTTATAATGATATCAAAGCATAAACTTATCTCAATAGTTTGGGGTGGTACTCGACTTGTTGTAACCCTTTGCCCAATATATCCATCAAATATCCAGCCCTGCTCTGAGCTATGGGGAGGGAGGTGTCAGGAATCCTATATTGAGCAAGTAAAAATGTTAAAATGGTTTATAAATGCATGATAAACTTCTTCTTTTAAGGTGCCATGTGGGATGGAGTGACGCTGAAATTTATCACTCGTCACATTATCCAATATCTCCCCTTAATCTCTATCCATTGATGATGCATCATCCAAGTTTAAAGCCTCTCATAAGATACTGATCCGATTAAATGCTTACCCATGTTAAGTCTATTAGTCATAGTCCGTTTATTTGAGTACACATTAAGTCCTTAGAGCTCTCACATTTCTCCTCATGCATGTAATCTAACTAACCTTTAACCTAAGACACATCTTAAGCAATCTTTTCGTTTTATATTCAAATCTTGCATCTCGTTAAAGATTTTTGCCAATGTTCACCAATACAAGTCAACTCATTGACAATGCTCATTTTCCTTAGCCTATTGGCAAATCTTTGCCTTGTTCTGTCATCTAGAGTATTAAACATTATTCAAGGCTAGTCAATGCCCGCATGATTCCACTTAGGGGTCTAGCACTTATCCTATCAAACTGATCAATAACAATGCATGTTTGGTAATATTTCTATTTTTAATTTTTGATTTTATTTTTAAATAATTATTTGATTTAAAATGTTAGGTTTTAATTTCTCTATCATTATAACTTATAAAATTAAATTTATTTTTTATATTCTAATTTTATTATTCTTACAAATATTCTTTAATTACTTAATATTAACTAATGTTACTCATTAATTACTTAATATTAACTAATGTTACTCATTAATTATTAATTTTTAAATAAAATATAATAAATTTATTAGCAATACTTATCGATAAATATTATATAAGAAATTAACATAAAATTAATTTTTAATAATAAAATTAATTTATCTTTTTTTAATTAGTATTTTATTATTATCAATAATAAAAGTGTAAATTATATTTACAATCAATAAAATTCTTTTTTAAAAGTAAAAATAAACAATAAGAAACAAAAACCACATATAATAACAAAAATAAAAACAGAACTAAACATTTTTTAAATAAAATATTCCTAAAAATTATTGATTTAAATCATTTGTATCTATATGTCTCAATTCATGGATTTCTCCATTTGAGAAAGAAAAATAAGAGGACAGAAACCATTCTTCTAACTCTAGTACTACGAATCAAATTTCTTTATTTAAATAATTTCAATGTAGCAATAATGATAAATTGAAATATTATGCATGTACACTTAAATATTAGCAATTTGTTAATCTTATTGTCAAACATTAATTAATTCAAATAAGAAATAATAGATCAAGCAATATAAAGGTGGAACATATTCTTCTAGTACATAAGAAAATTTAAATATATAGAGAATCTAAAAATTACGCCCTTGCAATCTATAAGTTCATACACATTTAGGTTCCCCCGTCTTTCCATAGGTCATCTAAGTAACCAAAATTTGAGAAAATGGTATACATAGCTCTACACCCTTTCCTTCCTATAGTTTGCCTCTACATTGCTTTGGCGTTGGATAAATCAAAAGGACGTCGAGAACCAAAGTTTCCACCGAGCCCGCCTTATGCTTTGCCTATTATTGGCCACTTTCTGTAAATCATGCCATAATAAAACATCACCTTAAGCATGCATTTTATACATTACAAAATTCACGTAAAATACATGCATAATCAACGAAAGCGTGATAACCGATACCTCTAGCCATTGCCGACGATAAGCCTCATGATCTCTGAGTGGTTTGACTTTCTATCCTCTTCCTGAAGCAAGCTCGATGGTGTGCTCTATATGCTCGGTGAAGATAGGACCCGAAAACCAAAACCAACGTCTTGTTTTAAAACAATACTTCATACCCTACTGTCCATCATAGAGGCTGAAGGTTGAGGAAGTGGGCGACAAAAACAAATGCGGTAGTTACAGGACATGATGAAAGGGACCATGTACAAGGAGAAGGGACCATATATAGGTAGGTAAGGTTTGACTAAAATCCTTACATTCTCCCACTTTGTCCATTCAACCCAAAACTACCACATATAACAAGAAATTAAATATATGAATCATGGCGATAGGTCCTCTTATAGTGAGTAGTATCTTCCATGTATTACATATACAAAATGTCTCATTACATGCCCTTCAACTTAATGAATAAATCATATGTTTATTCTAGGTCCAAATTAAATGACATTTCTCAAAACTAAGCAAAATATGTG
>JANIIA010000002.1:24858701-24873786 GCA_027478495.1 Erythroxylum alaternifolium
TACATACCTTCGACCTGTCTCGCCGAAGTTAAGTGCCTTCGCGCACCCTCGGGTCTCGTATGACTTCGCCTTGTTCCGTCGTCAACACACCTTCCTCGTGCCGACCTGCGTGCCAAGGATTGGCGAAGGCTCGCCAACACTCGCACAAACCCGTATTTTGGACTTAGGGGTTTAACACTAAGCATATAGCTTAGTGAGTAATAACTAATCTATAGATAAACTAACAACTTCTCATATTGAATCATCTAACAATATATACATGCATTAAACAATAAAGCAGACATAATGTATTTCAGAACAGACTTTATAATTAATAGAACCAAACATCACAAGAGGGTATAAACCTTTCAGAATCAAAACACAATAATGTTTAAGTCATAATCAAACATATGTCAGAATCACAAATCAGATAACTACTAACCCTTCAACAGAAGTAGGTAACGGGACTTATACAGAAGAAACCGAAGTCTTGACACTGAAGTGTCACAGAAGAGACCGAAGTCTTGACACTTAAGTGTCAATATCAGAAGACACCGAAGTGTCAATAACAGAAGACACCGAAGTGTCACAGAAGCAGCTGCAGATCCTTCAAGGCATTCCTATTTACTCATAACTAGGACTTAACAGAATTAAAACAGAAATGTCTGTAATTCAATTCACATATTTACAGCTTTGCAAATCATTCAAGCATATCACATATTTACAGCTTTGCAAATCATTCAATAATCCAAATCAATAGCAACCAAAATAGTCAAAGAAAAACTATCAAAATTTTCTTACTGAATTTCTAACACAATTGACCAATTAAATTACTTACAAAAATTACCATCTAAAATTACTTACAAATTGACCCTCTAAAATTACTTACAAAATCTCCCTTATTGCTTATTGCCTCAACGTCTTGGCAATATTTGGACATTCTCAATCATGCAAAATCATACTCAAATCCTCATTCCAGATTTATTTCACAACCAACTTTTGAGTCCACTCTATTTAATTATTATCCTCAAAAGGGTAAGGTAATAAGGTAATACTTCCTTCTAGAAAAATTCCCTCTTTATCTTAAGTTTCCAATGATACCAATTTTATCCAATTTGGGTCAATATACTGAAAGTTATGCCCAAAAGATTTCAGATTGTTCTTAAGCTACAACATAATTTTTATCTCAAATTCAATCAGATTCTAAAATTCTTATAGGCAGAATTAGAATCTAATCTCTTCATAAAATTGTAGCCTTATGTTTCTTCTTTAATCCAAATCAAAAATAACTCCATTTGGATAAATACAGAGAAAGTTAGGCCTAAAATATCGAAGCATGTTCTGTGCTAGAAAGTTCACCGAGGCGACCAGAGAGGAAAAGTTCGCATGACATCTTACCAGTTAGCCGAGGCGAACCCCTAAGTTAGCCGTGACCAACTTCATTCTTCAAGTTGGCAGCGGAGAATCAAGGAAAGTTGGCCGCAGCAACTTTGACAGAAGCATACTTCATTTTCCAGATTTTCTCACTTCCATCTTATTCAATGAAGACATATCACACTTAAACCAATTCTTCTACTTCCATTTCAACTCATCACAACTCAAACAACCAAATTTATATTCAAACACTAAAAACCAATGCATGAACATGAAATCATTTTTAGCTTTCTCTCTCTACTATAAAATTCTATCTTTCATCTGATGCTTTTCTTTTTATTATCCTCCATGCTTTCACTTCATTTACCTCCTTTCTATACCAAGATCTCACTAAATCCTATAAATACTTTCTGCATAAACTCCATGCAATCTGTAATACACTTTCACTGCTCAATAATATCAACTCATCTCTCTCGTCACTGTCATTGAATTTGCTTTATACATAACTCATGCATGTATTTGTTCCCAACAGTACAAGTTTTCTTCAAAATAAAACAGAATATCCATATTTATCCATTCTCATAAATTTTTGCATCATTTTCATTCTACTCTAGTTATCACTAGTATTTCAATCCAATTAATGAATTATCAAAACACCACAAAAATGTCATCAAAACCACTTACTTGGTTCAACTCAAATTCCAGCTATGAATGTTCTCGGTGGATTAAGAAAACCAAGGATAACAGCATAACCACTCTCAAAGAAATGAAATTCTCACTTTGAGGTAAGATTCAAAAGCCAAATTCTCAACAGATGTAACTTGGAGTTTTCGGTGTTGGACAAAACTGAATGGAGAGCAACACAAGCTGCAGAATTGGTTTTTCTTCACCTACATGGCTATTGTGCATATCTCACATCTGTCACTTAACACTGCACATACACACAAGCCAATTATCTTATGCATATGATGCCACATGTCACGATATTATTAGTCCACATGTCACACTAGGATTGGCCCAACTTTCAATATTTTTCTAAAATTTACCAAAATTTCCAAAATACCTTAAATATTACCAAAATTGTCAAATCACATTTTATTCGCGTTAATAACTCAATTATACCCGGAATGTCATGAATGCGTGCCAAAATATTGGTATGAGTCCAAAAATGTATATGCAAAAATAAGCAAAAACTCAATTATGCCAAGCATACTATGTAGTGAAATTTCTCAATATTCTAACCCCTAATATAGGGTGTTACACAATCTCTCAACCTACCCAATAACTCTACCGATTCAATTAGTTATCAAACTATCCTATAGGTGACTAATTGACTATTTGAGATCTCTCTTCTAACTATTCAATTAATGTGCTGATTATTAGTCTATAGGTCAACAACTTTCGTTATACAATCCTACATGAATTTCATCTCATTCACTCTCTCGATTTGTTATAAGATGACAATTAAAAACAACATTCAACAAAGACAATTGCATTCAATTCAATAAAATAGGAGTTCAACAAAATAGTTCCAAAAGCAATCCATAAAATAAAATCAGCCTAACACGCTCTCCAAAGCATCGTCAACATTCAAATAATCCATTTTTACAAAGAATAGAAGAGATTAAAATGACAGAAAATTGAATAGAAAGACTGCATCTCTTCTTTGCCAAAATCCGGAATTTTGGTGTTGAAATGCTATTTTGTCCAATCTTGACGATGATCCTTGTTTTCAATCCTTCTTCAACGCTCCAAACATGTAATCTTCACTCAAAGATGGTGTTTCTACAAGTGCGTGGCGTCTCTCTTAAAGATGGAGGCTTAATTCTCTTTTTATAGTCCAAAAACACTAAGTTTAATGAAGCTTTGCAGATTGCCTCGGATTTTAATTCCCACACTCGTGTGAATTGGCATGATTCCAACTAGCATGGGAATTTGTCACAGACACATCTCGTATTCTCTTCTGTAATTCTCATGTGACGTGGGAATTTTCATGATTCCCACGAACATGGGAATTTGTCACAGATGCACTCCTCATATCTTCTCCTCTTTGATCTTTAGTTCACCCTCTAAGTTGCTCCTTCCTTCTTCCTACCTAAAAATAGTCAATTCTTGCCCTCAATTAACATCAAACACAAAAGAACAACAATGAAAATCAAACTTAATGAAAATATATAAAATGAATCCTAAACTAGAACAATAATCAATAATTATGCTAGAAAACACATGTCAATTACTTATAAAAACATATCCTAATGCATGCCTATCAACAACCCAAATGGCATTCTTCGATAGGCAAAGGTGCTGAATGGACACGTGAAAGTTGTTTTCTCCTGGTCCTTTGGTGTAACCAAAATCTGATGATAACTTGAATAACCATTTAGACAATAATAGTGAGATTTACCTGTAAGTCTTTCAAGCATTTGATCAAAAAATGGAAGCGAAAAATGATCTTTTCTAGTAACCAAATTTAGCTTACTATACTATATACAAACTCTCCTCCCGTTTTGAACACGAGTGGGTATCAACTCACCAACACTATTTTCTATTACAATTAAGTCAGTTTTCTTTGGAACTTCCTGGATCAGACTTACCCAATAGCTATCCAAAATGGGATAGATAATTCAAGCATCAAGAAGCTTCAAGATTTCCTTTTTCACCACCTCCATAATGGGTGGATTTAAATGACATTAGGGTTGCTTTACCTCTTTGGCTTCATTTTCAATCAATTCGGTGCATATAAATGGTGGGACTAATGCCTTTTAAATTAACTACTGTCCACCCAATGGCTTGTTTGTATTGTCTTAACACCTGAATCAGTTGTTTTACCTGCAAAAGAGTTAAGGTAAAGTACCTTGCTCACCTAAAAATATGTATTTTAAATGGTTAGGCAAAATTTTCAGCTCCAATTTGGGTGGTTGAATCAACGAAGATAATAATTTTGAATTGTTTCGGGACAACTTCATATAAGGTAATTGCTTCACCATTTTCTTAGTTTTCTCCAAATTGCAAAACATGGCTTCGAGCTCATTATTAGGAACCAACATCTCTATAAGTAACTGCCACTGTAACGCATCTCCAATTTTAAGAATTGTCTCAAGTTCATCTCTTCCATTTAAGGCAGAATTTTTCTACACCCAAGTGTCTATAAAATCCATAGAAACAACAAGTTAATCATCATCTGAAAATTTCATGGCACTTTATATATTGAATTTAACTAATTCACCATCAAATTCCTTAGTCAACGATCCATCATGAGCGTCAATTTTTATTCTAGTAGCTTTTAAGAACGATCTTCCAAATAAAATTGGAGTTGAAGAGGATATATCCTCACTACATATCTACAAAATATAAAAATCATATGGAAAAAGCATTTCGCCTACTTGAACCAAAATATCCTCTAACATGCCCTTTGGATAAACATTCGATCGATCCGCTAATTGAATCACTACAATAGTCTCTTTGAGGGTCCTATGTTTAAAGACTTGTAAACATCATAAGGCATGACATTTATTGATGCACCCAAATCTAACATACTTTTTTCAATTCTTAAATCACCAAATTTACAGGGAATAGTGAACATACCTGGGTCCTAACATTTAGGTGGTAGCTTTTTCTTTTGAAGTATTGTAGATATGTTCTCTCCCAATTGTACTTTCTCATCAAATTTTAATTTCTGCTTCAAAATGCAAAGCTCCTTTAGAAATTTAGCATAATAAGGAATTTGCTTAATGGCATAAGAAAAAGGAATATTTACTTGGACTTTTCAGAAAGTCTCCATTATCTTTTTCTCTTGCTACTCTTTCTTTGCTTTGGCGAATCACTTAGGAAAAAGAGGCGGCATAATAAGTTTCTGCAGATCTGAATTTGTTTTTTCTCCTTTTTCCTTTTTTGGCTGGTTAGGTAATTCTTTTCTTGCTTCTTCTTCAATATCCCTCTTAGAGATTTTTGGAGAAGGTTCCTTCAATTCTTTACCACTCCATAACATGACAGCTTTCGCAATTTGCTTGGGATTGATTTCTGTTTGAGCAGAAAATTTTCTAGAATTTTGCACTCTAATTGAATAATGGTTATTGCCATTTGGCTCAATTGATTTTTAAGATTTTAAATAGTAGTTTGAGTATCTTGCTGAAATGTTATAGTGTTAGTGGATAATGATTTAATTATATCTTCTAAAGAGGACTTACCTTCTGAATTAGGTGCAATTTGTTGATGTTGTCTAGGAATATAAGGTTACCTATATTGCTGGAAATTTGAAGTAGCTTATTGTCCTTGAGAGTTCCCATAACACAGATTTGGATAGTCACATCAACCTGGATTATAGGTGTTTGAGAATGGATCATATTTCCTTTGAGTTTTCCTAGAAAATCCTCCCATGACATTGACTTGTTCTACTATTTCCTCTTGCCAAATTGGGCATGAATCATTAAAGTGTCCTAACATTAAGCATTTGCCACATGCCTTTGCTTCTTCTTTCTTTGTGACTGTAAGTTGCCGCACCAAAGATGTAAGATTGTCTAATCTTCTCCAACACTGACACATTCACCTCATTCACTTGTTTTGAACTATGGCTAGAGTTATCCCAAATTGTTGTGTATTAGAAGCTATGTTCGCAATCAAATCTCTTATGGCTACCAGTGTTTTGTCAACCAAATCTCCACCACTTGCAGTATCGATCATACTCATGTTTGTAAGCAAAAGACCTTCATAGAAGTATTGAATCAACAGTTGATTGTTTATTTAGTGATGGGGACGCTCGCACAAGGCTTATTGAATCTTTCCCAATATTTATATAGTGTCTTACTCGTGTGCTGTCAGATGCCACACATTTCTTTTCTAATATTGGCAGCTCTTAAAGCTAGACAATATTTTTCAAAGAATAGTCTCTTCATTTCAGGCCATGTTTGCATATTTTACCAGTGGCGTACTACAACCAATCTTAAGCATCATCTTTAAGAGAAAATGGGAAGGCTCTTAATTTGATTTGCTCCTCAGTCATATTCGTAGGCTTCACACCCATACAAACAACATCAAATTCCTTTGAATGCTTGTAAGGATCCTCTCCCGGTAGACCTAAAAAAATTTGCAATAAGTGAATCAGCCCCAACTTCAATTCAAAGGTATTGTTGTCCCCTAAATTCAGAAAATTGATGCAATGAGGTTATTGAGCATCTGTGGGGGTAGCTAATTCACGAAGGGTATGATTTGCAGCTATCTTTTCTTTCTTCTGTACTTGTTGTCTCTGTTTTGTCTGCTTTTGTGACTTTTTGGTTGTCCTTTTTATCTCTGAATCGAATAGCAACTCTATTGTTTTGTCTACTCGGGTAACATCTATATACCGTCAAGAGATCCCTAGTAACGGTGCCAAAATTTGATAATGTTGTCACCTACAACCAAATTAATACCAACTCTAATAATGATATATGTAGTTAGTGAAGGGTTGAGATCGTTCCCACGAGGAATCTATTGGTAAGTGTTTCACGAGTTAAAACTAAAACAAATTGGGGAGGGGTTTAAATAACTTGATTCTAAGGAATTAAAATTAAAAAAATTAGAAATAAACATAAATAATCAAATCTAGAAAATTAATGAACAAACCTTGATTTCAGGTCACCTCCGTTATGAAAATAGTATGGATCATCAACACAAATTTAAATTAAATCCATTAACAAATACTCATTGAATGATGTTCTTTCTTAGGATTAAATGAATAGAAACATGTATTCTAATAACTCTTTTTAACCAACAACTTAGATATGATCTTAAGTTTGATTAATTAATAGCTTTAAGAACTAAAAGAATCAGTGAGCAAGACAATACACATACAATATTTATTTAATCAGGTATAGATAAATATCTTTCTTAGAATTTCCAATCCCTAATGTAAAACATGGTAATCCTATTTGCCACTTGGATTAGCAAAACTGAACATCAAATCCTACTAATCTGGCTGTAAATTAAATCAATCAATTCCTAGTTGCATAGCCTAGAGATCAATCAATTCAAACATGAAAAGTAATGTGAAAGATGTTTAATATTAGTCAATGAAATAAATTTTATTCAAAAAATCTCAGACATACTAAATGATAACGTTGGTTTCCTTCAACCAAGAAGAAGGATTTAGCTACTCATAACAACGATGAAACTTGACAGAAGAATACTAGAACGTTTGGTCTCTATATCTATTTTTCCATGAAAAAAAATGAAAAACTCTCCAAAAGAAAGCAAGAACGTGAATGATAAGTTGTCGAGTGGGGGGGGGGACAGTCCTCCCTTTTTAAAGTTATTTGATCAAATACACTCCCCCACGAAATCAGGTAGCAGATCCCCATATAAGGAAAACAACTTAATTCCCAAAATAAGTAAAATACTAAGTCTATCAAATATCCTTTCAAATCAGACTCTGGTGATAAACTTTTCCTTTGCACGTGCCCACGGTTAGTCAAAAACTTTTCTACCAGTTGGAAATTTGAATTGCTTTTGCCTTTCTTACATCTTTTTTATTCAAATTCAACTCCCATGTGTTCAAAATCACCTAATAACAATTAAGAAACAAGTTTATTAATTTTAAATAAAAATTTCAACACATTAAAGAGATTTATATCCAAAGTTAGCCCATAAATAATAACTTATCAAAAATTAAATAATAATTTAAAATGAATAAGGATAATTAACTAACTAAAAAAAAGTTAGACTAAGAACCAATCAATAAAGATAATGGTAACCAGATTTTAAATTCTCCCTAGGACTCCTTATGCAAATAATACTTCAAATATCAGGTTTAATATAAGGTTCATTGGACAGTAAAAATTCCTCAACTATTTTAATATCTTTCTCAATATTTTTTTAATTAATTCTAGGTTGATTAATTAAGATATGTTTCTAATTAAAACTCATATAATTGCATTACCTGATTTATGAGTTTCTCAATTAGGTTTTACTACAACAAATAGGTTCTTTCGCGACGAAAATAAAGGTCACTAAAAAAAGAGAAATTGTCGCAAATATTAATTTGCAATGATTTCGTGTCGTCTCCCAAATTGTCGCTGAATCCCGGTAACAAAACATAATTTGGAATATTTGTATCAAATTATGTCTAAGATTCCCGCAACTCTTTTTAATTATGATACATAAATATTTAAAAGGATCTCTCAATCTTAGTTGTATGAAATCAAACATAAATTACCATATCGATAATATTAATTCAAGAAAAATAAAGAACACATAATTGAATCTCAAATTCATACCAACAATAATAATTCAAGAATAATAAAGAACATATAATTGAATCTCAATAAAACTGAAGAATCAATTAAATTATAAAAAATCACTACAAAGTCCATTCGATCTATAATCTTACCCTGGTACTATAAAGGGTTTAATTCCTAATCATATAAGACACCACATCAAAAGTAAAAGGAAAACATAAAATTAAAGGAAACAAGATGAAATCCCTTTAAAATTTTAAGAAATTCATTTTATATTGATGGAAATTCATTCTGAATGTGCCTCCTTGCTTACTCTTCATTCTTTCTATAGTTTTAGATCTTCTAATTGTGTCTCCTAAGCATCCTCTCTAGTTTGTCATTTATATATTAAGCATTAAGTTTCCGAGGTATACATGGGCAAACATAACTATAAATTTGGTCATATACTTAAAAATCATGAGATCCTTGAATTTAGAGCAAACATGAACTTAAAATATAAACATAAGCAAGTACACAAAAGTGTACTTTTGAAAAACGTGCATGTTCATGGCTGTGTAACTCTGTAAAACTTTAAAACAAGTTATTTTACATGAAACATGACCATGTCCAAGTGCACAGGCAAATATGTGGGCATGTTCTTACATATGTGCTTTTTCTATAGCTTTATAACTTGGTCAAAACAACTCTAAATCACTTGAAACTTATCTAAAAATTGTTCGTTTTACTCCAAATAAGTGAATTACATCCTGAAAATAAAATATGAATTAATTAATTACAAGAAATAATAAAAATACTTAAATAAACAAGTGAAATACACAAAATATAAACCTAAAAATAGGAATAATTAAACACTTATCAATAGCCATTTATATCATATCTTCTTATTCTATATAATGTTGTAATTATACCATATCAAGAATTTTAAGATTAAAACCATTGAGAAATCTAGCTTTAGCAGCTTCTCCATTTTCCTCTACATTAGCTTGAATCATAACAATCTCCACTTCCTTATGGTATGCCTCAATACGCTTTGACCATTGAGTGTGACATTATGATTTCTAAAAATAATCCCTATAATGGTAATTATGAGTAAAGTGCCTCCTCTTGATTGCCTTTATATCATCCCAACTTTTAATATGTCTCTTATAGTTTATTTTCTCTTTAATACAAGATGATCCCATCAAATAATAATATAGTCAATAAACCCAATATCAACAAGTTTTAACCTTTTTCTCTATGTAATGACACTATTTAAAAATTAGTTTCATCTTATTTTCCCATCCTACGTAGGCTACATGGTCATTATTCCTTTAGAATGAAGGAGTCTTCATTTTAATGTTCCTAAGGTTGCTAGCTCACTCAGGCTCCCTTTTATGGACTCACTTAGGATCACTTGCATTAAGTCCCTCTATTAGCTCACATTTCACTTTAAATATTTTAATTTTCTCTACTAATATTGCTTACATACTTTTACCTTTTACTAATTGTTCTTTTCCTTTAACAATTCTTTAAAGAACTAAATAAACTCGAACAAAAACTTCACCCTTATAAAGTCTAAGAAATCTAATTAATTAACGGTTAAGGAAAGAAAGTAAATAATGAGTTAATAAGTAAGGGAATCAAGTAAAACTAGGAAAGATCAATAAGAATTTCAACAATGTATTAAGAAAGTTTTCTTGAGGTAATAGTTTTTGCACTACTTTCTTTCATTTATTTTCTTTTGTCTTCTTTAATGCTAATTTTTTCCCTTTTCATATCACTTGAACAATTTGGAATCAATCATATAGAAAATGAAAAAAATTGAACAAAGAAGAAACCCTAACACAAAATAATAAATAAAAGACTTTAAACAAAAAGATAATAGAATTTGACACTTTAGAAGATCATAAGAAAACTGAACTACTAGACAAGAAATAGAATAGATTTAAATCATATAAAATAACGATGAAAAAGGATAGCCATACTTGACCTAGAACCAATGTTTAATACAAAATGATGCGAATCCATTTAGAAATATACCCTAGATAAACCATGAACAAGAATAAAATGCCAAAACCTAAAATAGATGTATAAAGACAATTGAACAATTACTTATAAATAATAAAAAATTCTTTTAAGTATTTGAACACAATAAAGAAAAATATTCTTTAATAAGTTTTAGGTTCAGTAAAGAACAAGAAAAAGAAGCACTTATAAACTTTAAAAAATAAAGATGTCAAAAAATCTCTAAAATTGAAAAAAGATTCTCTTAAGTATAAAAAGAAAACTATGGTTTTAGACATTTTAAAGCTAATATAGACACAATTTGAGACAAGTTTGTGTTTGAGACTGTGGATCCTTTTGTAACTTTATAAAATTAGAAATAACATGAGGCACACTTACCTTAGAGATTGTAAATTCTTATGTAACTTTTACCAATAGAACATAGCCTAGGTGTGACCGTATTAGAGGTTATGTTCTTTATTGAAACTTTAATTCTTGTATCCAATAAGGGGCATGGGTTGGGACACACTTATGAATTAGCCTATGTTTAACCTAAGATAAATGTTTTACCTCTAAGCTTTTTCTTACTCCAACTCTTATAATAGAACCAAATCTACATATAATGGACCCCCTATTTTGGCTAATTGCATTTGCATTATAAATGGTCAATCTTAAAACATAAGGAGACACCATAATAAACCAAAAATAGAAGATATTCCAGGTGTGAGTAAAATTAGGAATTTGGTTAGGCTCAACCTAAATTTAATAAGCCAAGCTCGAGTTGAACAGGCTTTATGCTAGGTTCAAACTCAAGATGGCCAGCCTAAACTAGTTCAAGTAAGATAATTATTATATTATTATTAATTTTTGCTTTTGTAGCCAATTGGTTGGTTGTAATTTTATATATAACAATATTATTTTAATTGGTAAAGTAAATTCTTTATCTTTATGTATTTTTTAATTATATTTGATGTTTTAATACTAAAGGTAAAATTCCTAAAATAATTACTATGCAATTATAATTACGGTGAGATTATAGTTATGAGATTTAATTTATTATTATGTATTATTCTTAAATTATTTCTAGTTATAGTTTCATCAGTATAAGATATTGATGAAATAGTAAAACTAACAAACATTATATTTCTTTCTTATAAAGAAAGAAATTAATCTTATAAATGAAAATATAAAGATACTTAAACAAATGTGTGAGTGCTTATTAGAGAATAAGTTTATTGAACTGACCTGATTATGAGTATCTTATATGGAATATTACTTATGTATTAGTGGATTTCCTTATTATGTTAATTGTCTAATTGATCTTCAGACTTGAGATTACCAGAGGATCTTATATTATTTTGTTGCTACTTATGGGCTATTCTAATTAGGTAGCTCAGTTAGTAGTACTTGGATATATTATGAACCATAGGGAGATAGTTAAGTAAGTTAATAAAGATTTTGTCACTTTAAAGTAATTAAAGAGAATGTTCCATTGTTCTTGACTAATAATGATTTAATAATTCTCTAGATATAGTGAACTAAAATTTGAAAAAGGTGTTTCCAAATAGCAATTGTAAATCAACTACTAATTAGCAAGAAAAGACATGATTGGATTTAAACGAGTAGACATTATATCCATATTCTATATCTAATTGAAAAATTAAGCTGAATTAAAAGCGGTTCCAATTGATGTTTTAATGATAGCAAACCATAATTACTACTAATGTACTTATTATTTTTATGAAAAGAAATATTAAAATAAAATGAAGTCATAAACTTAAGAAGATAGTGATGAAGTTAATAAAGAAAATTTGAATTTTGTAACCAACAAAATGAGGATCAAAAAAAGAATAAAAGAAGATCAAGGCTCATAATGGCCATTTCACATTTTGTACTACTATTTATGAGCCCACTTTGTTAATTTGATGATCTAAAAGGCTCAGCATGCATAATCATTTCATCTTCTTTCATTGCCTTTTAATCTTTCAAAAAATATTTGTGGAACATTTTGGAAAGTGTTTTAATCTTATTTGGATTAAACAAATTAGTTTTAAGTATTTGAAGTTGTTAAAATCATATTTTTTTGGTAATTGGTCAACCTATATGGGTTAGTAGTCGATCAATATAAGTTAAATTTGAGGTATTGAGAGTTTTTTTTATAACATTAACTGATGTATTGGTTGACCTATTTGTCATATTGGTGAACCAGTATCCTTTACTGGTTGAACAGTGTCCAATAGCTAGTGGACCTAATGTTATAAATGCATATTGGTTGACTAATATAGTGTGTTAAATATAGCTGTTATAACTACTAATTCTTAGCTTAAATAGCTATTTGGAGATCCAAAACTATATAAATTGGTGTTTTATCATTGGTTTTAGCATCAAGAAGGCTTTAGATGTTGTATACACATATTTTAAAGAGTTTTTCAATCATCCGAGTATCATTGTGTCATATTTATGTAAGCAAGCTATTTTGGAGTTATTAAATGATAAAGTGAGGTATTTTGAGTTTTAATGTTTGGTTGGGGCAATATATTATTATGTTTGGGGGTGATGGAAGTACAATTGAGGTTCTTGTTCACTTCAAAAGAAATATTGTAAGAAGGATTCCTTTCTACCAAAAAAGATTGTACAAAGATTATTCTCTGCCTTGAAAGAAGGATTATAGTGGAGTTCTAAGAAGAATATTGAGAGTAGACATTTACAAGGATTGTTTTTTGAGCTATTATAAATCAATTTGCATTCTATCTTTCCTATCATTTTTAAATTATTATTCAATTATTTGATTAATTTACATTAAACAATTTCCACATCCTTATTTATATTGATTATTGTTAATTGAATACATTAGCTAGAAAAAATGTTGAATTTTATAAATGCCTAATTCACCCTTTGGGGCCATTTGTGACTAACACATTAGATGACAAATGATTAAATTATGTATCATAGCCATGCATAAGTAGGTTGTATCAAACCACTTTGACATTTCCAATTTCTTGGTGGTCATGACTTGTTGTTAGATGTCAATCTTGATAAATGATTATAAATTAATTGATTAAAAAATAAATGATAAATTAAAAGGAGTTTTAATTTTTCTAATTCTAATTATATGGATCTCACATAAAGAGTAGTTAAAAACAGAAAAATTAATGTAAATTAAGTTGGATTTGATTGTGAAGTTTAAGAAACTTCAAGGATAAAAAATGAAATATTTTATTTTATTAAAATTAAATTAAATTATAATTATAGTTCGACTGTAATTATAATTAGAATATTTAATTTTACTAATAATAAACTCCAATGCTTTTTTTCTACTTATAGGAAATAAGTGTAAGAGAGTAGCACTTAGTCTTATATTCCTCTAAAAAAGTTGAGTACTTTTTTCTAGTCTGTGAATACCCTTAGAGGTTGGATACTTGGATGGCTTGTGATTAACACTTCATGAAAAAGTTTTCAGTAAGAATTCACATAAGGTACAATTTAATAATTTTATGATTTATGTTTTTCAAGCTATTCAATTATTTATATTTGATCGAAAAATTGTAAAATTTTACTTTTTTACTGTAGCTATGTTTGGATCACCGTTAACAGTTTTCTTTACTTCCAAAATAGTTTCTTAGTGTTTTCTAGAAAAATCAATCTGCATGTATCCCACTTGTTTTCTTTACTTCCAAAATAGTTGTTTTGATATTTATGAAAATATCATGTCTCCCTCTTGTCTTCATATTTTTGGAAACTGGATCACCTTGTTTTGTGATTGCAAAATTTGATTGTGGTTTCTGGGAAATATCTTAATCATGCTCGAATAGGTCTCTTGGTTTAGTTTCTAGAAATTTGAATCAGAATATACCCCACAGGTTTTCATTGAGTTCTAGAAAATCATTGATGCATCTCCCCTTAGATTGTAATCTAGATTTGTGTTTGTTTATGATTGAATATGTTACTAGGTATGTTATTTTGATCGGAACAATGGCTGGCGATGGATCTTCATCAGCATCGGTCTAATTGTTAAGAAACTGGGTCCAAATTTGATCCGACTGTAGCGAAATAATCACAAAACTTTTTCGTGACTTTTGATTTCCCAAAAATTAAGATCTATTTAATTCTATAAAATGATTAACACAAACCAAAATAAAGCAGAAACTTAATTCGTACCTTATTTCGAAGCTTGATCTTTGTCTTGTCGTATCCCTCGAACAGTTCCCAAAACTAATCTATCTCAACCATTGTAGCCGCACAAATGTCCGGCCTTTAATAGTATCCACATAAGAGGTTGAGAGAACTCTGTAACTCTTACAGAGAGGGTTAAGTATGAAGTACTAGCTCCATAGAGCTTAAGCTTATTTATAATAAGCTTTGGACAGTTTAGTAATTTAATTGAAATTAAAGTCTAATTTCAATTAAACTTTAATTAGAATTATAAATAATTCTAATTAAATACCAATTATGCCCATATAAGAATCAATATCTTATATTGATCTTTATTTATTAAATATCTCATATTTAATCATAAAGTTTCTCAAACTTTACAATCAAGT
>JANIIA010000002.1:25064499-25077233 GCA_027478495.1 Erythroxylum alaternifolium
TATTTAAAAATTATTGTCATTTTATATTAAATTACTAATTGTGATTATTATTTGTTATTATGATTTTTGAAAATAGGTTGATGTACACTTGTAAATAGGAAACTGTACAGTTTATAACTGTACAATATATCAGTGGACTATTTTGTAAATTTTAAAAATTTCAGGGACTATTTTATAAATATAAAAAATTGTCCGGTACGGTACCCAGTATTGACCGATATCGGTACAGTATCGTACTAGAACTCAATCCGATACCAAATCCAGTACGGTATTCGCAACATTGATTTCTATCACTAGTTTTTTTTTTTAAGACAATCTTAATAATTTTTAAATCGTACCACTATGCCCCCCAGCTCCCGTATATTCCCTTTTACGATGCTCTTTGCATTCACAAGTCAAATATAGGCATTTATCTTTCCAATGAATTCCCTGATAAGTGTGTACTTGGCGGTGGTCCAGTCCTTTGAGAGAGATATATACATACAAATAAATTATTATGTAAAGTATATTAATTAAAATGGTTAATAAATAAATAAATTCAAAATGTAAATATACTCACACTTCACTAGTAATCTACAAATATTATAAAAAATTTATATCCTTAAACAAGTCAAAAACATAATTAATGCTAAATTTAGAGAATTAAGGAGAACAATTTCTTCTGTTCCTACTACTATTTTAAATTTTAATTCACTCTTAGATAGTCTAAATTGCCAACTTAATCGACTAACCTTGAACGAAATGCCCATAAGGTTTAACTTCAGTCTTCATTCTTTTGTAGAAAGCAAAAGAGTTTGCCCAACGAAAGTATAATAGATAAGTATTTGGGTGCTCAATTAGATGAAGAAAAGGAACAGCAGGTGAGTCAAAGCGATTGATTTGACTGAGAAACACGGTCAGCATTTCAAACCCTCGGCCGACTTCATCTTGGTCACGTAAGGCCGACCCTAATATTACTATACATACATTCAAAGGTCAACAATTCCCATATTCAAACCATAACCTTCCACTCGCTACCCTGTCAACGTGTTTTCCCCTTCCTTTACTTGGTTTTGACCACCTGTGTTTTCCATTCTCTTACCTATAAACACGCCTGCACCAATTCTACTTCACAAGCCAAACCTCCTATTTTCCTCCCTCTTCACACTAAACTTTCTCTATATCTACCTTGATCAATTTCATTCTCCAAAAGAGGCCAGATCATATTCATAATATACCATGTACTTATCTTGGAGAAGAAGAGCAAGAAATGTTCATCGTTCCAACAACATCGAATACAAGGAGCTCTCTACCGGTAGCATCTCTTCCGGCATGGAAATTGTGATCCCAACTCATTTTCGATGCCCTATCTCTCTCGAGTTGATGAAAGATCCTGTTACTTTATCAACCGGCATCACCTACGACCGAGAGAGCATTGAGAAGTGGATTGATTTGGGAAACCAGACATGTCCGGTAACTAATACGGTGTTGCAGAACTTTGATCAAATACCAAATCACTCTATTCGCAGGATGATTCAGGATTGGTGCTGTGAGAACCGTTCTCATGGCATCGAAAGGATACCGACCCCACGTGTTCCAGTGACACCATACGAGGTTTCAAGTACTTGTAAGAAAATTATGGAGGCAACTCAACAAAGGGATGAGAACAAGTGTCTTCAACTTGTGGAAAAGATTAAGACTTTGGGAAACGAAAGTGAACGCAATAAGCGATGTTTTAGGGAAAATGGAGGTGCATGCGCTTTATTGGCGTGTTTCGAGTCATTTGCAAGCGAGAAACATGTAGAATTGTTGAAGGAGATACTCTCAGTCTTGACATGGATGATTCCACAAGGTGTAGAAGGCCAGAATAAGCTTGGATCAATGAAGTGCTTATCTACAATAGTATGGCTTTTGAAGAGTAGAACAGATCTTTCTACAAGACAGAACACAGTTTTGGCTATTAAAAAGCTTCTTGCTTTGGACCAAAGCTACGTGCTTGTCTTGACCCAGATTGAAGGCTTTTTCCAAGCTATGATTTCGTTGATCAAGGAGCCAATTAGCCCAAGTGCAACAAAAGCTTCGTTACAGATTATTTTTTATACAATTTCAGAGTCAGAGATCGGTGAGAAAGCAACAAAAACATTTGTAGAGATGGGTTTGGTCTCTGGCCTTGTCGAGATTCTTGTGGATAGTGATAAAGGTATATGCGAGAAGGCCTTGTGCGTTTTGGAACAAATCTGCAACAGCTCTAAAGGAAGAGATGGTGCTTTTGAGAATGATCTGATTTTGCCGTTGCTTGTAAAGAAGATTCTGAGAGTATCGTTCTTGACATCAGAGCTCTCCGTGTCAATAATTTGGAAGCTTTGCAAGAACGACGAGGAACATGAGAATAATGTTGCGATTGCGGCACTTGAATCAGGTGGTTTTCAGAAACTGCTGGTTCTCTTGCAGGTTTGTTGTAGCGACAAGACAAAGGACAAAGTTAAAGATTTGTTGAAGTTGTTGAATCTTTACAGGGTTAAGTTCCATTTTGTTGATCCTTGTAAGGATTTCAAGTATCTTAAGGGATCTTCCTGAAATTCTTTTAGAAGAAAATGTAATTAAACCACACATACAGAAAAAACATTCTATTCATTCGATCGTATTTGTTTGTAGAATATTATATATTCCTGTCCACAAAAGTTACTCTATCGTGGGTCAATTTTTTATGTTTTTTTCTTCTATATAAAATATCATCCATTAACATAAATTAAAAAAATTTGAAAACTATCCTCAATGAAGAATAATGTTTCTAATACAATCTTCTCAAAGTTAAAATTTTTTATTCAACTACGATCAAATCAAAACTTAAAAAAATAATGACTTTTTCACCTTTTCAATGTTTTTTAAATAAAATCAAAATTTACCAACTAAGATTTTAAAAATTAAAATTTGATTAAACTAATTCAAATTTATTAAATTACATTTAAATTTTGTATTAATTATAAATAAAATAAGGCCAACTAAAAGTCTTTGCTTGAACAAATAATTGGATTTCACATCACCTGTCGGTTTTGGTGACTTCCATAGTACTTGCAATAGAAACTTTATTGAAGAATTGACAATTGCATTCTACGAGGAACTCTGCATTCTTTTCCAGCTTCGAATCTTCTATACCGTTTTCTTTGTTCTCGTATATTTAAAGTAACATCTAACCATACGATAATTAACAGAGAAAAAATTTAAATGAATGGGATCTTATTAGAACAGAGGGCAGGACACTGAAAATTTGAAGCCTTCTTTTCCACACTTTCTTAGTAGCTGATTTTGCCTTTTTTCTACCTATTTATGGGTTATGTGTTTAGGAGATAATAGAGAACTTGAGAAACAGGAAATTTCGATTACCTATCCATGAAAGCCCAACACTTCTACCAAAATTTGGAAACTTACGGGGAAGTTATTCCTCATTGGTGAGCACTAGGAAATCCTAGATACAGATTTAGAAACTACCAAGACTGCCACCTGCTTACAGAGGAAATCTTGGATATTGAACAGACTATGCTTGACAATGTTGACACTAAAAATCAGCTAAATTCAAGAGTAGACGATGAATCGCCAAATTGTGCAACTGAGGAATGGGGAAAAGCAATCCCAATTGAAGATAAACTTCATAGCTTTAGCAAGGTGACAGGCACCTCTCAACCTAACAACACAAATACAACTAGTGATCAATTGGATGCCATCTGTTATAGAGGGTCTGAAGTTAATATGAACTCTTAGCATATACTTGATCGAGCTGACAGAGTCCTTGACGTTGAAGATAGGACATAGACTACACACAAGTGTGACAAAGAGGATACTTATATACCAATAGTCAACTGTTGTGGTGGTCCTGAAGTAGCGAAAAACTCTGATTTTAAGTGTAACATTCCGTGTGCTATATATATAAGAGACTTTTTTTTTCTAGTTTCTCATAATTTTATTTTAACCCATCACAAAAGTTACTATTTATAATTCCCTCTCTTTAACCATTCTTTATTGCTGGTGACTCAAACCAGTTAGTGTTATATACCAATCTCTTCCTCTCAACAAGCCTGTCATAATCATACCCATTTCAGCCACCATTGTCGCCTAAATCGTTCCAAAAAATGAGTAGAAAAATTGATGAAAAATGTCAATTGTCGAACCATCGCTTCCGGTGGTTGTTGCCGGTCACCACCACCATCATTTGACTCATCTCAATGTCAGGAACAAAAGCTCCATGGTCTCGTCGCCAGCTGCCGCCTGGATTGCCACTGATTGATGGAAAAAGAGGTTAGGATTTCATTTCGTTTTTCTTCAATTCGTTTAAATCTGTTGATAAAGTTGTTCTACTCATCAAGAGCTTTCATTTGGTATAAAAATTATTGAATTCTGAGACACAAGATTTTTCAGTGATTGGAGGGAATATTCCGGTGACCAGAGGGATATTCCAGTCATCGAAGGTATTGTTCTGGAAATCATTTCGGTCGCTTTTGTGAAAATTTTCTAAAAATTCTAAAAATTATATTGATTATTTTTCTCTAAAGAGCCATAATTAGATTTTCAATGGTTTGCGAATTAAAAATCACAGAACTTTTAGGCGAGAATAGGAGAAATTTCTGAATTTCATAAATTGATTGCTTAGGTAATTCGGATAATATCTAAATTGTTATTTGAGTCCAATAACTCCTAATTAGCACTGATTGAGATATTTTCTTTCGATTTACCAGGTATGACAGGAGCAAGACCCCTATTGGAAAGTTCGGATGGACGAGTTCGGTTACCAGACAAGTTCATATTGACTTATTATTATCATAGTTGTACTAACAAATGAATATTGTTCAATGCTGGTATAGATGACAGTATGTAGCAATGCATAACTACATTCATATACATATGTGTGTGTGTGTGTGTGTGTGTGTGTGTCTATATATATATATATATATATATCAATCGGTACTTATATATTTATATAGGGAAAGAGTGTATACAATAATGTGTACCCGCTTTAGTATAATCCTTTATATCGAATTAACTAAGTGGATACATTGGGTTGGGTATTGCATACATGCATTGGTCATTGCATAACTGAATGTTTACTTAATTAATTGCATACTTAATAATTTGATATGTATTGTTATGTTAGATTGTGGGGAAGAAAAGATTTGTAGGACCTGCCACCTGATGGGTATGCATTAGGACCAGATGCCCACTGGTTATGATTATGAGAGTTGTTTGTTATGATATTGAGACATGTTATGGGCTAATCTTGGTTGATGCTTGGCTCCCGATCAAACCCTTATTTTTGATGTTTATGACTTTGGACGCTTTAAGTGAGGGCTGGTCTGTTGGTGATGCTTGGCTCCTCACAGCACCTATGTATTAAGAGAACCTTACGGCTACATGAGTATAGGAGCATGGCTGGGCCGTTGGTGATGCATAACTCTTCGCAGCCATTCAAGGTTAAGAGTTGTGAGGGCTTACCCTTGGATATTAGGGTACTATAGATATTCTCCCCAACAATTTATTTATGTTATTGATGTGATTGGATGTATTTTCATATTCATGCATGACTGTGCGCATAACATTGGGTATTGTAAGACAGTGTGAGCTTACTCAACGAGATTGAACTCCCCTCAACTTTATTTTTCAGGTCAGCTTTGCAACAGTTACTCCCGTAATGTATCTACTGTGACTTACCTACGTTTGTGTATGTTCTTTTTTTATTTTTATTACCTTGTATTGTAGCGTCCGTAGTGACATGATTTCATGAATTGTAAAACTACATGATTTCATGAATTGTAAAACTTCTTTCTGACGTGCACTATTGTTATTGTATTGTATGAACTTGCTGTGTTCTTGGGTTTTGAATTTATTTTGTTATTAGTGGTAGGCTTACATGTGATTTGGGGTTTCGAACCTCAATTTCACGTGCTGGTTAGGCACTTGTTTCACGTCGTGACAAAGTTGGTATTATAGCCTAGGTTATAGATTTATGGCATAGGATATTCTTTAGTTTGTCACTGCGAACACATAGGAATCCACTCCTTTTTAAAGTCACCTCTTACATAATACGTTCATATTCTCACTGATGGTACTGACCATACTTTTGCTTTCAATTTCAGCATGAATAGATGCACTCAATTTCTCGCTCGACTTGAGCAAGCGGGTCACAATGAAGCTTCAGCTCAGGATGAGACATCTGCCCCTACCGATTCAGTTGGAAGGCGTGGTAGACGCAAAATAACCCGGACATGAGAGATCTTGTCGAGGCATCGGAGGTTTTACAAGGAGTTCCTGGTGCACCTACGTTTGATATACAGGCATTCCTAGCAGGGATAGAGGCTAGCAATGCTATGTTTCGAGACTCGATGATGATGATGCAATAGATGGTGATGCAGCAGCAACAACCAGCTCCCCCAGTGACAGTCTAGAACAAGATGGTTCAGATATGCAATTATCTATAGAATATGCAAGGTTTCATCCGATAGAGTTCGAACGGAAGTAAACCTCAGGAGGCTATTGATTTTCTCGATGAGGTGGAGATGCGAGGTAGGAGGCTGCATTATTCTGATACACAGTTGGTGGGTCTGGTAGAGACGTCTCTGCAAGGGATGGCTAAAGATTGATACAAAGATCATATCCTTCCACACTTGGGTACAATGACTTGGTTGCAATTTAAGGAGAGATTTATGGACTACTTCCTCTCCTTTGCAACTTATGAGACGCTTAGATTAGAGTTTCTGAATCTACACTATAGAGATAGGAGAGTGGACAAGTACACCACAGACTTTATTCGCTTGAGTCATTATGCCCCCAGAGATTGGTTTAGATGAGCTGAGGAAGAATAACTAGTATGTGTTAGGGCTAGGACCTCTTTTCATCAGTATGACTATGAGCTGTCGAGAGAAGTTCTCTACCTTAGTGGATATGGCCAACATGTTAGAGAGGATTCTAGTGGAGTAGGGTACCTTGTCTATGGTAGAGCAAAGTAGGAAGCACTCTGCAGGATCCTCTAGTTTTCAGTAACGACAGTAACAACAATCAAACTTTTTGACAGGGCTCAGTCAGAGTGTGAGTTCTTAACAGAGGTTTGTTCGAGCTCATGGAAAGGCAAGATCTGGCCGTAAACTTTGTTATGAGGTTAGAAATAGCACTGGATAGGATGTATTAATCTCTGTCAGTATCCACACCTCTAATTGATGTTATAGAGGTAAATTTGATCTACTACTCATGCCCGTGGAGATTAATGGTAGAAGATTCGTGGCCAATCTTAAGGTATTGCCAGTTATAGATTTTGATGTAATATTTGGAATGGATTGGTTATCCCATGATTATGCTACCTTAGATTGTAGAAAGAAGGAAGTGATGTTTAAGATTCCATGGGATGTAGAGTTTATCTTTAAGGGGGATCAAAAGACTATCCCTTCCAACATAGTATCAACAGTAGTGGCCAACAAGATGCTCAGACAAGGGAACCAAAGATTTCGAGCCTCAGTCAAGGATTTGGCTATAGAGGACATCAGTCTCCAAAGCGTTCCGGTAGTTCAAAAGTTTCTAGATGTGTTTCCTGAGAAGTTACCAGGGTTAACCCCAGAGCAAGAAATTGAATTTTGTATTGACGTAGTACCTAGTACGACTCTGATTTCTATACCACCATAAAGAATAACTCCTGCAAAATTAAACGAATTAAAGAAGCAGTTACAAGATCTATTAGTTAAGGGTTTTATCAGACCTAGCGCTTCCCCATGGGGTGCACCAGTACTGCTTATGAAGAAAAAGGATGGTATTATCTGATTGTGAATTGATTATCGACAATTAAATAAGGTGACCATCCGCAACAAGTATCCACTACCTTGAATTGATGATTTGTTTGACCAACTTCAAGGTGCTAAGTACTTTTCTAAGATTGATCTAAGATCACGATATCATTAGCTAAGGATCAAAGGGGATGATGTGTTTAAGACTGCCTTCATGACTTGGTATGACCATTATGACTTTTTAGTAATGTCTTTTGGTCTTACAAATGCTCAAACAACTTTCATGGATCTAATGAATAGAGTATTCAAGTTGTTTTTAGATAGGTTTGTGATTGTTTTTATTAATGACATTTTGATGTATCCGCGGACAGATATAGAGCATGCCAAACACTTAAGATTGGTATTGCAAACACTTCGAGAACATCAACTGTATACCAAGTTCTCAAAATGTGAATTCTAGCTTGAGAGTTGCATTCTTAGGACACGTGGTATCTCAAGGCAAAATACAAGTGGACCTGAAGAAGGTAGAAGATGCGATGAATTGGGAACAACTTAGGACCATGACAAAGTTATGGAGTTTTCTCAGGTTAGTAGGTTATGATAAAAGATTTGTTTAAAATTTTTCTAAGATAGCAGTCCTGTTAACCCAATTGATGCAAAAGAATGTCCAATTTATTTGGTCCGATGCTTACGAAGAGAATTTTCAAAAACTGAAGGAGTGTTTAACTTCAACTCTAATATTAGCTTTACCAATGGAAGGTGGATGATTTCAATTGTACTTTGATGCTTCGAGAGTTGGTCTTGGATATGTAATTACGGTGATTGCTTATGCTTCCAAGCAACTGAAGAAACATAAACAAAATTATCCTACGCATGATTTAGAGATGGTAGCAGTAATCTTTGCTTTAAGGATTTGGCAACATTACCTGTATAGTGAGACGTATAAGATTTTAACTGATCATAAGAGTCTAAAGTATATATTTCAGTAGAAAGATCTAAATCTGTGGCAAAGAAGGTGGATGGAATTACTAAAAGATTACGACTGTATAATCCAATATCATCCAGGGAAGGCAAATGTCATGGCAGATGCTTTAAGAAAGAAATCCTCAAGTATTTTGGTGCGTATTGTAATAGAGAGGAGAGCTTTAACCAAGGAGTTACATGATTTCAGATTTCAAATACAAGAATATTACTGGCCAGCATCAAGGTGCTGTCAGTATTATTGGACAAGATTACGATCGCCCAAAGTAAAGATCCTAAATTTCAAAAACTTATTCATGACATTCAGGAAGGACGATGCGCAGATTTTGAAATCGGTAAAGAACGCAATCTCAGAATGAATGATAGACTATGTGTTCTAGGTATAAAAAACTTGAAAGAGGAGATTTTAAAGGAAGCGCACTATGCTGCATACAATGTGCATCCAGGTTCTACCAAAATGTACCATACTATTAGAGATATGTATTGGTGGGACGGTATGAAGAAAGATGTGGCTGAATATGTTTCTAAATGCTTAACATGTCAACAAATAAAAACTGAGCATCAGAAGCCCTCATGTAAGCTACAACTATTAGCTACAATCATTGCCAATTCCTTAATGGAAATAAGAGAGGATCACGACGGATTTCGTTGTTGGCCTACCTCATACAAGAACTCGATGTTATTCAATCTGGGTGATTGTAGATAAACTGATGAAATCAACACATTTTCTACCCGTGAAGACTACTTATTCAGTGTGCAAGCTCGCTCACGTTTTATTGATAAGATAGTGTGCCTTTATGGAGTACCTGTATTGATGGTTTCAGACTGAGGATCACATTTCACATCTCAGTTTTGGAAAAATTACAGGAAGTATTGGGCACTAGATTAGATTTTACTACGACATTTCATCCTCAGACTGATGGACAGTCTGAAAGGACAATTCAGACCTTAGAGGATATGTTAAGGGTATATGTGATAGATCTTGGTGGTAGTTGGGATTGACACTTGCCTTCGATTGAGTTCGCTTACAATAATAGCTACCATATTAGTATTAGGATGGCAACATACGAGGCATTGTATGGATGAAAATGCAGGTCTCTGATGTGTTAGGAGAAGGTAGGTGAGGGGTAGTTGTAGGGCCCGGAGTTAATCAAGATTACGTCAGAAAGGATCCCATTGATCAAGCAAAGGCTAGAGACAACTGTCGGTAGACAGAAGAGTTACGCTGATCCGAAGAGTAAGGAAGTGGAGTTTTAAGTTGGAGATTTCATATTCCTTAAAGTATCTCCAATGAAGGGTGTGATGAGGTTTGAAAAGAGAGGAAAATTGTCTCCAAGGTATATTGGACCTTACGAGGTAATTGAGAGAGTTGGAAATGTGGCATACCGGTTGGCATTACATTCAGACATGGCCCAAGTTTATCCAGTATTCTATATTTCTATGCTTCGCAAAGTATATTCCTGACCCTTCCTTTGTACTCCAACCGAAGAGAGTGGAAGTGAGTGAGAATTTAATCTAAGAAGAGGAGCTAGTGGCTATCGTGGATTCACAGGTATGATAGCTTCGATCAAAACAAACTCTCATGGTTAAGGTGATGTGGAGGAATGGTTGCATTGAAGTAGCTGCTTGGGAGACAGAGCGAGAGATGAGATAATTGTATCCATACTTATTTCCTTAATAAACCTTATTATAAAATTCGAGGATGAATTTTTTGTAAGGGGGAGAGAATGTAACATCTCGTGTACTATATATATAAGAGATTTCTTCTTCTTTTCCCCATTTTCTCATAATTTCATTTTAACCCCTCCCAAAAGTTACTATTCATGATTCCCTCTCTGTAACCATTCTTCGCCGTCGGTGTCTCAAACCGGTTAATTTTATATACTAATCTCTCCCTCTTGACGAGCCTATCATAACCATACCCATTCAAACATCATCGTAGCCAAAATTGTTGCAAAAACTGAGGAGAAAAACTGACAAAAATGTCAATTGTCGATCCATCGCTTCCAGTAGTTGTTACCGGTCATCACCAGCACCATTCAACTGGTCTCAACGTTAGGAAAAAAAGCCCCATGATCTCGTCACTAGTTGCAGCCTAGATCGCTGCCGAATTACCTAAAAAGATGTTAGGCTTTCGGTTTGTTTTTCTTCAATTCTTTTAAATCTGTTGAGAATCTGAGTATGTTGCTTTAGAGCAAGTTGTTCTACTCACCAAGAGCTTTCATTTGGTATAAAACCCATTGAATTCTAAAACTAAAGATTTTTAGGTAATCAGATGAAATATTCCATGACCAGAGGAATATTCCGGTCACTGGAGGTACTATTTCAGCAACCATTTTGTCACTTTTGTGAAAATTTTTCTAGAAATTCTAAAAATTATATTGATCATTTTTCTCCAAAGAACCATAGTGAGATTTTCAATGGTTTGCGAATTAAAAATCACGGAACGTTTAGGCGAAAATAGGAGAAAATTTTTAATTTCATAAATGGACTGCTTAGGTAATTCGGATGATGCCTAAATTGTTATTATATTCCAATAACTCCTAGTTAGCACTGATTGAGATATTTTCTTTCGATTTACTAGATATAGGAGGAGCGGGACCTTATTGGAACGTTCAGATGGATGAGTTCGGTTACCAGGTAACTTCATACTAACCTACTGTTATCGTAGTTATACCAACAAATGAATATTGTTCAATGCTGGTGTAGATGACAACATATAAGCAATGCAAAACTACACACACACACACACACACACACACACACACACACATATATATATATAATCATCGCACCCAGTTGAATCCCGCATCAATGCAAGGTCTGAGGAGGTCTGATAGTACGCAGCCTTACCCCTACAAAGTAGATAGACTATTTCCCATAGACCCATAGACCCATAGATAAATGTGACATGAAGAGTTAAAAAAACTTCACGTATGTCATGTAAGTTTAAAAGAGAAAATAATAATAATACTACTAATAATAATAAGACAAATAGGAATACAAATATTAAGAAAATAATAAGAATAATAATACTACTACTACTAATAATAATAATAATAATAATAATAATAATAATAATAATAATAATAATAAAAGAAAGAAGAAAAGCCCGGTCAGCTGATCAAGCAGATGTCCAATTGGTTAATGCATACGGCGGGGGAATCACATATAAATCAAATCTAACAAATAGGTAGAAGAAAGAGACGTGCAAGAGTTAACAAATTAAAAGCAATAGTCAAAACACGAGTAGCAAAAAAGCTAAGACAACAAGACAGTGATAGAGATACCGTGACCAAAGCCTTTCTATACACAGAACCTAGATATAGGTAGCAGGGCTAGAAGCATAGGTAAGCTCGTTTGTAGATCTTAAAAACCCCACTACTTCACCAATAATAGTAGTAATAATGATAATAAAAAATAAAATAAATAAATATTTAGTAACTACAATATCACTATAGGAAAATGGAGTTTAGTGACGTAAATTACCGATGGAATTTGTACACATTCCTTCGGAAAGCTTATTTACAGATGGACAAAGGCATCAGAGATACGGCCATAGGTAAATTTATCGATAGAAATTTTGTATACCGTCGGTGAATATGCCGACGGTTATTCTGTTCGGTCGGTCAATTTACCTAAGGACAAGATTTTTCTGTCAGAAAAATTACCAACAAATTTGGTTATTCCATCGGTAATTACCGACGATTATTTTTTTCCATCGGTAAATTTGTTAAAAACTATTTTTTAAAATTTACCTGAAAAGTGTTCAGTTTCTCTGGAAGCCACCGTGGAGAGAACTTTGCTAAATCTCTTCGTACCAATCACAACACTTATTATATTATGGTTTTGGTGGAAAGTTAAGAAAATAAAGAAGGATGTGGCCCCACTGCCACCATGTCCTCGAGGATTGCCAATAGTTGGATACCTTCTATTTCTTAGCCAAGACATTTATCGAGATTTCACAAAATTGGCTAGTGTCTATGGACCCATCTACAAGCTTTGCCTCGGTAA
>JANIIA010000002.1:25156632-25169311 GCA_027478495.1 Erythroxylum alaternifolium
TTGAGGTATTCAGGTTGAAATGGATAAATGGACTAGTCGACTATCATCATATTAGTCGACTATTCGAAGAGCGGAGCTGAGCTTAAAAAGGTGAGTTTTGAATGCAAGTATAGTTGATGAATGTATGTTATCCGAATGCGATCACTGGCCCCGAAAATGGGGTCCGACATCTTATGGTATCAAAACAAGCATACAAGTTAGACTCCGAAAACGGGGTCCAACAGTTATGGTATCAGAGCAAGAAGATGAACCAATAATGATAAGTCTTATGATTTTCTGCAAGAGTTTGATTTCGGAATCGGGGTCTAACAAGAACTCTAGTCTTTTTGAATCTACAAACTTGTTTTCTAACTTGTTGGGTTCCGCCAGAACTACTGAATCTTCTCTAACCTTACTAAGCAGTTTCATTTCTAAGAAAATCCTTGATGAGATTGCTAATTTTTCTAATTACACCTGTTGAAAACAAAGAAAATATGGATAGTGTTTTCAACTTAAATAGGATAAAAACACCTGAACTAGATAGGTTGAATGACATTTTCTATCAAAAATCTTGGGATGTAATTGGTAATATGGTATTATAAGCAACACATTCAGGACTAGGAAACTATTGAAGGAAACTAAAAAAACCTTTATTTGCTCGATTCCTAAGGTAAGGAATGCATAGGCTCATTTCTTGCACAAATTTTCTTTACAATATTATTTCTAAATTGATAGTCACCAAATTAAAGAGATCTATTAACTCCCTCATTAGTAATAATCAAGATGCTTTCATGGAAAATAGGTAGATTGGTGATAAGATATTACTTGTTCAACAACTGATTAAAGGATACTTTAGAAAAGGCCCTACTACTAATTGCACTGTCAAGGTTGATTTTAACAAGGCCTTCGATAACATACATTGGGAATTCTTATTTTAGTTACCAGTAGGATTTGGTTTCCCTGAAAATTTTATTATGTGGATCAAGGAATGTGTGTCATCTATATCCTTTTTAGTATTGGTGAATGGCATTCCTTCAAAGTTATTTAGAGGGGCTAGAGTTATAAGACAGAGGGATCTAATGTCTCCATACCTCCTCATTTTATGCATGGAAGCTCTATCTCTTCTTATCAAGCATAATGTCAGTTTGAATCCAAGATTCATATTTCATTACAGATATAAAAAAATTTCCTTAGTTAATCTTTGCTTTATTGATGATTTAATGCTTTTCTATAAAGCTCATTTGGATTCAATCTAAACTCTAATGGACACTCATTAGCTTTTCAAAAGAATTTTAGGCTTAGATTTGAATTTCAATAGAAGTTACTTTATAATTTCTAAAGCAACCTCGAGTATGGAACATCACATATCCAGAATTACTGGAGTGAATAGAAGATTGCCTCCTTTCTTATATCTATGTATGCTTATATCCATAAGAAGTTTGTGATTCTTATAATGCTTCCAATTGATTAACAAGGTGAAAAACGTAATTTGTTCTTAGGTTAATAAATCACTTTCTTATGCTGGAAAACTCCAATTGATTAAATCTATCCTCTTTTATTACATATATAGTGGAGTTCACATATTTTTCTCTCCAAAAGTCTTATTAAAGTGCTAGAAAGAATGTTAAAAAATTTTCTATAGAGCCATCAGGATAGGATGAAGGGGTTGGCTAAAGTCAAGTGGTCAGACATCTATTGTTCTAAAGATCAGGGTGGTCTAGGAATTAGTGATATCAAGGCTAGACTTAATTCTGAAAAGGCTATGGTAGATTTTGGAGGATGAAACATCACTTTGGATGAAGTGGATGCATAGTTATTTCTTGAAGGTAAAAGCATATGGGAGGTGCAAAAGAGTTCTACTCATTCGTGGTTCGTTGGACAGCTCTGACATCTCAAGGACCTAGTTAAAGCTGATGTATTTTACAAAGTAGGGATTGGTGATAATGCTTCAATGTGGTACAATAACTAGATAGGCTTTGGTCCATTGATTCATCATATTGGAATCTCAGAAGCTCGATTACTTAGATGCTTGGGTGATAAGGACTCTAAGCTAAAAGAGACAAATAATTGGGGTCTACCCCAGGGCTTATTGAGGTACAAACCTACATACTTACCTGATATAAATAAATCTGATTGTTTCTTATAAAAAGGGAAACTAGTTGTAAACATGACCTGTAGGGTAATCAAGAGGCTATTGCTTCCAATTGACTTTAAGGTTCCTGGGGGTAATATTATACGGAACAAGTTTTTGACTCCTAAAATCTCCTTTCTCTTGTGGTTGCTAATGAAAAGAAAATTAAGTACAATGGATAGGATGCATTATTTGGAAGTGGACAAGAGTTACTCCATAAGTTGGAATTGTGAAGAAACTAAGGATCATTTGTTTTTTGAATGCCAATATGCGTCTAGAGTCCATATAGAGGTTAAAAGATGGTGTCAATGGGAATGCTCTGGAAGCTCACATGTTGATAACATTCAATAATGGCTATTGGATCATTGTTTGAATCATAATGACACTATGGTGAATTACTTTCTTGCTATGGGGATTTGCATTCATGGGATATGGAATGAAAGAAGCAATAGGAAATTCAAAAACAAATCTGCAACCATGGAAGAGACAACAACTGGGTTTTTACTAACCAGTGAGGAGACTATCTTCTTAAGAACTAAGTCAATTGGGTCCTAAATAGTTTAGCTAGCAACTCACACCGTTGTTTGTAATCTTTTGGTTTCTTTGTGGGGTGATTTAGCAATATCACCCCTTCTGTTTGGATTGACATTGGACTAATTGTAATCCTACATATTGCTTGTTAATACATTCTTTAATTTCTAAAAAAAAAGTCTCTCACCCACTCTTTAGCTATGCTTGTATTGTTTTTCTTACCATTCTCTTGCCAATTCTCATTATTTTGCTTTAAGATATAAGTTATTTATGTTTAAGTGAGGTTTTTAATATCTTCAAGACTGATATATCTCCTTACTCTTACATAGATTTCTTTTAATGATATATATGGCATCATTCATTTGAAGAGACTTCCAAAATATTTAATACCGTTTCAAACCTTTCTTGAATTCCATTTTTGTTATGAATTACTCGAAATTTAGAATTTAAGTGACTTTTTAGGCGTACAGTCCTTTTTGATTAATTGTTTTTAGGTAGATCTTTATGTCATCTCGAGTTAATAGTGTAAAGTGTTGTAATTTTTTCTTGTTGCGCGTGAAATATGCTTAAACGAATTCTTAATTATGAATTTATGATAATGGCCGCATTACTCGCCCTCCATATCCTAACAATTTAGGATAATGGCAAGATGCTTGCATCGTACGTGTTGTTGGAAGCCTCCGACTCCGAGAGGTGTTGGTACGTATAGGCTTACCCAGTTGAGGTTGGTTTCGAGGCAAAGGCAACGTGGATATACTAGGAAACCTAGTGTCATTGACTGTAACAAATACCAACCATATTAAGAAATATATTAACCTTTGCATGTTCAAATGAGTTATGACTTATGATTAATCTTAAAGTAAGTTTTCCATAAGAAAACAAAACTAGATCATGGCTGCATGTGCATGAAATTATACGTGTAGCCCCTCATATCTACGTGTAAACCTGAGCCGCCACCTTCCAAAACGAACCCGGACCGGCCCACGATCCTTTCCAACACGTAGTCGCCATGCAAGACCCCAGCTTTCCTATTAATACCCGCATACCTCTCAAAACTTCTTACCCATCAACCATCAGTATATTTTATACCCATATATAGCATCCATTAAAGATATGGCAAAGCTCGTTTTCCTTCTGGCCTCCTTGGCCGTCCTCTTCCTCATCGTCGACGCCTCCATCTACCGAACAACGGTGATCATCGACGAGGAACCTAAAGGGTCTGAGAAGAGCTGCCGCGAACAGTGCCAAGAGCAAAGGACGTTAAGCCATTGCCAGGATTACATTAGGGAGAAGATCACGGACCAAGAACAACACCGTCAGAGGTGTTGCAGTCAGCTAGAGGACATTAGCAAACAGTGCCGATGTGAATGTCTCCAGATGGCTGCTCGTGAGCAAATGCAACAGCAACAAGGACAGGGACAGAGTCGTCAGTTGCAACAAGCCATGGATGTCGCCAGAGAAATCCCTTCCATGTGCGATTTGCAGCCCAGCAGTTGCGATTTCCGTTCTGTCTGGGGGCTGTAAACCGAGAGGGTTGCATACATACATAATCCCTTTTGCATGTTTCTGTGGTGTCCGTAACCCCATGTATGCAAAGCAATAAGGTCTCTACTCTTGGCTTGTTTGCTGGAGACTAGATGACTAAACTAGTGGTAATAAGCACATTATCGTGTGTATTTGTGTGTGTATGCGTTTCATTTGCGAGTTAATGTCTAGTTTTTTGAGGCTATGTGATGCAAGTATCCTTAAGCACCTATCTTGTTATTCTAGTCACCGAAGCTCCAGTTCGTATACGTTTGATCTTTAAGTTTACGCTTTTGCATCAAATTTAAAGTTCTCTGCAGCAAATTGGCAGTCTGTTTTCTAAGAGTTCAAAGAAGTCTTCTAAAGAAATCAATGTGACTAGCTAGTATCATATTGACTACTATCTGGGTATCTCGGGAAAAACATGCCAGCAGGTTTATTAATGAAATGTGACTAGAGGGGTCTGTGTGCAAAAATTTCATTTGATACCAAATTCGCACCGCCATGGCTAATAATTTAGGAAGAAAAGATGAAGATGCAAATTTAATTTATTATAATTTAATAAATCATCAAAAAAATGAATTAGATCAGTTAAATTGATAAAGCTTAGTGACTAATTTAATTTTTGGTAGTTCGTAGTGACTAAACACGAAAAATTTACTTGGGTCAGGAAATTTGACCGAAAGAGTTGGATCCGGAAGGATAACTCCAGTTTCGTTCTAAGAAAGCCTTAGGGAGTTGGAAGTAGAGACACCGCGACTGTACAATGCACGCACTGTTTGTCAACCCGACAAAAAATTCTACGGACAAGATTTTAGAGAAAGCTGTAACCTTATTATGCATTAATATTCCTAGATGTACGTCATCATTCCATTTGCGTTTAACCCGTTATCTTTAGTGACTTTTATCTGGTTCTCATTATGGACGATCTTAAATGCCAAGCTCTACGTGTGGAAACACCAACTGACATCATCACGAACACCTTACCTCTTAAGAGGGTCTTAAATCACGCAGTTGAAATATACATAGCCGTTGTCAGTCGTTACTGCAAATGTCCACGTTATCTCATCAAGTCGCGGTTCTGTACATAACCATTGTCTCTTCAAGTCGCAATTTACGCGTAACTTACAGATGGCCTGTTGCCACCGCAATATTCTTACATTGCCGCCGATTGCTCTGCTGGTGCTTCATTTCGGTGAAAAACATAAAGAAAACCGATGAACGTTTTTTTCTGAAAACAGTGGAGGGAATAGTACTCTTCATATTTTTGGGCACCATAAATCAAACACAAAAAGCAAAACACATTAACTGAATGAAAGGTGCGTAATACTAGACTTTCCAAAATTCTACATGTTAATGGACAGTATTTATATTAAGTGTTATTGTTATTGTTAACGTAGGCTTTTTTCGTAAAAAAATGATATAAGAATTAAAATGTTGGTGTTATTCTAAAACTTGGAACATCATAATGACCATGATACTCATATATTTATTCTTATCACCCAAAACATCCTTTAATGCAGACCCGACCTAACTAACCAAAAGATTAGTCTAGTAGATAGATTTGTCCAGCCTACATATAAGGCCATCTCGACCAATACTCTCAAGCGATGTGGGACTATGATGCTCACTACATCAATCCCTTCCATCGCAGAAGAACACACATCTTGTGTGTGGTCCGGGTCACCTTCTCCTAGAGGACCCCCCCAAACCAACCTCACAGACCCGCGTGCGCCCACATGTGTGAGAGCTCGGCTCTGATACCAAATGATGCAGCCAAGACCTAACTAACCAAAAGACTAGTATAGTAGATTGGTTTGCCCAACCCACATATAAGGTCATCTCAACCAATACTCTCAGACATATGAGACTATGATACTCACTGCATCACCTTTCACTTTCATATACATTAAAAGAATGTCTTTATGCTCCCTATAAATCTCACACATCTGCTCTATTTTTGGGTGCTATCTCCGTTATCGTGCTTTTCCATTTTTTTCATACAACACACATTTTCCTTCCTGCAGACAAATACTTTTGCACACTAATTTTCTTATCTTTTCTATTATGAGTTTTTCTATTTTTGTTAACTCTCGGAGACAGATCCTACTCTTCTCTTTGGAATGCACCAGAGCTAGTAGAGGAGTGTTAATCTTGGGATCGGATCTCATTGTCTTGCTACATCGTAGAGGGAAAATTTCTAACTTAGGGCAATGATTTTCATGATGTCTTTCATTTTCAGATAAATTGTTCCTATTTTATTCGATACTATTTCATTATTTCACTAACAATCGAAGTCGAAAATTTATCACGATGCTATTGTTAATTGAAAAATTATTGTGTTGCTATTGTGTCAAAATTTTTGTTATGTTGCTACTGTTGTTAGATATTTGTCGTGTTTTGCCTACTATTTGTCAAAAATTATTGCGCTGTTCATATTGTTTGTCGACAATTATTTCGGTTAAGCTGCTGTGTGATTATTTCAGTATAAGTCAGAATATTGTACTGCTGCGTATTTATTTAGAAATATTGTTCTGTTCTTACTACTATTTGATTATTTTGTGTGAGATATATCTATTTCCAGATTTAATATGTCTTGCGAATGAATATATGCAAACCACCCCTTGCATTATAGATCTAGGTTAAAGAAGAACTTGTTGAGAAGTCTAGTTAAAAAACTCACAAAAAAGCACTGATTAGGAGGTAACCTAATAATCAAGTGTTTTTGTTCTTAATGCGTAGTTTGTAGGAGCTTCATTAATTGTTAGCAATTTTCATAATCTTAGTTTGATGGTCCTAATTTTGTTACTTGAGATTTGATGGAGCTTTTCAGGTTATCAAGGCAATATAGCATTAAAGTATAGAATATTTCACCAATATTAGATGGACGTTAATAATATTAGAGAAGGGTGAAAATATTTTACAATTAAGGAGGTATTAGCTTTCCTCACCCCCTTTATTTTTCATGTTTTTCATTATTCTTGCATGTTTTGTACATTGAGGATAATGTAAAACTTAAGTGTGAAGGAGGGACTTAGCATTTAAGCTTGTCAATTTTATTATAATTAACTTAATAATGAATACTTCCAGAAATTTTAAAAAAAAATAGGATGTTGATCAAGATAATTCATTATAAGTTTGTTTGTAATTGTGATTTGATTTGTTTGGGCACATAATTGTAATTTTTATAATTAAATTTATTTCAATTTAGTTCATTGATTTTAAGAATGGATAATTAACTTGTGGTATGACACTTTATGTATAATTTGTACATATATTGAGTAAAATGTGAATTATTTTTTAGCATTTTCATTATCACACATACACAAAAAAAATAGTAGTAGGTGAATAAATAAGCATAAATAGTTTCACTCCACTACCATTGTATTAATAGAAAAGGTCAAAGTTAAATGAGTAGTGCTAATAGTCATTTGAGAAAGTGACCTAGTTGAGTAATTTAAAGTATTCATAATAGGGTGTTTACTCTCACGTCAAAACACTTGGTGATTTTTCAAAGAATCTTTTAAATGCTCTTATATTTTTTAAATTTAAAGTTTCTAATAAAGGAGTATGAACGTGTAAAGGTTTTATTTCTTTGTGTACGTTGATTTTATACATTAAGTGGAGTAGAGTGAATTGGATTATTTAAAATTTGATGCAAATAACTGAATGCTTAACAATTCAATGAACTTTTCAATTGAATAAATAATAGATAATCATGATAGATATCTTTGACTTGTTTCATACTTTCCCCGAGTTGTTTCTTATTAAGATAAGAGTAATGAAACTTATTTTCTTAAGAATATTTAAATGCTTAAATTTGGGGGAGTTTGATAAATGATAAAGAGACTATATTTTTAATCCCATATTTAGTGCATTTTATTT
Organism: Erythroxylum alaternifolium; assembly: GCA_027478495.1. Classification (NCBI taxonomy): domain Eukaryota; kingdom Viridiplantae; phylum Streptophyta; class Magnoliopsida; order Malpighiales; family Erythroxylaceae; genus Erythroxylum; species Erythroxylum alaternifolium. Next base: position 25,164,683 of record JANIIA010000002.1, read on the forward strand.
GTTTATTTGAGATTGTTTTATTGTTTTTGGTACTTAATTAATTCATATTATGTTTTTAAGTCCTAATTGTCTTATTAGAAAAAGAGCTTAAATTGGAAATCAAGGTAGAAATATAAAAGATTAGAGCTTGCCTTAAGGGACACAGCCATGTCTATAAATGTGTAGCTCTCTAGAACCAAGTTTTCGTACAATTTTTGAAGAAATGAAGCTATATTGAGAAACATGATCATAAAAATGGCCATGTAGGTGGTTGTGTCCACTCCAGAAACCATAATTTCAAGTTACAAAAGGGTATTACAAAGAGAAAACAGGGTTTACAAGACGTTTAAGGAAGGCTCAGGGAAATACAAATTGATGGCTTAAGACAACAGAAAGAACAAAGAACAAGCAAAGGAATATATTTAGAGTGGATTTTTATTAATTTACCTAGATTTCATGATAATTAGAAGGATCTCATCATAGCTCTTTTAGTTTTCAATTTGTCCTTTAGTCTTAATGTTATGATTATAAACTAAACTTTGTTGGTACTTAGATTAGATGGACCTTGAGATAAACCTTATAGTTATTTTATTTTAACATTCTTTAGTTTTATTGACATTTAATTATATGTTTTCACTTATCCTTTAATGAATATTACTAACGTATTATTTTATTCTCAAGGTTTGAAATGTGGATAGTGTGATATGCTAAGTCTAAAATGTAACGTGTATATGTTTATATATGTATGTATGTATGTATGTATGTATGTATTTGATTGTGTGTTTGTGGTTTGTTATCGCGGGCTATAAACATATTAGCCACTGAGCTTCCCAGCTCACCTCACAATTTTTCCATTCCTTAGGTGAAGAAATAGCAAATCAGTGAACCTTGTAAAAACTTCAGCAAATCTCCAAGAAATATTTCATTTGTAACTAAGTTAGTTTGGATCATTTTCGGTAGCTTTATAATCATGCTAGTCATGTGCATCAATGTTGTAATTTTTATATTATGCTACTGATGTGGCTTCTGATATGTAATATGAAAATGTGTACCAACTCTGTTTTGTTGAGAATTGATAGCAAAAGTTGCAGAAATTCTCTTTGTATATATGTTCAGGATTTCTCTTTTGTTAAGATGATATTGTGTTAGTAATAAAATTGTTGGATGTTGGAAGACCTTTTTGATAGAATTTTTTTAAGGAAATTGTATAAGTTAGAAATTTTGTATGTATGTTTTTAATTGTTAGATTTGGGTCTTTTGTTATAGTTAGCAGATATATGTATATATATTTTTGACAGTAGAGAGAAAAGAGGAAAAAAAGGGATAAAATGTGTTCTGGAACTTCAAGTAATAAACTGGATTGATCTAGGTCGAATTTGACAAAATTGTCTTCATGAAAGTTGTAGATCTTGAATAGAAAGTTATGATGTTTCGAAGTTGGTATGTGCAACTAGAAAGTCACGATCGTGCTTAAACACGATCGCAACGAACTTCATTATCCGCGACTGTTCATTGAAAGTCGCGATGAACCATAAAATTTTGCCACTATTCATCAAAAGTCGTGATCGTGCATAAACACAATCGCGACATCCTTATCTCTGACAAATGCTTCTTCCTCTTCTTCTTTTTATTCAAAAATTCATAAGTTGATTTATTTGTTTTACTCCCTATTTTTCAACTTCTCATTTTATTATTAATTTTTTATATTAAAAAAGGTCCCTTCATGAATTCTTTTAATTTATTTTCATATCAAATTTGTAGGCTATTTATTTTAATTGTTTGTGTATTTGTTCTTGCTCCCACCAAGGAATTAAATTATTTTATTTTGATATTAATTTTATATATAATTATTTTTATTTTAAAAATGCTCCAATTTCGGCACCTTCACTCCATGAAATAGGAACTGAGACCCGAGGCCAATATCGTGGATTATTGTTTAGGCCCGAATATCTCCGAAACTTCTCTGTTCTTCAATATTGACCCTAAAACACTAGTAAACACATCAAGGTTCCTTAAAAACATAATATTTAAGCTCAAACTAACCTATAAAACACTTAAAATATAAATAATTAACAAACTAACACAATTCGAACCTAAACATATACTAAATGATTGAATTAACAGCTAAACACATATCAAACTATGCCCTCAAAAATGATGCAATTTACATTTATCAACATCCCCACAGTTAAACTTAAACTTTTTTTTGTCCTTAAGCAAACAAAACAACAAACACACAATGCAATAATGAGACAATGACTTCAATTTCATGAAATAAATTTAACTTTGAACATAATCATTCAAGTTGTTCTAAGTCATTAACATGTAAAATCTACATCTAGGAACTTTGGACTAAATATACATATTTAATCACAACCTAAATTGCAAGTTATTCACCTTTTTCAATTGTGCACACACATTAATAATTATTTGGTCCTTCAAACTTTTTAACTACTCCTAAGTATGTTCTCATGAAAAGTTAAGCTATTCACAAGTTCGGTAGGTTTTTATTAGGAAACATTTTTTTATTTATTTACTTTTTGTGGACATGGACCTAGTTTTTTACACGAAGGCAAACATTGTTGATGAATGTTGATCCGGTTACTCGACTAATTCATGTTTTTATTAAGCTGCTTAGTTGGAACATCATTATAGCCTTTTGACGCGAAGGCACACTTTTTTGTTGCGTTTCGATTTAGTTACTCGGCTTCATCACATTCTCAACTAGCTATTAGCTCTATTCATAACTCAAAAGCCAACAGAATAGTTTTTTATTTAAAAATTAGCAAACATTTATTTCTTTATTTAATTCTTACCTTATTACTTTAGCTACTTATTTTCATGAAAAAAATACTATCAAAGCTACTTAGTCGAAAGACATAAAATTATGAATGAATGCAACAATTTAGAACAACTAACACTAAATCTTAATTGACCTGCCTATTTAGCCAAAGAACCTAGATTATTAATTTCACGAGCTAATGACTCTTCACAACCTAATAGATTATGTTTAAAATTAAATTAATTTCATTCCATCTAAGCTATCGATACATTCACACAATTCACAATATGCAACCTAACAAACTATCATACAATATCTAAAATTCACACTCAAAGCACCCTCCCCACACTTAAATAACACATTGTCCTCAGTGTGAGAAGGAGACAAAAAAACACATAAGGGGGAAATAAAACACAATATATGAAAACAAAAGAAGAAAATACAAACAAAAATGAAAAGAGAAGGGTTAGAACACGAAACCGTTTATGGTGATGGCGATAGTGTTAAGACCAAATCCGCTTGACATCGAGAGTGTTTCCCTATCTTATATGTGATTCAAGAGAGTAAAAGAATTAGCAATCCAAAACCATTCCAAATCATCTAAAACTTATTTAGAATTTAAAACAAAGCTAACTATACAATAATTTAAATCTAACTACTAAATGTGCTAATTTAGGGTCATTAGTTGGACCTTGCATCCTTGGAAGCTCAACTTGGATCAATTATGAGTGGCGTGCTTCCACCCTTCTCGCTCAACATTAATTTTGCACCTTGTAAGTAAACTACAAATTGTAAAATGATCAGAAGGACAATATTGATAAAGTTGAGAAAACCAATTAATTTCAGTAATTTCCTTTTCACTAACAAACTGTCAATAAAATAGGAAATAATGAAACTCCTTGAATTTTCTATTAAGTCTAGCAGTTTGTTTGGCAAAAGGGTGAGCTGCTCTTGTTCTTCCTTAGTCACTCCCTTTTCTTTTTCTTCTTTTCCTTCACGAATAGAGACTTTTATAGCTTTTTCAAAATCGATGTCCATTGTCAACTGTTCTTCGTCTTCTCATTCCTTAAAAGATTCGAACACATCATTTTTCTGAATATGTCGCCCTCTTTCGAATTCTTTAATACATCATTCATGTTAACTGTCACTTGGTCATCACTAGCCCGAATGATGAGGTTCTCTTCATGGACACCTACCTAAGTTTTTTCGATGTTCAAGCATGGTATATTAGGATCTAAGGAATAATAGGGAGTTGTCATTCTTTTCTTCATCCTCCTTCAACGTCTCTTGATCTTCTATAGGTTCAAGATGGTCTTTCACTGGTTCTTCTTGTTCTTTCCTATTTCTAAGTGTGATAGCCTCATATTTCTCTCATTGATATAATTCCGTATTGCTCAGAGAGTCTTCCACACTTCTCTTACAAAATTCACAGGAAAGTTGTCTTACTTGAATCTCCAGGTTGTGAATAGAAGTAGCATGATTTTCTATTACTTGATCCTCTTCTAGTCTCTTCTAGTTCTCTTCCATATCTGTTAGCTTATTGAAGATTTTGTTCAATTTGGAATCCCATGAATTGGACTCATCTTTCTAAAACTCAAATAGGTCTTAATGTCCCATATGAGTACTTGCATTGTTGGACCAATAGCAATCTAGGGGATTCTGTCACCCCGAAGTGTACGGGAGCATAAGGATGATGATTTTCTCAACTAAATTGGAGAACATTGAAATCCGTAGAAGTCCTTTGCTCCCTATAATATACATCCTGTAAAGCCCCAAATTGTAGCCTAGTTGGAATGTTTCATTGAACATGTATTCCATACGACTTAATTATGTTTTTAAAGAATCATACTTGGAGAATTGGAATTAAA
>JANIIA010000002.1:25169411-25189950 GCA_027478495.1 Erythroxylum alaternifolium
TTTCAGGTACTTAACTATGGGCAGATACAACTTCTATGTTGTATTTGTTGGACATCAAGTTGGTATTTTTACAAATTGGGATGATGTTAAATTAGCAACTGAGGGGTTTCCTAATGCTAGATTCAAGGGGTATCAAACTTTGGTTAAAGCACAGAGTGCTTATGTCATGGATCCAAATAGGCGAACTCGTCAAAATGAAAAAATTGTTCCTACCGCTAATGAACCCTCATCAATACCGAATCAATTTTTACTTCCAACAAATGAACAACTAAATGAAGTTGCAACTTTGAAGAAAAAAATTGCATGAAGTCAATGATTTTTACTCATTGCCATTGGAGTTATTTTGGGTATTATTGTTAAGAACATTCTTAATAAAATATAAGGCTTGAATGTATCTTTAACCTATTATATAATTGATTCCATGAATGCTTAGATATTTTATTAAATTATTATGTACTAGAATTTCTAACTTGTAGGATTTTTTTAATTCAATAACTCACTTCATTTAATCTTTAGGTTTCTCATTTTATTAAATATTTAGGCTCCTTATTTTATTTCATCGTAATTAAAAAATTATAAATACAATTAAAAATATTGATACAATTATAAAAAATATTTAACGTAATTTATTTTATTGTTAACTTGTACTAATTTTTTGCTATTCAATAGCTCATTTCATTAAATTTTTATGTTCCTCATTTTTTAATTCCTTATTTATGGATACAATTAAAAAATACTAATATAAATCATTCGTTTTAAAATAATCAATGAATTACATATTTCTAATCATATTATACTGCAAGGGTACTTTGGTCATTGACACTGTTTTTTATGTTCTATCAACTGCAACCAAACACATTTCTATCCTCGAGATGCACACAGTTTTATCTGTTTTGTCCATCACAACCAAACACCTCACTGTCTCTAATTTTTGTTCGATTCTATCTCCAAATTTTTGTTTCGTTTTGTCTTAACATATAGATCACAGTAACCATACACAGCGTAAAAGACACAAGAGTATTTGACAACAGTCAAGAGACTCAGGGGCCAAGTTAAGGTTGCAAAAAAATTGCAAAAAAAATTTGTGGACTTGTGGATTCGAAAGAGCTTCTCAAATATAATTATGGATATTAAATTATGTTGAATACTGAATTACGTATTTGTGTTGTGCTAAAAAATCTTAACTTTTTGTTGTGTATTACATGTGTAATTGTTTATGTTGAATTGTCAATATTTGGCTAATTGTGTTGAATAAAATTAAATTATGTAATATATGTTAAGTTTATTTGAGTAAGAATGATGATTAAAATTAGTGAATGAAATATTGCCAAATTAAAATTGGGATTTTAGTAACAATATTGATTAAAATTGGTGAAGAAGACACAATAATGATAATAATGTTCAATTATTTAAATGTTTTTTATTGTTTATTTTGGGAACAATCTAAGTTATATATTATCATAAAAGTAGTAGTGTAACAAAATGGGTTTTATATATATTACAAATTGAATTGTAGAATCATACAAAATGGATTAGTGTATGATTGAATTATGTGATTACATAAAATAGGTTGCAGGCTTATGTTGTGAATTTATGATTAAATTATGTAATCATATAAAATACATTATAGTTGTGAGTTTATGTCTTTAATGTTGGAATATGTAATCATACAAAATGATTTATATAAGATGTATATGTTTTTGTGTCAGTTTTGAGTTAAACAATACACATTTTTTATAATAGTTGATAGTGAAATTAAATGTTCTTTATTTTGACATGAAGTTAGTAATTTAATTATGACATATGCCTTTATTTATTTTATAAATAAATGGACGGAAGTTTAAGTACTCCTAATAATTAAGTCATTTCAGGTTTAGGAAGATTCAATGGTATAACTTAGGCTCATACTAGATTGGTTTCTGAATGAAGAATCATAACATTTGTTTGTAGTACAACAAATATTTGAAAGGTGGGAGAATCACCAGATTAAAGAAGCATTTGATTAGGATTAAAGGAGATGTGAAACCTTGTAAGAAAGTGAGTCATGATATAAGTGATAAATGAAGATTTTATTTGAAGAGTATCAGCACGAAAAAGATGGAAGGCAAAGACTGAACTACAAATTGGTAATGGAAGTTCATTTTTTGGTGATCAAGATGATACTGGGGATGTTGAAGGTGTTTTGCCTTCCCAATAAGAAAGTAATATTGCATTTGATGTAAGAAAGAGAAGAAGACATATGTCTAACCTTTTTGCCCCACAAACAACTTTTGAAGCTTAACCTTCAATCCGTAGTACTTTATAATCTAAAAAAGTAGCTCATAATGTGGACATATCAATATCTAGATGGTGGTATGATTCAGGAATAACATTTAATGCTATCCAATCTTATTATTATTATTAGCCTATGGTGGATGTTGTTGCCTTTTAGGTTATAGAGTACAAAGCTCCTTCAATTGATGAATGAACTGGGCTACTTTTAGGTGTTTAATCATATGTGATGGTTGGATAAATAGAAGATATGAGTCTACTAATGATTTTTTTAGTTTATTCTGTAAAAGGGATAATGATTCTACTTACAAGTAGTTGGAAGAAGATTACAAATCATAAAAATTCTTTTTATTAGACTCCTTTTGCTGCATATTGCATTGACCTATTGTTGCAAAATATAAGAGATGTTAGATATTTTTCTAACCTTGATGAGACTGTGCAGAAAAAAAGTAACCAAATTTATCTACAATCGTGTATGGGTCCTAAATTTAATAAGAAAGGATTTCACCAATGATAGAAATTTGTATTGTTTTGCTATTATAAAATTTGCAACAAATTTCTTATTGCTTTAGTGTGTTTGTTCTGATGAAGGATTTGAGATAAATGTTTACAAATGATAAATGGTTGTACCTCTACATACAAAGTCAAATGTTGGATTAGAGGTTTCTAAAATTATAATTGAAGATTATAAATTTTGGTTTCAACGTCAATTTGTCATCTTAGTTTGTGAGCCTTTGGTAAGGATACTTTATTTGGTTGATAGTGATGAGAAGAAAATAATGTGTTATTTTGATGATGTCATAAAGAGGGCGAAATAAGCAATCAAAGCCAACATCTCACTGTTGTTTGTATTTTTTTGGTTTATTAGTGGGGTGATTACAACAATATCTCCCATTCTGTTTGGTTTGACATTGGACCACTTGTAATCTTACGTATTGCTTCTTAATGGATTCTTTAGTTTCTGGAAAAAAAAAGGTAAAAGAATGCATCCAAAGCCAAATATCCATAAACACTTTAGAGAAATAAAATACATAGATTCTAAAAAAAAAATTTCAGTGTATGAATGATTCAATAATGATGTGAGAGAATTGGATGCCAACTATTCATGTTTATTGATAAGTGACAGTTTTAACAACCTGTGGGTGTTTTTGCATTTATAAGAAATGAAATGGTTGATTTCTTCTTACAGACTCATAATATAATTTATTTTGATGGGAGAATCTCCAATTATTATCTCCCGCGTGTATACCAAATAAATTTATAAGCAATACTAATCAATAATATATATTAAATAAATTATTTGAAGAATTAATAATTTAAAATTAGATAAATCAAAGAATTATTAAAATTAAACAATTTAAATTTATTTTAAAATTAAAAAATTAAATAAAATTGTTTTGATATTTAAATGAAATTAAGAAGTTTTGTACATGAAATTACATTCATCATGCGATAATTTGTCCACTATAAACCATTAGATCCAATAATTATAAATAAAACTAGAGCATTACATCTCGTTTAAGATTTAGGTTAACTAATTTTCTTGGAATATATCATACTAAAGATAATAATATAATAAAAGGGTTAAATACATTGATCTTATATTTTGAATTTTTATTTTAAAAATTATCTATTTATCTCTTTTATTATATTTTAATTGTTATCTAATTTTGATCATATTTTATAAATTTAAAAAATTATATAAAAACCCTTAATGACATAATTTTCAAAAGACTGATGAAGTAACGAATTTATAAGAACAATTTTGGCAATAAAGAACAGAATCATTCTTTACTTTCCTTGGGTGTGAAACTGTGAACGGCGATGACAGAACACCGAGTCTGCATCTCCGAATGCTGTCTTTTCCTCTTCCCAAGAAACAAATATTTCATGAAAATGACTTGGAAGGAACAACGACAACGACCCGAGTATCTCGTTTTCAAGAACACAAAAGAAAGGCATATTAACGATAAATCAAGAGAAATAAATGCACAAGCAGACTCCAAAATAGAAGTATTTTTAATGCTGTTTTGTAGAAACCAACTTCTCTCTTGTTTCTTCTCTGCTGGTCTTGAATCTAAAATCACCATACTAAATCAATCAAAAGCCAACTTTGAGTCCAAAAATGGATGAGGCGTACGATGTGATAGTGTTGGGAACTGGTCTAAAGGAATGCATCCTCAGTGGTCTCCTCTCTGTTGATGGCCTCAAGGTCTTCTTCTTCTTCACCGATGATAAGTCTTGTAGATTAGTTTTTACTACACGTTTGAGGTTTTCAGCTTCAAATATGAAACGGCTCAGTTCCCAATTCAATTGTCGCTTTTGGACTTTGTTGACAGTCTGATGGACCTGCAAATCTTCTTATTTTTGACTTGTTTTCCGTTTCTTATCGATATGAACTTTTGGTTTTGCCTTCATTGACTTGCTTAGAAAGATCTGTAGTTTGGAAGCTCTACGTTTTTTTTTTTAATTCTGTCCTTGACTTGATTTTGACCATTTAATACGGAGTTGGATATTTGAAACTTTGGTAGTACGTACTATTACTCTTGTTTCGTGAAGCGTAATGGATTAGGCTATCTTGCGTTGGATTTGAGGAAGAGTTGACCTTACGTAGAGGCGGTTGGAATGGATGGGCAGGAATGTTGACAACTAGGTTGTCGAGTTTTAATTGGTTTAGTGATGAGTGGGGATTTACGTGATTCTAGTTGGGATTTGACTTGGATTTGATTTTATATGGTTGACTATTGATTTCTTTATGCCTCCTTGAGGTTAATTTCATTTTATGTATCATGCTCCATCTCTTTGATGCTTCTGCCGTTTTTCGTATCAAGTTTAAGAAAATGTTATCGCCTGTGATATTTAACTGCCTTTGTAAAATTTTTTGATGGGATGACATTATGAAATTACGATGAGGCTCTTTTCCTTTCATTGTGCCCCAGCTTGTACTGTTTCCTATCTTTCTTTTACCAGCCAGGTTCCTTGTCAGGATTGAGTGCTCAGTTTTGCCTATGTTGCTGCATTATTGACATCATATTTTTTGGTTTCTGTTCAATGTACTTAGTTACGTGTATAATTTCATGATAATTTGACGGTCCAGTGTTATTGTCCCGCCTTCCTTTCATCTATGATGGGTTCATTTGGTGCCAATATTTTATTACATTTGTTTTATAAGTGTAGAAAAACTTATTCCAAATTTTTCATAATGTTACAATCATTCTATGCTTTGTTCTTAATATGCAACTGGAATATAACTTTTATATTCTTTAGTAATCGTGGTTATTTCAAGTGCCTTTCTAAGTTATATGTGGTGTGCTTTGAGCCAGGTACTGCACATGGATAGGAATGACTACTATGGAGGAGAGTCGGCATCACTTAATCTCATTCAGGTCCCAATGTCGAAAGAGCTTGTTATACTTTGGAATGTATCCTGATATTTTGTAACTGCTGTTGATAAATCATTCGTTTGCAGCTTTGGAAAAGATTCAGAGGAAATGACAAACCTCCAGCACACTTGGGCTCGAGTAGGGATTATAATGTGGACATGATCCCTAAGGTTTTTTTAGATTCACTGTTAAACCTTGTCTGCTTGGTCATTTACAACTTAATATGCTGGTCTTGATTTCCACTAACTTTTAGGCTGTTGTGGCTAGTTTATGATGGCAAATGGAAATCTAGTACGGGTCCTCAATCATACAGATGTTACCAAGTATCTGTCCTTCAAAGCAGTGGATGGAAGCTTTGTCTACAGCAAAGTAAAGGTATTGCATTCCTAACTTGCTGGAAAATTGGTACCCCTTGTTTTGTTTTCATGCTTTCTAAGCTTAAAGCTGCTGGATGAACTACTGCCATAGGTTCACAAGGTGCCAGCAACTGATAAGGAAGCTCTCAAATCTCCTCTAATGGGTTTTTTTGAAAAGCTTCGTGCTCGCAAGTTTTTCACATATGTCCAAGGTTATGATGAAAATGATCCCAAAACACACGAGGGAATAGACTTAACAAGAGTGACAACCAGAAAACTGATTGCGTATGATCACAATGTTTGCCTCTGTTTCTAATCTCTGTTGCTTCTTATGTTCTACAATACTAGCCGCTTTCAGAATTCTTTATATATCAATTAACATTTCTAGATGAGTTTGGATCACAATATTTGACAATTATAGAGATTAGTTCAGTAGTTTATTGGTAATTTATGGAAAAAGTGGTCTCTCTATTTCTCTTGGTGTGGGGCAAATCGATATCTTTGCATGCTAAAGGAAACATCATTTGAGAGTAGGATGTAGTATTTGAGTGTTTCTCCATAACTTCTTACATACTATCCCTTTTCTGACTTGTTTCTCGTTGCTCCTTTACCTTTACTGCTGAATTGAAGTCTTATAACTTACTTTGACAAATGTTTACTATCTAGTTTGTTGAACATCTTTATCCAAATTTTGTAAGCATAACATCGGCTTTAACAGAAAATATGGTCTTGATTACAACACTGTGGACTTCATTGGTCATGCTTTGGCGCTTCATAGAGATGATAGATACTTAAATGAACCAGCACTTGACACCGTGAAAAGAATGAAGGTGAAAATTGTTCATCTTATTTATAGTGCAAAATTTGAATTCAAATTAGGTAATTTTGTTGACTTAATGAAGTTCCATTTCATTTTACAGTTGTATACAGAGTCTCTTGCCCGCTTTCAAGGAGGTTCACCATATATTTATCCCTTGTATGGGTTAGGAGAGCTCCCCCAGGTCTTCTTTGTCATTCCGGATATCTTGTTGCTTTTAAACCTGCATTGTTAAATGGATATATCTGACCAGACCCGTTAGTGAACTTTCAGCAATTTGTAACTTTTTGTTCTTCTCAGGCTTTTGCACGGCTTAGTGCTGTTTATGGTGGGACATACATCTTGAACAAACCTGAGTGCAAGGTAGGAATAGTTTGAATTTTAGAGTGTATCTCTCATACCATAAAATCACCTTTATTCTGGAACTTTTGGAGAAATAAGTGGCTATTACTTTGGGGTTCGATTCTGATAGTACTGTATTGCCCTGGTTCCAGGTAGAGTTCAATGAGGAAGGACAAGTATGTGGGGTCACATCCGAAGGGGAAACTGCTAAGTGCAAGAAAGTTGTGTGTGATCCTTCCTACTTGCCTAATAAGGTAGTGATTTTAAAATTGTTTTTGTTGAAGATATAGAATCATTACCAAGCCAAATTCTGATGTTCTTGCACATTTATATCTTGACCATATCCCATTGCTTATAGAAATTTGTTTGCATTTCAACAGGTTAGGAAGGTTGGTAGGGTTGCAAGGGCTATTGCCATTATGAGCCACCCTATTCCTAACACCAGCAATTCTCATTCAGTACAGGTGATCCTACCACAGAAGCAGTTGGGCCGAAAATCAGACATGTAAGTCCCAGATACCCTGCTAGTATTACAAGTTATTTTCCTCATCACAAACAGATTGTCCATTGATAAGGTGATTGCCATTGGTTGGAGGAGCATATTCTAGAATATCCACCATTTTACCCTTTAGACGTCATGCTTGGGCAAAAGCTGTTCCCTTCCTCTGAGATGGCATGTGTTCTGATTTCTAACAATTGATGACTAATTCTTTACTTGTTAATTGAATGTTGGGTTAACTTCATTCTTGAATTCAACTTTCCCTGTCAGAATTTCTTATTCCTTACGACAAACCAAACTTGAAAAATAATAATAAAAGGTAATAGTCATAATATGAGAAGAAAGCTCGCACTAATGTGAAGTTGGTGAGCATAATTTGATGGTCTCTCTCATGTCTCTCCTAGCTGAATGTTTCTGTGTTTTGATGTTGAGCAGGTACCTTTTCTGTTGTTCTTATTCTCACAATGTTACACCAAAGGGAAAATTCATTGCATTTGTGTCAACAGAAGCAGAGATTGACAATCCAAAGGTTGAACTGCAGCCTGGAATTGACCTTCTAGGTCCTGTTGATGAGATATTCTTTGATATCTATGATAGATATGAGCCAGCCAATGAGCCCTATTTGGACAATTGTTTCATATCGACGGTGAATCTTGGATTTTCTTAACCCTTTTGATTTTACGTCTTGGTGGGGAAAAGTGTAACTTCTGGAATCTCACTAATTGTGTCCTAACTTTGACAGAGTTACGATGCCACAACGCACTTCGAGTCGACGGTCACAGATGTTTTGAACATGTATTCCTTGATAACTGGAAAGGTAAGCATATTTATTGTTGCCTCATTAAAGGTTTTATGGAGCGACAATATGGATGAAGAGTTTGATTGTGGAGTATTTGTTCACACGTTTTGGCATCGATTGGTGATGCTCCAAACTCTATGAATTCCTGAAACCAAAAGGATATGGAAAACAGAATTCTGGAATTATCATCTTTTGTACTGGGTACATGGATTCTGTTTGCAACTGTGATTCACGGTTTTTTTCTTTTGGTTGCTGCTCTAGTTCTTTGGGTGACAGCTCATTATGTTGGCGGACTCCAAATTAGAACTTTCCTTGTGGACTGTCCCTTGGTTGTATAGTTCACTACCTTCCTTGGACATTCAAGCTCTTGTTTTTTGTTTTGTCGCCTTGCAGTCCCTCTTTTTTGATACAAAGATAATATTATTGACTGGCAAACTGCTACTGCTACTCTTTGTGTTTCCCGATGTTTGTCTACCTAAGTTGTCGTAATGTAACAATTATTGAAATGTTCTTGCTCAGGAGCTTGACCTCAGGTGGACTTGAGCGCTGCCAGTGCTGCAGAAGAATGAGGAAGCTCCATTTGAAGGATTTGCGTTGTTTGAAAAGGAATTTGAATGTCATCTTATACTCAGTGATGTAATCAGACTTGGTGTCCCTTCACCATTTCGTTGTAAACCATTCAGTGATGGAATTAGACTTGGTGTCCCTTCACCATTTCGTTGTAAACCATCCTATTAAACAAATGTCATGTATATAATTTACAGTGTGCATTATGAAAATATGCCCGGGTTATAATTTCTGAACTGTGCCAGATGAAGAATTTGCCTACATTAATGAGAATGAAGTTTGAGAAACCTAATTAGATAGAAAGAAAAATAGAAAAAGTGTACCTTACATTCGTTGGAATTTAATATTATTTCTCATGTATTTTTCCAGTTTCTTCTTATTCCACAAAAGCAATATCAGACATCATAACACAGATAAGGCAACGGTGACATCCCATAATTATGCATGTTGGACTATTAGGATGGCATGTTAATGTTAGGACATTTATTTGAAGTTGATGAAACTCCAACTTGATTTGACAATTTGTGTTCTGTTGATGGTGGCCGCAGATTTAAGTCAGGAGGACACTTCTTCCTTGTTTCCCTTAAGTATTCAAATCTTATAAGATTAAACACTGACAAAATGACAGTAAGTTAACTAACAAAGTTATTATCACAAAATAGAAATTATAATAAATCATGAATGATAAAAGACAAATAGGAAGGGAACTATATATTAAAAGAAAAATTAAGAAACACCGAACTCAAGGTTATGCATATTCCTAAATATGCATACCTTATCATCGATATTGATGAGTGGCCGCTTAAATCGAAATTGAGGAGACATAAGTCATAACTCTACCATTGGGTCTTTTGATATTCTTGATGAAATCTCTCGACAACAAAATTGGGATAATTAGTATGAATGAAAGTTTTGATGGTCATAATCCTGTTTTGATTGGCTACTTCCTACTTGAAATTTGAACTTGATGAAATGAAAATTTTAAAAAAATCTTGAAAAGAAAAATTATCAAACTTTGTTTGTGAGATGATGATATCTTTATATTATAAAATTCTATTGAATATATTTTGAATCATCCTTCCCCTTATTGTATTTATTGATTTGGTATTGTATAGAACATTTACCAAATTGCTTATATACAAACTAAGGTGAAATGTGAAAGTAGGTGGTGACACAAAATTTATACTCATAAACAACAGTGAAAAGAGTTGGTCTTTGTAAAAATGCTTTTGAATAAATATCAAAATGGTTACCTTGTTTATATCGATCATAAGTTAAATGTTATTGTCATCCACAAAATTAAAACTTCCTGAATGCATCATTTAAAACTTAATTACATCATAATATAAACCGCAGTTAATTGGTTGATGCTGATGATTAATCACCCACAAAAATGTACTCCTTAAGTAAGAATATCCACTAATGGATATGAAATTACAAAAGATGAGATAATTACCATCATAAGTACCATTCTCTTTGTTTTTCTTCTTACCACCCTTTCATGCCCTACATTACTTAACTAAGGTAAATGATTTTTATTTATTGAATGCCATTTACTGTCATAATCTACAAACGCAGACCACAGAGGTAAAAGTAAAATTTAAATCACTAAAAGTTAGGACAAAATTTGCGAAGATTGATTGTAAACCTAACAAACACACTCTATACATGGAAAAACAATTGTTAGTGACTTTGAGGAATAAGGCATGCATTTATCTCTAACAAGAAAACATATTTTATATTGCTAAATCTTTTTAGATATTTTCATTTTCGTGCTAAACTTTTTAAAATTTTCAATTTAGACCTTAACATTTCAAAATCCATACAACTTAAAGTATTAGCTTCACTTATTTTTTATTGATGTGACTAATATACCCAGTTTCAACATGATATCTTTATGGACACGTGGACACCCACGTGATCTAGACTAAAATTTACCTACAAGTCATTTACTCATATCCATAACTTATGATTCATGACCCATGACCTATCTATCTTGTTTAAAATAATCTACCTTCTCAAAACTAAACCTTAATTTTCTCTAAATTGTGCCATCTGAAACTTGATTGTATTTCCTTATCTTCCTCTTTACGAATATTTTTTGCCAACAACAACACTACTTGTCTTTTATCTCTCAATTTAATTTAATATATATAGAAATGACAATCTAGCCCGGGCCCGACTTGAAATCAACAGGCCAGGTCTAAGTTGACCAAATTTTTGACCCGATTTTTTTACTTGGAATGTCGGGGCCCTGTCTGACCTGAGGCCTGACAACCAAACCCAAAATATTGTTGTTTTGAAAATTATTTTTAAAAAACACTAAGTCGGTAGGTAAGGGTCTGGTCTGGTTGGGCTTGAGCCTGGGCCCGATCTGATCCATTGACGCCTTGCATATATATGCAATTGAAGCTGTATATTTTTGGTGGGCTACAATTGAAGTTGTCTTATAGTCATCTAAAGTCACAAAAGAAGTTGTCGACATTTCATCAATGTTTTCTTTCTCTTTTCGTTCAGTTCATACTTGTTAGTATCTTTTTTTCAATATATATGTACATACACTACGTATATTAAAAAGTAAATGCTGATTTTTAGGGTTTTTTTTTCAATTTTTTACTGCTCATTGCGGTCTTTTATGTACTACTAATTTTACAATTTTGGTATTTTCTAGTAGAAAATTTGGCTCTTTTTTTGCAATTTTCATAAACTAGTGCTTTCATATAGCTAATGATTTAAACTTGATTGCCATTTGAATAGGGTGATTTTATGTTTTCTTGTATTATGTTAATTTATTTTAGTGATTGATTTGGATGTTTATTAAACTTAAATTATTGTCTTGGTTATTTGACTTATAATTTGGTTGTTTTTCTTTTCCCCACCTCCTACTGTATGCTAGATAAAAAATATGTCTCCATAAAATCTATCTGTGCACATTTCTATCACTCAATATACTTTGCTCAAGGTCCATTGATCTTAGATTTGTTTCAAGCTTAAAGCCTCTTTCTTTTGGTCGCTTGGGACACTTTCTACTACTAACATTGATATTTATATGTAGGTAAATGGAAATGGATGGTTGAGATGAGAAATTAACTATGTTTTATAATGGGAAGTTTGTTTATGAGAAAGATGTTGAATTTATGGATGAAGATGTTGAACGTTGGACAAAATCACTGGGTTTTGTTATTGGGATCTTAAGGTGGTGCTCATGGAAGATTTTAAAAAACCTAAACCAAATAAGTTTATGTATAGGGTGCTAGGTGATAGTTTAAAAAATAGGTTTATAGAAGTGAGAAAGAGTGATGTTTGTATGCTAGAGATACATAAGCTCATTTAGAATATAAGTAATAGACATCTATTTTAATTATGGATCCAATTTGCCACATTAGAACAAAATGATGTTTATATTGAGGTTATTACTAAGATTACATAAAACTTCCATGCCAATGTCACCTAATACACTATTCTACAATCTATAAATGGCGATGAATCTGAGCAAAAATTTGTAGGCAAAAGTGATAATGCAATTGATTTAGCGGAGTAAGAAGAGAGTGTATTTATTGATGTAAATATTATAGCAAAGTTTAGTTTGGATTTGTATGATGAAAAGTTGATTTAGCTACTTTATTTAAAAGGGGACAACTGAAAAGAAACAATCGAGGGCAATGTTTTGAAATATATAATAAAAAAGGGAAGCTTCAAGAAAAAGTGTAGTCGAAGATGGAGATGATAATCATAGGAAAGATAAAAATATGAAATATTACTTTGAATAAGATGAAAATTGTAGTTTTAAAGAACAAAGTGGGTTATATGTGGATAAATGGTTAAGACATAAATTAAAACTTCATAGATTTAACCTTTATAAAAAAAAGATTAAGATTGAGCTAGATATATGAAGATTCTAACCAATTCAAAGAAAGACTTCATAAGCTTGCTATTTATGAAGCAAAGAAATTTATCTTTACCAAAAACGATAAACAATTTATAAGAGCCAAATGTTTGAGTAGGTACCACAAATGATACATTTTATCTAGCATGGTGAAAGATTTAAATAGTTTCCAAGTATGTATTTTCAAATTTTCTGGTTATTTTCAATTTAATCATCATTGGTATATATACAGGTAAGAGTTTTCAAGCAAAAGTGCACATGAAATCTTATTTTTCACAACCAAAGAGTAGGTTCAAAGTGGCTTATTAAGAATTACTTTAGTGACCTCTCGAGACTCACTACTTTAGAGCTAATATATTCGAGGAAGTTTGTTAAGAAAGATTTGAGAGTCGATGTTAGGTATAATGTTTGTTATAGGGTTAGGAAGTTTGTGATAAAGAAAATGCAAAGAAATGCAAGAGCATAATATATCAAGCTATGGGATTACAGGTAAAAACTTTTCAAGTTCAAATCCTAGTAGTGAGGTTGAATTGATTATTAAAAGACTATCACTTGAAGATGATTTACAACCATCATTTGATATAATGTACGCATGTTTTAAATGTTATAAGAAGCGGTTCAGAATTGGTTATAGAAATTTGATAGGTTTATATTGTTGATTTCTTGAAGATATTATAAAAGGTAATTTATGGATTCCTTAGGCTTGTTATCCTATTAGAGTTACTTTTGGATTTAACAATGTTATTAAAATTTTAGTATTTCTATCCCTATCTCTATAACATTTCATCCTTCTCTCTATTTAAGAATATAATGATGGATAGATTTAGCCTTCTAATATTCAATAAGGCCCCGCTTTCATCCTCTATGTAGATGTCATTAGGGTGATTGTAAATATCTTCGGGGATTTTTAGTAGGTTTTCTTTCACTTGCTCTAACATCTTTTTAGTGTAAATTAGCTTCCTTCTATTACGCTTCTTAATTTCATCGTTTATTAGGTTGAGCCTGACACAATGGAATTTTTTGGTACCTTCAATCTTAGGTGGTCATATCTCCTTTGAGCTTCCAATAACCCCTCCTCCTCAGTTAAATGGTTTTTGAATCGAAAGGGTCCTTTTTGTCTTCTACTTAATCTTCATATTCTTGACGATTATGGATGAATGGTTGGAAATTCTTGGAGAATCAAAATTTGTTGAGCTTCCAGGAAATTTATCCAACTAATGATCACTGACGAGAGTCCTATCCAATTTCTTCCTTGGAAGATGATTTGGGCTTTGGTTATTGCACCAGGTGAAGAACCAACCTTCTATTTTTAAGTCTATGGCCATTATATGTTTGATGTGTTCCTTCATATCAATTGTATAGAAATGAGACTCCTTATAGCCTTCCTCCTCGCTCTTATGTACCATACTGTTGAAATATCGTAGGTTAATCCATGGGTCTTGGATAAAGATGCTAATATCTTCCAATTTTTTCCATAAAGGACTCAATTAGTAATTGAGATTAGCTCCATATAAAATGGTATCATAGAAGGAATAGTCTAGTTCCTTCACCTTAATATGAACCATTTGATTAGTTGACTCCTCCAAACTTACCATGACCCTTGCTTTGTCGTAAGCTAGTACAACTCGACCATAGTGGTAATGGTTATGATTTAATACAAAAGACCATTGTCTGCCAAGTGCCTGCATTATCTGCATGTTCTCTTGCTTTATTTTAGTCTCAAGTAGCCCTATTATGATAGGAATCTTTTCCAAAACAAAGTCCCTAATCACCTCTAGTTTTTTAGGGCAGTTCATACCCTTTACCTTCTATATAATGAATGACATAGGTTGCATATAGAGGAGTTTGGACCCCCTAGCTTTAGTTTTTTACCTTTTTTTCCTTTTTCTCTCTGATAGTACTTTGACGCCTTATTCCACTTCCAAATTTGCTGTCTTTATAGTGTTATCTTCCCTTAAATTTGCAAGGTCCTCATTCCTTTTTGTAATAGCTACATCTATTGCCACATTCAATATGATGGTTTTCTCATTGGCAGAGAGTTCCTTTGTATTGCCATCTGTAACCTCTTCTATTTTCCTTCCGCTTCCTTTCCTTTCCTGTATATCTCCCTATTATTAGTAATGAAGGAGATATTTTGTTCTGATCCCTTTTATCAATTCCTCATAGTTGTTCTTGCAAAAATCTTCCCCGTAAGGATCCACATCTTCCCTTTTTTTTCTTAAGTGTTGGTATCCAAGCATAGAAGACTTGCATTATATCATCCACCAGATCTCCTTCTTACCTAATCTTAGGATAGGGACTGCCTCTAGTAGTTGTTTGTCCAGTTCAATGTTGATGCATAGCATGGTAAATCCTATTCTCTTCCTCAAGACTATAGTTTCATCCATATATAAGGCTTTTCTAATATTTTAATCCTTTTTGTAGAACAATATTTTAGTAAAATATTGTGAAAATTTATCCATAATGGAACACTTTCTTGCTTGATTTTGTCTAATTTTATACTTGATATTCATATATGAAGAAACAATGGTATATTGTATATGTGCTAGGGGTCATCTTCTACTATCTTCTTGGTTTCATTTTCGTTATGAAATTTGAATAATACGTGGTTATCTCTTATTAGTAGTATTTCCTATAACCTTATGATTTTTCATGCTCTGAATGCCCTTCTACTATCTTCTTGGCTTCATTTTTGTTGTGAAATTTAAATAATAAATGGTTATCTCCTGTTAGTAGTATTTCCTATAACCCTGCGGTTTTCCATGCTCTAAATGCCCAACTTTCTGATAGACAGGGCTTTTATCCATAAAGAAGCTAACTATGGTGGAGTTTCAAACTTTTGCTTTGTTCTTCAAAATCTCAATGTCAAGTGCAATAACCTTCTTTCCTTCTTTGAAAGTTGAGGGTAAGAATTGGAGTAGGGATCCTACCGCTTTTTCAAACAGTGATTTCCAATTCATTAGATGGGAAGGGGTTGGTATCAGGATTGTGGTAGGTATTTTGGTCGAGTTGGGATCTAGGTTTTCGATCAATGGGATGGGTAGGAAGGACATTTCAATGTGAGTTTATTCTTCCATGGGTCATATTATTGTAGGATTTGTCATTCTAGTTATGGGATAGCTTTTGTAAATGGAAAGATGTAAGGAATAGGTGTTAGGGTTAAAGAAAGTACTTCGAGTGAATCGGGGTGGTGGTGATGGTTTAGATTGACATATTAGGGTCTAGTTGTTTGATGAGGAATGAGTGGCTTTGTAGTAGAAGATTGGAAAGGAGGCTGTTGAAGATTGGTAAGGGGAGAGAGTGTAAGGAGGAAATTGAAGCACATTAACATTTGTCAGACACGTCTTTGTAAAATGATGGGTAAGAATGAGGGCGATATTGGCTTTGGTTCTCAAAAATTGTAGGCTATTTCTTTTATCTTATTTTTTAAATTTATATTCATTGTTTTCTTCCTTTTTTTTTAGGATATGAGTTATCATTTTGGAGTTTTCAATAAATATATGTTATTTTTGTTTCTTTGATCACCATTTACATTTAAGTAATATAAAAAACATAGACAATTCTTGTAGTTTAAAAAACTTTAAAATTTCTTCATTTTTAAAATTTTCCAAAAATTTCTAACTTTTAGCATTTTAAAAAATTCTTCTCTTAACTTCAGTTAAAAATAACAATAACATGTATGCATTATGAACATCACATTTATTAATCAAATGTTATTTATATGATAATTAAACTTAGCTTTTAAATTTGAACTAATTAATTAAATATTTAAACTAATAATTTGTTATACTTTTTTAAATTATTAATTTAAGTCAAATTTGATTGGTTCAAGTTGAGTTTAATAGCTGAATTAGGATATTATATTAATAATATTTGATTAGTTCACATCTGATTTTTATACTGTATGTGTTTCATTGTTATTTTTTAATTGAAGTATAAGAGAAAAGTTTTTTTAGAAAACTAAAAGATTTTTTTCTAATTTTAAAGATCAGATAATTTTCTTAATATTTTCTTAAAATATATGGGACTCTATAGCTTTTACCCTATTTAGGTATTGGAAGATAAAAGCTTCTTGTACCAAGGATGTATTAAATGCCTTTAGCATTAGAAAGAGGGATTTCTATGATAACGTTACAATTAAGTTAAACATTTTGTAAAATGTTAGTGGATGATTTGTATCTTTGTCTAATTATAAAAAGCACATTTAATATATGAAGAGTAGAATAAATCAAGCATAAGGACAAACTTGTCATAGTCAAAGATTATAAGAACATCAATTAGTCAAAATTTTTTATTTTCAAAATAAATGTGCAGATAGTATAAGCCACAAAATCAAAAAGTTAATTTCTTAAAATATCAGTCTAAGTAAATAAATTTAATGATTATTATTTTTTTAATATTCTAATTTTAAAATAATTTTATGTTTAATTAACTCTTATTTGCTTGGTTGACTCATACCTATTTGACTTGTTTGATTCTACTTTTATTTTTTTAAATGTAGGTAAAAATTTTTGATTACATTTTCATAAATGTAGCTAAAACCTATTCTATCCACCAAATATCAGTTGCTCACGTCTAAGAAAATTGCACCTCTTGATATGCAAGAACAGTTGATGTTGATTAGAGGATGCATTATCAGCATAAGATTGGCCATGAAGATTGTAGGTAAATAGCTAAACAGAATTTCAACGATGTAGTCAGTCGTATTGGTTTACTTAACTATGAAAACAATATCACCAAGAACAATGTAGTTGTACAAATAGTTAAGCATTCCCTGCTATGCATATAGAAGTAATAGCATCCATTTGTGAACACCAAAACCAAGCACATGTGAGATATCATAGAGACGTCACGGAACCTTTCTTTGAAAATGGGTTTGATTTTCTTGGTGGAACTCCAAATTGGAAGTCGCTGAGTGGCATTTCTTATCAGAGGACATGCTATGTTTGATGTCTAACCGATGTTACCTATTGTTACTTGTCCTCTCCATATTGGTTATTGGCTTAAAATGTCCTAAATAAAACTGAATTAAGCCCATCCTTCCGTGTTCTAGAGAACATGGGCATAGGAAAGAAGATCCCAAGAACAAGTGGCTGGACAAGGCAGAATGGGTGCAACTATGTCTATTATCTTTGCTGCTTCACTTACAACTTCTTCCAAATCTACATTGAATGGACAAGTTGAGAAAAAAATCTGCATATGGATTCATTCTTATACAATAAAATGAGTAATACTAGTAACAGAATATATATAAGAGATTTAAATTATCCTAAGACAATGGAAGTTTCATATCTAATAAGTTTATTAGGTTTGTGTGTGTTTTCTACAAGAATAAGAACTCCTATTTATTAAAAAAAATTATACTAAACAAAAATTTAGATATACATTAATTAAATAAAAAGACACACATAAATTAAGGATTTGTCTTAAACATAGATAACAATACAATAATCATCTTAGTTATAAAAAAAGAATAATAATACATTGATTACTGTGCTGGCTATGCATACATACACTTTAACTATGACAACATTCTATGAAAAAAATGAGAAGATGTTTATAGGCAAAGTCTTATAATAAGAAGATAAATTAAATTGATACAAAATAATCATTAATTACAATTTTTAATAAAAATAGAAATATGTATTATGATTATATGAAAATTTCTTTTAAAATGAATAATATCAAATTTTAAATAAGATGAAACAATTGAATTATGAATATAATGTAGTAATGGATATATAGCAAACAATATATATATTGAGGGTTTTAGCAAACAAAAGCACTGATCTTGTTCTTTAAGCAAGCACATTGGTCCAGGTTCTGTGGGCAGGGTGGCGGCTTCCTGTATCATGCATGATTGCTGTGTCACGTTAATGGTGGATTGTTCTTTTCTTTTAGTTTCTTTTTTTGAAAAAAAGGAAAGAATTCAAGCACACTACGTATATACCTGTGCATGTAGTCCTATCCGGGAATGTTGTTAGAAAAGGATGCGTAAAAAGTGAAAAAATCTAATAGTTTAAGTTCCGATTCCGCAACGTTCTTCACATGCAAGCGCCGTTGAAAGGCATTCAAAGAGAGCACTGTACAAACAGGAAAAGTAAACCATAAAAATACTGATAACCCACGCTATATTTAGGCGCAGCTTTTTATCCATTTCTAACTAACAACTAACATACTAGCTCAGAAGCTATAAATACCCCCTTAGTAGGCTTCAAGTTCCACCAACACATTCTTCTAGTGCCCAACATCACTTAAGCCTCGCGTCTCCCTGTATCTGATTCTCTCTTTTTTACTTGCAGAAACAAGAACAGAATGACAAACTCACTGAATCATCATTTTTCAATCGTTACACTTCTATTTCTAATTGTTTCCTTTACTGCATCATCATCTTTAGCAACTGCTTCTCAGTATAATGTGTTAAGTTATGGTGCTAAACCTGATGGTACAACAGACTCAACCAAGGCCTTTGTTGCTGCTTGGAACCAAGCTTGTGGCTCCTCTAGTCCAGCAACCGTTTATGCTCCAGCGGGAAGGTTCGCTCTTCGAAATGTAAAGTTTCAGGGTCCATGCAAGAACAATGCAATCACTGTTCGTATAGATGGCACTCTTGTGGCTCCATCAAACTATGAGGTTATAGGAAATGCCGGAAACTGGGTTTTGTTTGAGCAGGTTAATGGGGTTACCGTCTCTGGTGGAGTGCTTGATGGACAAGGTGCTGGCTTATGGGCATGTAAGGCCTCAGGCAAGAGTTGTCCCACTGGTGCCACGGTATGTGAAGAAGTGCAAAACCTTAGTCGAAGCTTGTTAGTTATTGTTATGTAATTTTAGTGGATAAAAATCAATCGTATATACTGTTTCTTGCTTATGTGCAGACTCTACAATTCTCCAATTCTAACAACATTATGATCAGTAGATTGACATCTCTAAATAGCCAAATATTCCACATAGTCATAGATAACAGCCACCAAGTAAAAATTCAAGGAGTTAAGGTCTTTGCCTCCGGCAAGAGCCCAAACACTGAAGGCATTCATATCGAAAAGTCGAGTGGCGTCACAATTTTGAGCTCCAAAATAGGCACCGGCGATGACTGTGTCTTTATTGGTCCCGGTACAACTAACCTTTGGATTGAAAATGTTGCATGTGGCCCTAGACACGGAATCAGGTATACAAAACAACCAAAGAAATGCACGTGCAACCCTTTTGTAGTATACTTAATATTGTTGAACGTGGAGCTAATAAGTTAAGCATGTGCGGTTGATGCAGTATTGGAAGTTTGGGGAAGGAACTTAAGGAGCCTGCTGTACAAAATGTGACAGTTAAATCTGTTACGTTTACTGGTACTCAAAACGGGGCAAGAATTAAGTCATGGGCGAGACAAAGCAGCGGTTTTGCCAGAAACATAGTTTTCCAACATATTCTCATGAACAATGTCTAGAATCCCATTGTAATCAATCAAAACTACTGCCCCAACAACCAAAACTGTCCTGGTCAGGTAGGTTCTCTTCTATAATTAACTAGCTAATTGTTAGTAGTGTGCCTTAGGCTAATGGATATTTGTGATTCATGTATTAACATTATGACTTGTTAATAATATATTATGAGGTATTCCTTTTATA
>JANIIA010000002.1:25237522-25258641 GCA_027478495.1 Erythroxylum alaternifolium
CAAAATTTCAAACAACCTTCCTATATCATATAGGAAAGCTTACCATGAGGCACTTTTAGTCTATGTCTCCTAGTAATAGAATCACGAAGAACTCGACCATCAGCTACTGAACCTTCCCAACTAGGAAGAACATAGACAAATTGCATGTCAGGTGTGCACACACTTAACATATTTGTTGCAATGTTGCCCTTATGAATTTGAAATCTAGGCTTATCTTTAATTAGCACATTAACCTTGATATATGTCCCATCTAGAGCACCTAAGCAATTCTATAATTCAAATGAAATAAAAAATAATGAGGAACCTTAATGACATTCCCAAAATTTTCTTATAAAAGTACTAGGGTAATTATCTGCCTTAAACTACATCCACCGATGTTCCAAAGAGTTTGTTAGTATAAGCTCATATTTTCTAAACAAAAGATCTTGCAAATGCATCAATGTGTTTAAAACATTATGAAAACACCGACTAATTGTCTCACCTGACTTTCTAAAATTTTTCCTAATAACTCAATTTTTGACATGATGAGCAATAATATGTAAGAAAATTGCTACTTGATCATCAATAAGCATGTTTTTTGTTGACTTTAATCCTCCTATACTTTCTAGCATTTCAAATAGTTTAAAAAAAGCTTGCCTATTCATCCTAACCATTGAAATATATGACTCATCATTCTCATGCACAATTCACGTCACATAATCTCGATTTTCATAAAAATTTAGAAAATAACTTCTAACCCTTAGCCTATAACTATATAAAGAAGCCTCTGATGCCAAAAAAAATGAATAGTAAACTAACAACATTACATAACTGCAACCATACAGTCAAGATAGGCACAATCCTTTTTTTTCTTTCCATATTTCTATGTAAACTCAAACTGAAATGAGTCATGACTGCAAAAAAAAATCTAATGTATTTACATAAATTTTTTCAAACAATATATAATTTATAAGACAAGAACCATGAAAAAAATCAAAATAGTTGAAGAAATAAAGTAGAGTAAGAGAGAAAAAAGAAGATAATATTTCCATTGTTAAAAAGAATAGATTATAGAAACTCAATTTTCCATTCTGTTTTCATTACCATATTAGTTTATTTTAAACCTAAAAATCTAGCCATTTATAAAGCAACATCCAGTTAAATGAACCAAACTCAATTTCCCATTCTGTTATTGTACATCACAAATTCTTCTTAACATTAGACTATTGAATGTTATCTATAAATATGGATGTTAAACATTCCTAGGACGCAAATATGCAAATTTTTCTAGTCCAAAAGCTTTAAAATCTAAAATGCTTAAATAAGCCCCACTACTTGCAACCTTCTTGCTTCTTTTGGAAAGGCAATAACATATATTTATGCATAATTGCCCCTGATTTCAATGGTGGAGCCATGTATAGTGCTCGCTTCAATCGTCGCTCTCAAGTTGCTGCTCATAACTCTCAGCCTAATCTCGCCTCACAGTCTTTGTTTCATCGCACACAAGAGGATGAAGATAACAAGGATATCAAGATAAAGAAAGAAAAGATGGATTATGCTGACTATTGTTACATGGATGGAGTTGGGCCTACTAAGCCAGAGGATTTTAGGGTGAAGGAAGTTGTGAAATTGAGTTATGAGGATTACTACAATGAGGTGAGACTTAGGTATGTTATGGGGGTGCAATGGATTGATTTGTGCATATACATATATGCACTGTCTAATGCGTTATAAAATTATCTTGCTCCTACAATCTTATCATGACTATTTTACATACATGCAACTACTCATTTGGTAAAGCAATTGCTAAATACCTTTCTAGCCAAGGAAGCACACATTTTCTTCTAGCCAAGCAAGCACACATTTTCCAATTCTGTTGCATATTCACAATTCAAAAACCCAACAACAAAATAAAAAATCCAATGCTGTCACATATTCACATATGCACAAGCCAACATTCCAAACCCTTCAAAACCTAACAATAAAATAAAAAAAAAGAAAAAAGTGTTGCCAACTGAAAGAAGCACTCAAAACCTAATTTTCGATTTCTCAAAACCCAATTTTCAGTTTCCAAAATGCCAACCCCCTCACTTCACTCCACCTCTCTGCAAAAAGCTCGAAGAACACCTCTCATCAACACACAAAAACTCCTCAATCTAAACACACACACACATACCTAAGAATCCATATCTAGCAAAATGAAAATGCCATAACGAACACCTACCTCTTTGATTTGAAGATAAAGAGACGCCCGCCTGTGAAGATTTTGCTGTGTGAGTGAGGTGCTGCGTGAAGATAGGAGACGCTGCGTGAGTGAGGTGAGTGAGGTCTGCATGAAAATAGAGGGTATTCCCAGTTGCGTGGAATAGGTAGAGAGGGGGGGTGGCGGTCTTTAGCTATTCCTTAATGTAAGGAATACGTAATCTATAGCAATGTTATTCCATGGATAAAAAATTAAACCCAACAGAGGAATAAATAATAGGTAGGAATAGGAGTTAAAAGTGATTGATTTCAATATTGAATAATGATAATATTGTTTACAAAGTTCTCGTATATATAGACTAAGTTTATATTAAGTATATTGATATGAAAATTTTAATTTTTATAATTTTATTCAAAAAAATTTTTATCAAACTCAATCTTACTTAAACATAAGCTAAATAAATTTTAGAATTCTTTCAGAATTTGAAATTTATCAAAAATGAGTTTTTAGATAAGACAACTTGTTAAGAACATGGTCTAAGGTGCAATATCTCAACATTTTTTCTAAAATAGAACACCATGCATACATAATTGTGTTTTAAATTATGTAAGTCCTTATTTCTTGATGCAGATAAACACAAATTTCAGTAAGCACATGTCTCAAGTTATGTCATTTTTTAAAAGATCATTTATTGTACCCGTATGCTTATGTTCTAACTTATATCTTCACATCTACATTCTAAAAAAGAACATATTCTGACACACATTATGTTAGGTCGTTTTAACTCAAAAGACTTTCAAGAAACACTTGCGTTCTTTTTCAAGTGCTCACATAATGCATACTCGTGTATATAAGCTATACACAATAATATTTACTATGATGAATATATCATATTCATCCAACACATTCCTAAAACACATCTAAGATTGATCGTTTTTGTATATGGGCCATATACCAATAATCTCTACATTAGCAAATTTACACTATAAAAGTTGGGTTGTAATCGTGCCTAACGCCTCGAGATATTAATTAAATCTATGTAATTCTTAAACTTCTTTGTGGTAATCCACTTTGTCAATATAACAAATGCATTTTTCAAAGTGTGAACATTTCTAACAAAATTTGTCCAAATACAATCAACTCTTTGATCTTGTAAAACCTCACATCTTCCACTAGATCACACATTTATCTATCATTCTCCTAACTATTCATAGGCCCCTAAAAGGTAGTTGGATCCTTATCAATAATAGTAAAAGTATATGAGACCAAGTCTTCTCCACCTTACATATTTTATGACTTAATGGTACATCTTACTCAATTTATAACTATACACGTTTCTATTTTCTTGACATTCTTATATTTTCTAAACCATAATTTTAGCCCCTTTAGCATATGTCCTTGTTGTTTTAGTTCCACTGTAACACCTTTAAAACAATACTACTCTCTATTGACTATGACACATTATCTCCATATGTTTGCCTCAAGATATGATGCTCCTTAAATACTACATCTTTGAACATCATCATATAGCTTTTATTAAGTGTACAAAATTTGTAAATTTTTAACCTTCAATGTTTGAAACTTTTCAATAAGTTTGCCTTGCAAATTTCTATCACTCATACTTAATAAGATGACCTAATCATATGTGTCATAATACAGTAATATCTTTCTTTGACTTTACTAATAAATTTTCTCTACTTATAAATATGTTCCTTATTAGTCTATAAATGGCTCTCATCAATCTTGGGCTTTTATTATAATTATCTCACACTTTATCACCTTAACTTTTTCTCTACCAATATTGAATCTAAAATCATTTGAATGTAAATTGTCCAAAAAGTTAAGATTCTTCCTCAATTTGGTATATGCTAGACATTGCTCAATACCTTACAACATTGTCAAACATCTTGATTTTGACTTGTCCTATTTTGATGATTTCACAAGTTTTATCATCCCTCAACTTGATAATGCAAAAATGCTTGACATGTATAACATAAATCAATCCTTATATCATATGATATGAACATCCTATATCCAGAACATGAGTCATATAATTGACTAGTTGAAATATAAAGTATGTCTTCATCGTTGTCATTCAAATCACTACTCTACATTACATTAATAGACTGTAACGAATTATGCTCCTTATTTAGACAATTCCTCTTAATATGTGTAATTTGCTCATATTTGTAGTACTAGCTTGTGGTTTCACCTTTAAGTTTAGATATAAAACTCTTATTAAATGAGTCCTCTTTACTTTGCTTCCTCCTATAATCTTGGTTTCCTCTCGTACATATTTCTTCAACTTAAAAGCTTTAACTAGTGTTCTTTATCCATTAGTTACGAGCTAATAACACAATGGTGATGTCATCAATGCCAATTATCTCTTTACCCAATATGAGCATAGTCATAATATATCCATAAGAAAGGAATAAATAACAAAGTAAAATTATCTCTTTATCCTTGTTTGTAATAGTCACCTTGAGCCTTAGCAACTCACTAACTATTTAGTTCCTCCTGCATCTTCAACCTGTATAGTTTCTACTTCTAAGTACAACTTATTTATGAGAGACTTGGATATATTTCTAACTTCTTACATATCTCCACAGGGGATGCAATATCTATGATGTGGCATCTTACTTTATCTACTAGACATAACTATATAGTTTCAGCTACTTGCACATCCTCTTACCAATAAAGGGCATCCATACATCCATGTTTATTCTCTTAGAGCTCCTTCAACATACCTTGTTGCAGTAACAAATGCTTCATCCTTCGTTATCATAGTCTAACTAGTTTCATTGAACTTCCCATTTAAGAACTACAATCGAAGTCATTGTCAGCTCAATTATGTTTTGATACTAGTTGTTGTTCAAAAATAACACGCAACAAGAATAAAATAGAAAGAAATGAACAAGCAAGCACACTAGAAGATTTCTAACGAGTTTTAGCTAATTGGGTATGTTTACATCCTTAGTAGCCAAGAGTAGTTGATTTCACCAGAGTGATAATAATGGTTACAAATTTCTCGTATGTACCAGGTGTATGCAATTACGTTGATATGTAGATTCTAACTGGCATAATTATACTTAAATAGCCTCTTACCAAATCTAACATATATAACTTAAATATGACTTTTTAAGTTATAGTTTGAAATCTATTCAAAATATGCTTTCAAATAAGGCAGCTCATCGCAAACACGACCGAAGAAATCATTGTGTGTTAGATTATAAATCTCATTGCTTCTTTCCAGATGGAATACAAACATAGATACGACCACATTTTATGCCATGTAACTCAATACTTCTCTACATATGTGGACTCGAACTCTAAAATGTTCAAGCCCACCTCTAAAATGTTCCATATCCTAACCCGGTGTATAAGCTGATTGATATAGACTTAGAATCAAACATAGCCACATAAAAAGTTGAAGTGCTATATTTTGTATAAGATTTTCATTTAAATATGCAAACAATTCATGATGGAATGACTTACGTTTTGCCTCATCAGTTGCCTCCCCCGGTAGAAAGCCTTTCACGTAGAGAATATAATATATAACATGTCATTAAGTAAACATAATTTAGTGGTACATTAGGTCACCTAATTTGGAACTCCAACCGTCCAAACTTCATTGGACATTCATGTTTTTAACAAATTCCACGTCATTTTTATATTATATCAAATTTTCTTAGTAGATACTACAAATGTTAGTCATCATCATCACTCAGTCCGAAATCTCACAATGAAGCGAGGTCTGAGGAGGTCCGGTAGTACGCAGCCTTATTCCTATATAATAGAGAGGCTGTTTCCGGTAGACGCACATGCATATGAGACAATAGACGAATGATGCAGGTTACAGAAATAAAAACAAGGCGCAGGTCAAAAAAAACTTTAAAAAGCTGTGCAAATGTGCTAAAAAGACTTTAGGAGATAAATAGATGAATAAAAATGTGCTAAAATAATTAGATACATAATAAATAAATAAATAACTAGGATAAAGTAAGAATACATAAGTAAAATAGAATAATATTACTTATAAAAAAGCTACCAAAATTTATTTAAGAATATGCAAGTTTAAAAGATAAAATGAGTAAGAAAAAAAGTAAGAAGAGAAATACCTGACATGCTGCAAAATTTTGCTTATACCTGATATGTTGCAAAACTTGTTGACCACTTCTTGAATTATGCGTGTGATTCTTAATTAGGGGTCCTTCTAATTTACTCGTAGCTCTCGAGAGTCTGATCGTCCTTTAAGATCCGGCCTTTATAAATAACCCGTTGATTAGCGGCGGGATTATCGCACTTCTCGGCGAGAACGCTCTTGAAAGCTTCTACGGTGGATGATAGGTTTATTTCAACGGAGAACTATTGCCATGTCTGTGACCTTAGCTCGCCCGACCATTGTCATCCCTTGTTTGACTTCTTATCGCAAATCAGCATCAAGTCATTGAGTTAAAATGACTTGGGTTAAAAATTGGTTATTTGGATCGAAATCGAAGAATATATAAATATATCCAGGTCAGTTTTTAGCTTTGAAGGTTTATTCTCCTCAATTTGTATTGCCACTTTTAAAGATTGTACTTAAAAAAAGAATAACTGACAGATTTAACATGAGTAAAGATTCTTCTAAAATTGAAGAAACAACACATTCACTGGCTAAATTGCACAAAATAATTTTTCCTCTTAGTAACAAGAGAAGCCAGAGTTTGGAGTAAGCTGTCGAAATCATGACTTTTGTGAAAATAGTTTTTTAATTTATCAATTTTATGCCTGCGAGTGGTTTGTTGTGGCAAAGTTTAGAAAAGAAGGCATACTGGTATAATGTGCTTCAGAAGACAAGGCATACATTGTTATCTGTTCTTCAGTTAAAAGAGTTTATACGGAAAAAAAAGGAGGAGGTCATGTTATGGGATTGACTCTAGTTTCCAAAAGCAATTAAGAATTTACGTGACATCAGAATCAGCAAAGACCATTAGTCCTGGGACAGCTTTGCTTGGGTGCATATTCAACTTCTGGGATCATAAAAGAAAACAATCACCGGCATTCTGATCATACTCCAGTTCATGTTCGTTTGTCGACTGCACAAGAGAATTGCAACATCTACGACAGACAAACAGCGGAGGTACAGTTTCAGAGTCGTCGATAAAGTTGCAGCGAGTGTGTTGCCACACTTCACATATGTCACACGCCACCATTCTCTCCCCATCATCATCTTGAGCTCCACATTCACATCTTACCTTCCAGCTATCAGGGCCACCTTCATACATCAAGGGTGTAGTTATGTCCATACCATGCCCTCTCACAGAAATTTCTACCCCCGACTCAACAGCTCCAAACAGCAACTCTCCTTCTTCTAGTTCTTCCATGTTTTCTATCTCCATCACCTCAAAGTTCTCAAATATGCAGTAAGTGTCCTTGAGTGCATCCTCAGTTGCTTGCTTCAATTCCAGAACTGTTGCAGACAACGGAAGCACAACAATCTCACCGGGTGGCAAGTCCTTGTGCAGTCTATATTCTAGTCCAGATAATTGCGGCGCCGGGGACACGTGACATATAAACCTGAATAATGCATCATCATCATCCTTAAAAGGCCACTCCTTCACAAAATGCTTGCTGTCTAGGATGACCTGAATTGCTGATTCCACAACTTCTGACTGAGGGTAGTTCAGCAGCAAGTTTGTATACAAATAAACTATATCATTATATACATCAACCCCAGCCCCAGGTCCCCGAGCTAGAGCTGGTGCTTTGAGGATCTCTGGTTCATGTTCACTTGCTTTAATAGGCCTTGATCCATCACCAAGATCATGCAGAGAGTACTCCAGCACCCGGGTTTTAGGATTAACTGCACGGCGTACTACATGAGAACCAACAATAACATTGTTCATTGATTTCAGAACATAATCAAGCAAACCAGTGTCACCGATATGCATCCGAGCTGAGTCTCTCACTTCTTGTCTACTCATACCTTCTTGATTCAAAGTTCCCGTCTTCTTACTTCTCAATGTATCCACTATCACCTCTGCTGCATATTCCAGCCTTCTAATAGGCCACCTACTGCCCAAAGTTGTAGCCAGAGAACTGAAATTTCTATACCTTGTACTCTTATCCTTCATCAAATGTTTCTTCTGTGTGGGGAAACTGATAGATGATTTTGAAGCACAGGAAATTTTACTTTGTTTCCTGACTGCATAAGGACAAGACTTAATTGTGAGCATAAACCTGAGAAGATCTCCAAGACTGATCAACTGAGTTTCGCTGAAACCTCTGTAGTATCGGATTATCTGCTTGATATCTTTGAATTGAACCGAATCGTGGAAATTCTGGATGATCTCATCGACATCCAATGAACTTAGAATTTCTATTGCTCTGTTGTAGTTATGCTCAGTCACGCCAAAGCTTCCACGA
Organism: Erythroxylum alaternifolium; assembly: GCA_027478495.1. Taxonomy (NCBI): domain Eukaryota; kingdom Viridiplantae; phylum Streptophyta; class Magnoliopsida; order Malpighiales; family Erythroxylaceae; genus Erythroxylum; species Erythroxylum alaternifolium. The sequence goes on from JANIIA010000002.1 coordinate 25,246,113, forward strand.
CAGAATTTATATCCCCATTTACCAAACCACGAATGCCCGTATGCAACTCCATAGAGAAGGCGAAGGTCCATGGACCTCTTCTTGGAAACATCCTGAACAGTGATTTTCCTAACAAGATGTACAAGAAATTCAAAATCAAAATCTGGAATACACATAAAAATAGTGGAATACATTTTAGAGATTAGTGGTACCGGGCTCGAAGGTTGTTACAAAGTCGGTCCCAAAGATCCATGATTTCCCTGCCACTAATGTACTTGGAACCTCCCTCTATTCCATTGATGCAGAGCAAATGACCAAAACCATTACAGTGAACTAATCCATGCAAGAGATGAGTCTGCAAATCAAAAGCATCATGTTCCAATCGCTTGTTCCAGTGGCTGTCTGGTGGTATGATCAGATGATATTTTCTTTTGGAGACAAAATTACCGCTCCAACCTAAATCACAAAACCAAAGATTCAAAGAAAATCCAGAAATTAGTGCAAGGCCTCAGATACAAAAGAATTAGCAATACCCTCAAAAAAAATCAAAGGCAAATCCAAACGTAGACAAGAAAGATGGAGAAAAAGGAAAAACCTTTCAGTAGAAGACAAAAACCCAGTTGAAATACTAGAATTGGATAATAAGGATGGTGGAGAAAAAGCAAAGAAACCTAACCGGCACATCTACAGTGATCGCAGAAGGGCTGAAAAGAGAGATGGGCATCTTCTTCGATGGTGTAGAGAGGGACAACAAAGTTATTACTTTGAAGGAGGAGCAGGGTGCAGCTAACATGCATGCCCTCCACATCGTAATCTTCAGGCTGGGTGCACTCCCTGAGAAACAGTCGAATGTTATCGCGAAATGGTCCAGTGGGACGAAGGGGGCAACCAGGGTCACCAAACGTGTGAAAGTTGTAAAATTTAGGCCTTCGTTTTCTCTTCTTGCAAGATTCAACAACTGGGATTGGCATTGCTAATAATGCCAACTCCAATTACTCAAGCACACGCATACACACACAATTCTTTGAATGCAAGAGGCTAAGCTAATTAGTGGATAAGAGAAAGAAAGTGAAAGAAGGAAGGAAAAGGTACTTACAGTTTGGGGTTAGAACACAAATCACAATCTGTTAGATGTTTCAAACGTTAGTTACAGAGTTATATTTCCCGCTAGAATTGTAAACACTAACTGATAGACTGAAATACCCCTCATTAGGGAGCTAAGATTATTAGTCAACGGTTTGCCGCCTTTAAATTACGAATGTGTTCAGAATGGGTTTATTGTTTGCACTTGGATGGTTGGTTTCAAGGGCATTTATATGAAACGATTGTTTTTCTAACCGCTGGCAGTTACCAGTTAGGGGATGCGGCGACTTGAAAGCTGACAGTCTCGTGGTGCAGTAACTGCGTTCACGCGTCTAGCTTGAACGGGCTGGAATTAGCTTACCCAGTATCTCATCATCATACGGAGATAGAACACCACCATGGCCACAACCACAACGTGATGGCAACACGTGCATTGTAGGATAAATAAAACTTTTCATATTTTCTCATGAAATATGATTATTTTAATTTTATAATATAATTAATTCATAAACATCATAAAATATCGACCACCTTATTTGATTTTATTTTTAATAACTCTAATTTATGAAATATGTTATTAAAAATTATGGTTTCTGATCTCTAACATTATTTATATGAACAAATTGAAATATCGCTGCTAATAATATAAAGCATATACATATTCATAATTGGCTATTAATTTATTTGCATTTTAATTTTAATTTTAACTAAATTTTAATTAAAATTAATTATCGGTTAAGTTTTAATAAAATTCAATATCCAATACTAGTCAAATATATTATATTTGATCATAAAGTTTCTTAAACTTTATAATCAAGTCCAACATAATTAAATTATTTTTTCGCATCACCTATTCTTTCTATATGATTCATTAGGTTCTTAAATATGTTAAAAATGAATATAAGTTACATTTATAAATTTTATTTAAGATTAGATAAATTAAACTTATACTTAATTTTTAAATAAATAATTTATATTAACAGACTAAGATTGGTGTTTAATGATGCATGATGACTACTCAAATATTATAAATATTAAAGTAGTTTTTACTAACATTTACATGTATTATAGTCATTTTTGTTGGTTTATACCCTATAATCAATTGATTGATTATAGTTTAGTTAGATAATTGAAATATTCTCTATCTTATACATATTCAAATGTGTATGATAAAGTCTATGAGATAAATATACATTGTAAATAAAACTATAATAAGATCATAATTATGAGATTCTTATTTCCTAAATTATTTCTAATCATTATGCTATTAAGATTGGATATTAATAGAATGTAAAAAGATTAGCATACGTTTTGTTTCTTCATTATAAAAGTAGTTGATTTGATAGACGAAAGTATGGAGATACTTAAATAACTGTATGGGTGTTTGTTAGAAAATAAGTTCACTAAACTAATCCCATATAAGAATTCTATTTAGAAGATTACTTATAGGTCTATGGAAATTCTCATTATGAAAATCTTATAAGTAATCTTTTAATCTCATATAGGGATTTTTTATGTTTTAATACTACTTATGACATTCTAGTCAAGGGCAGCTCAATTGATAGTCAATAGATATAATATAAACTATATGAATATAGTTAAGTAATCAACATAGGATTTGTTATCTTAAATTGATTAGAAAGAATGTTTTATTGTTCTTGATTAGTATTGATTCGGAAAATTCTTGGACAAAATGAAATGACACTTTAAAAATAGTTTTCAAATGTCATTAATATAATCCATTACTAATGATGAAAAATTAAAATGATTGCACTTAAATAAAGTAATGCTGATAACCTAAGTGGAATTTGGCCCAAAGATGAAAAGGCCCAATTGAGGGTCAAGTCGGTTGAAAACATGAATAATATGTGATAGATACTCACTCAACACGTGGTCAAAATTGAAAAATAGTTGGAGGTTAAGCAATTATAAGGACACTACTTGAGGCAGTTGAAGTTAGGAAAGGTGTATAAGCACACAAAAGGCACATAACTTAGACAAAAGATCTTATGATTATTTCAACTTACACTTTGTACCTTCCTTTACTTAAATAAAATTATCTTTTCAACTTAAATTTTAGGCCAATACTCTTAGTGTTTAACAGCTTCCCAACTTAGAATTCTATTATCTAAGTTTTCCAAAGCTCACTTAAATCACTGATTAGAAGTCAAGTGCAATTTGAAGAGAAATCTCCCCTGGTACACTCGAATTTCAAATTGATCATAAAAGTGATTGATTAGCACGCCCGGTGAGACGACGATGCTACATGTAGGGGATGGAAAATAAGTAGTTGTGCCTCAGCCCTGGACGAAGAAGTCTTTACTATAGTAAGGAACGAAGGCCTTATATCCTAAATAATTGAAAATCTTAAAAAGGCAATGTCACCTTCGATTAAGTCTCTAATTAGCAAGAATTCAAAATCACCACATCTAATAATAAATAATATTGTTTATGTAAATGATATTTCATAATATAAATTCCAATTTTGCCTCTCCAGATCAAGCAATCAATATGTTAACAAAAAAGATGGAAAAAAATTTTATCGCTTTGCTATATGTCACTGGATAGAATTCTCCCTCTCTAGTAAGACAGATTTCTAAAGGGCGCAGGGGGGAGCTTGCAATAAATGCGGCGAAAGTTGATGAGTTTAGTCATACTCTAGCTTCTTCCTCTATTGAAGAAAGATACATTTTTGCTAATAAAAGATAGGATATTCATGTTACGCCTTTACGTATTAATCTTAGAAATGTACAACAGGTGGTCAGGCCTCAAGCTCTTAGAAGAGAGGGATTTAGTTTTAAAGCCAAAACTAATGGACTGAATTATGACTTAGGGGAAACTTTTTGACTATAAATTGTAATCCTATCCTTGTTATTGCTCCTCTATGAGGTGTCAAGTTGATAAGGAAGCTATTAAAGAAGCTATTCAAAAACTATATAGGCTTGGCTTGAGACAAATTGGTTACCCAGAATTTCATAAGCCTTTCAATGTGCATGAGAATCCTTATCTTTGTGGTGATAGTTATGATTTGTATTGTGTTTTAGGGTTAGATTTGATAAGTATTTTTATGTCATTACAAGTGTTTAGTATGCATTTAGGGTTTAATTAGGTTAGATTTTGTGTTTAAGTATTTTTATAGGTTTGTTTGAATCTTTGAGCCTAAATTGTATATTTTTGAGGTACCTTGATGTGTTTGCTAGTGTTGCAGGGTAAACAAGGAAGAACGGAAAGAGTTAAAGAGTTTTCGGGCCAAAAAGCATAAGCCACGATCGTGCACACAAGCCACGATCGTGATAGAAGAGGAAGAACTAGAAGCAGCCAGGCCATGATCGTGTACCAAGAGCCACGATTGTGACAGAGAGCGTCAAGTCAGGCCATGATCATGCACTTCAGGCTACGATCGTGACAAAAGGAAAAAGTGCCAGCCATTGTCACGATTGTGCACTGCATCGGGCTGACAAAAAAACTCAAGTTTCAGACAAATTTTTGGAACGTTTCGACCCTGAGTTTGACCTAGAGCGCCCAAAGTATAAATAGAACATTATGGGAGATATGCAGCAGCTTGGGAGAGTCTGAATCAAGAGCTTTCATGTGAGTCACATTTCAAAAACCCTAGAGAGTTTTGAGAGATTAAGGAAGGAGACGAAAGAAGAGACACAAGGAGACAAAGCTTGACGCGACGTACTTCCCGAAACAGGTGGTTTCCTGCTGTCATTGCCTTCACGATCCGTTTTGATAGTAGTTTCTTTGTTTATTTCAATTTTATTTATGTATAAAATTGGGATATTTATTGAAATTGTTGTTGTTGAGTGTTGATTATTGTCTATACTCACCTTCGGGTTTTCAATTCTTGAGATTAATAAAGTTTAACTGGTTGTGTTTCTTTTAATTTAATTGTAATTCAAATTTCTGTTCTTAATAATTTGGCAATAAACTGAGAGGGTGAGCCGAGTGAAAATAATCAATTTGGGCTAAAGAGAGTTAGGTGAATTGATAGGTAAAGGATTGAATCAAACCTGTAGAGTCGTGTAACGAGAGATCGAGCATATATTCTAGGTAGGTTAATAGACAACTTAGAACTAATTTAGGTTTTTGGATCAATTGCGAATCGAGAGATCGTGATTCTATAATTTAAGTTAGGGATCATCAATTAGGGTTAAGAATTATAACTTGAGAGAGAGTAATTCACCCTAAGACTGTCTAGACCCGTTAAGTCAAGAATTGCACAATTGATTAGGTTTTTGTTAATTTCGATTTGAATTCCCCTTTTTCTCACTTGATAGTTTCTAGTTTAGTTTTGGGATTAGGTTGTGTGATTTGTTATCATATTTAGATTTCTTCAATTCAATTCTTGAATTAATTGTTTGATTGATTTACTTTTCTGCAGTAGTTGTTCGGTTTATGACTTAGTTGCCATTAGACTTAGGATTAGTTTTCTTCCTCGTGGGATTGACACCTTAGGTACTACGCAAACGACCCTTACGCTTGTAGTAATTACAAAGGTTAAAAATATTAAAACTTAGAGCGTGTCACCTTGAGCAAACATGTGGCACATAATTCCTAAGTTTACTTTGATTTCTAGTGAAGATGGGCAATTAACTATTAAGTACATTACTATATTCACTATTTAGTGTGATAAATTGGCTAATTAAGAAATTTTTAACAATTTCAAACTTAGACTTTCCAAATTCATTGACAGGTTCGACTTTTTCCTAGAATATCCTTTTGCTTATAAATTATGTCCTTTCAAAGATAGAAATGGAAAGACTATTTCATACTCAAATTTTTTGTTCTAAACCTAAAGTTAGTATAGTTAACTAGTCTAGAACTAGTTAAAAAAGCAAAGACACATTCATCACTCAATTTAGGAAAAAGAGGAGTCAATGTTGAATTAAACTCCCAGAGATTGAGTATGTGAAGATAGCTTAGAGGGGTCTTGATATTAAACTTTGAAAAAAATTCTGAGGTATAGAATTATATGATTTTTATGAACTGACAAAAAAAGTGTGACAATATGATGAACTCCTTAGGGAAGAAGGACATTAGAAAAAGGGCTTAGTAGATACTTATTTTATGGAAACAAGTTTATATGACTCACCAATAGTTGAAGTTTATATCCCTAAAACTTGTATTTGCCTTTTTTTAAAACAAAAATCACTCGAAACCAAAAGGAAAATATAAGCACTGACTAATCAGGTTCAATACATTTTTTATACCTACAAAATAGAGGAAATCTTAGATTTCTTATTGTGGGAAATTTTTATTTTTTTGTTGTTAGAATAAATAATCCCATAAAAGAAGAGATTTGATGAAGGAACTACTATAAGTACCAACAATACATAGAGTCACCGTATGAATTCATGTTGGGGATTCAATAATGATATTCAAGATCAAATTAATAAGGGAATTTTGTTGTTTTCTAAAGTCGATCAGATTATATTGATAGATAAAGATCCCTTTCCATTAGTAATAACTGTTAATACTTTTGAGTTTGATTTATGACTTTTGCTTAATGTTAAGAGGAAGTTGAAGATTGTGGAGGATCATTTAACATTAGCTACGAATTCAAAAACTAGTGTTTTCATTACTAACTATAGTTTAAATTCTAATATTACGAATAACAATTAGTAGATTCCTAAAATCCAATTGAAAGTAGAGTTTGCAGGATCAAATCACAAGACAACACTTAAATTTTCAAGCAAAGGTCTGATGTACAGTTTCTAAAGCATAGGTAACCTTGATTTGTAATACCACCTTACGTGCCATTATCCTATCAATGGCATCAAGTGATGTATCCTAATAATCTAATTCCATTAACCAAAACTCAAAATAGAAGACTTCAATAATAGAGAGATGCCACTAATTTCGAAGGAAGCATGTCATCACCCTTTAAGAAGCTCATCGTCTCACCTTTCATAAGAATTGTTCCTTCTAAGGAAAGTACTTTAGACCCAATGAAAAAGAAAGAAAATGTAGAAGTTATTGGTGAATTCATAGGAAGTAGAAGTTATTAATGAATTCATAGGAAGTTGCCCCAATCTAAAAGTGAAGATGAAAGTCCTAGTAAATTTTTCATTGTAATTTCCATTCAGTTGTTATGTTTCGTTTCTTCTATGAAGCTTCCTACCTCTTTTAATAAAACTTATAGGAAGAAAATAAAAACCTTTTTATGATAAAAGAGAATTCAAAGTTCTATGTTGGTTATGGGTCCACGAATTCTAAAAAAGATGGTACAAGAAAAACTAACTAATAATATAGCCCAACATGTAAGACCTTTGTACATTAAAGCCCATATTAATGACAAACCCACCTCAAGAGTTTTGGTTGATAATCGATCAGCTGTATATAATATGTTGACCCAAATGATGTAAGTTTTATGTAAATATTATACAAATTTGATCCTAATAGAGGTGTCTGCTATTACGTTTACTAAGGAGACCACTAAAGCATAGGAAATTCTCCTAATACATGTCATAAGAGAAGAGAAGTCTCCATTGGCAGCTTTCTTTATCATGGACATGCATGCAAGTTATTAAGTTATATTAAGAAGTGTAACACCCTATACCTAATAATGGAATCAAAATACTAAGTGTTACCACATTCTTAAATACCTAAAATTTTGACTTTCAAAATTTTCTATCTAAAACATCATTATTCTAGCAATTACTATTCACTTTATAAAAAATTTGATAAAGTTTCCTCTATATTTACTTAAATCTTCTTGCAAGAAACTTCAATACACTTCTTTTGCATGTTACCCAACTATTCCATCTTTATATCAAACTCTTTGACAAAATAATTTACCCACTCTCCAATACATTTCAACTCATGTAAACTAAATTTTATACATAACTTTCATATATAATTCACAATAAAATTCTGTAAGCTCCTTCACTTCTTTATGTCTTGCCATAACTAAAAACAAAATAAAAATTTTTAGTACATCCACCTCCAAGTCTTCTTAGATCCTCTGTATGACTCTAGTCTTGTAGTAGATTCACCACAGTTTTCTTCTAATTCTCTTAAAAACCTATGCGCAAAAAGAAAACCACACACTAAGCTATAGGCTTAGTGATGTTCAAATAATTCCATTTCTCATTCAATTCAATTCATTCCACCATAACATGCATAACATATAATATTTTTCAGATATAAATATTTTCATTTATTTCTAAGCATAAATAGGCATCTAAAGTTAATTTATGAAATACAAGCATGTGTCTATTATAATAATTCATATTTGATTACACAATAATCAATACATTGTACAATCAATTACTACTTTCATTTCAAGTTCTTTAATCCTTAGTCAAGCATTTATATACAATTTTTTAATTGCCAAAAGTAAAATCCAATAGAATTGCCTCGTTGAGCTGCATAAGTGGGATTTTAAAATATGAGACCAAATTCTCAGAACCATACGGTCCATTTGCATATCTGTATTTTACGGGATAAAGCAGTCGGAGCCATATAGTCCATAAGACAAGTCAAATAGCTTATACAAGAACCGAGCTCTCGAAGTCATAAAGTTCTGTAACACATGTCTTGATGCAGTACTACTAACTCCCTAATTGGCATGCTAACCTTATCACATCCCTCCAATTCCTATCTATTTTACTATGGGAAAATCTAATTACATTCCATTGAAATTTAGTGATAAAAACTCATAATAGTCAATTCAAACTATTATATATTAGGCCAAAGTAAATGTCACTCCTTAATGTCATTTTTTCCATTATTATTTTTAATTTAGTTCATAAAACATTCAAGAAATATTCATCTTGCCAATTAGTCAAAACTAATATGTATATCAAGTTTCCAAATTTAAACATAATGTATGTCAATTGGGGAAAATACAAATTATAAGTCCAAAATTCAAATTAATCACATACACTACTTCATTTACAATCCAGTTAAATATTTTTAACAATAATTTCATAAACCCCAAATTTTATCTCAAGAACCGTATATTACCTAATACACAATTTTTAGGGAAAAAAGAATTGCAAGATCACATACCAAATGTTAAGTCAAGAAGACTTCACTTCTTCTATTGATTTTGATGAAAGTCAAATAATAATAATAATATAATTGTGTGAACTGTTTTGATGAATTTATTAAGTGCGCAGATAAATATAAGTGGCACAAATCATCAAATCAAGACGATACTTAAGTAAAAGCTAAATAAGACGGATCAGACAAAGTGATTAAGTCTAAGACATCAGACGAAGCATACGAATATAAGTAAGTCGATGTAATTAAAGAATGTGCTAGAACATCAGTTAGTTAGAGTTGGTTACAGGACTCAACTAATAACAGAGTTTAGAAGACTCTACAACCAGATTTCTTAAGAAGACCGTTGGAGATTTATGTTATAAATATTAGTTATAGTCGTAGACTTCAATAATAATTTTGAATGTACAAAAATACTTAGAGAAATTATGTGCTGAAGTGCTTATGCTGTGAAAAATATTCCGAGAGAAAAGAAAGAAAGAAAGAGAGCAAATATATCTATAACATAAGTGTGAAAGCTCAAACAATATCTTTTCAAGAGAAAGGAAGGCTAGAGCCTGAAGAGGCTAAGGAAGCAGATAAAGAATACTTTGTGAAAGAGACCTGAAGAGGCTCTATAAATGTAGAAATAATACTTGTAACATTAAAGGGGATAGTGAAATCTCAGACGAACTCTGAGGACTGGACGTAGCCCAAGGTTAAGGGTGAACTAGTATAAATCCCAATGTCATATTCTCTAACTCTTACCATTTTTAATTTTCTTGTTGTTAGAAGAATAGATACTAATTTTTGCTATTGCATTATTCATGAAATTAAGTGCATTGTTTAAACTTGTAATCATCTAAATTTGTCAAGAAAATCAAGAAGATTTTAAAGATTCATATCTTAGACGATTTAACACAATTCAACCCCCCTTATTTTGTATTTTGCATATTATACGTGATTTCTATATTAACAGGTGATTTACTTCGGTTGGTATTAGAGCAAGGTTTCTAAGAAACACTCTTACAAAGTGAGGATAAAGATCTAGGGATGAATCACATGTTTTTATAGCAGAAGGTCCCTCGATCTCAAGACCCCCTACATTCAATGGTGAAGATTATCATTATTCGAAGGATATGATGCTTCTCTTCATAGAATCCACACACATTGATCTTTGAGATATAATTGAAAATGGTCTATATATCCCAATAGACAACGAAGGGAAAAGCATCTCTCGTGACCAATGGTTGGTTAATTAAAAAGCTCGTTTTTAATTAAACTCAAAGGCCAAGTTTTTTTTTAAGTTGTGCTCTAAGCAGAAGTGAATATGATAAGATTCATGGATGTGATATCGAGATAAATTGACTTCAAATGTGGTCGATTTCAAGGGGCTTCACTTACTTATAAGTAATCTTTACAGAAAGTGAACTTCTTTTGTTTTAATACCTATGTCCGAAAAGCTGATGGGTTTTGTTCTCCTATAATTTTCTCCAGGTTGAAGAAGCCTTGTGCGATTCTGTCTCTCACAAAATGGAATTAGACATCTATATGCTTAGATCTCTCGTGTAAGACAGGGTCTCTACTAAGATAAAATGCACTCTAACTATCTGTATGTATTACTGGCTTTGAGATGTCAATGTTGATTTCATTCAATATGCCTGATAGCCATGTTAGCTCCTTTACACCTTCAGTGATTACATAATATTCTGCCTCTGTGGTTGATAGACTTACTACTGACTGTTGTTGTGCTTTCCAACTGACTGTATTTGCTGATAATGTAAAAAAATATACAGAAATGGACTTTCTTGTGTCTTTGTCTGTTGCATAATCTGCATCCACAAAACCACATAATGACAAGTAATTGCATTTAATTAGTTCACCTTTTGAAAAGCATAATTTGTAGTTAATGGTTCCAGCTAGATATCTGAGAACCCTTTTCAGCCCTTGCTAGTGTTCTAAACCTAGATTGGCCATGAATTTACTTAATTTACTGATAGCATAAGCTAGGTCAGGCCTTGTGCATAGCATAATGTACATAATACTTCCTACACCAACATCATATGGATAGTGAGCCATTGCTTTTTGTTCATCCTCAGTCTTAGGACTCTTGCTAAACAACATCTGTAGGTGAGATCCGAAGGGAACAGACTAGGTTTAGCTTGTTCAATATTGAATTGAGCTAAAACCTTTCTGATATAGTTTCTTTGAGTAAGCCATAATTTTCCTTCCCTCCTCCTTTCGATTATCTGCATTCCTAGAAGCTTCTGTGCTTCTCCCAAGTCTTTAATCTCAAAATGATTACATAATTGAGACTTTGTCTCCTAAATTATGTTCAGGTCTTTTCTTGTTATTAATTGGTCATCTATATAGACCAATATGAACAATGCTTTAGTCAATCATAGATCCTTAAAGTATAGGAAGTAATCATATGAGCTTCTAATGAAGTTCATGCTAGCAGTAACCTCATGGAAGTTCTTGTTCCATTGTCTAGGTGCTTGTTTAAGCCCATATAGGGATTTCTGAAGTAGACAGACATGGTCTAGCTTATTCTTATCCTCAAATCTAGCTGGTTGTTTCATGTATATTGTTTCCTCCAACTTTCCATATAAGAAAGCTATTTTTACATCCATTTGATGGATTTCCCAGTCATATAATGTAGCCAAAACTAGAATAAGCCTAATGGTTTTGAACTTGACTACTGATGAGAATATCTCCTTGTAGTCAGTTCCCTCCTTCTGTCTATACTCCTTAGCTACATGCCTAGCTTTGTGTATCCTAGGTTCTGCTTTTGTCACTCCTTCTTTCATCTTGAACAACTATTTGTTCTCAATTAGTTTGAGTTTAGGAGGTCTAGGCACTAAAGTCCAAGTTATGTTCTTCATTAGAGAAGAATATTCTTTCTCATAAGCTATCTTCCACTATTTTGCATCATTACTTCTCATGGCTTCTTCAAAGGTTTTAGTAGCCTTATATTCTATAGTTTCAGCCATAAGACATGCAAATTCAACCAAGTTTGAGTCTGCATATCTCCTATTGGGGATTATTTGTCTTAGTTGTCTATCTCTTGTGAGTTGGTAGTCTTATAGATCTCCATGAGGGTTTTCTGTAGTTGTGAGTGGGGTTACTCCTTCACCCTCACCTTTAATTTCTTCTGTTCTTTGTTCTTGATGTATGGTTCCTTGTATAGGCTCCACATCAAGAGGTTGTGTTCTGCCATCTTCTTCAGTTTCTAGTAGCACATAAAAGGAAACTGAGTTGTCTAGAGATCCTAATTACTCCTAGACTTCTTTTTAGATGTCTGAATTTGAGAAGTTCCTATTCAAAAGAGCAAATTCATCTTCCTTGAAGATTACATCTCTGCTGATAATGGTTTTGTAGCCTCCCTTTTGAAGTACTAAGATCTTATAACCCTTGACTCCCTCTGGATAGCCTAGGAATACTCCCTTAATAGCTCTAGGTTCCAGCTTTCCTT
>JANIIA010000002.1:25267629-25279417 GCA_027478495.1 Erythroxylum alaternifolium
CCACCCTCGCGGGGCACGGATCCGGGTATCACCTTCGATATCGGGTTCGGGTTCAGCGGGAGTTGGGGTGTTACATGCTAGGTTGATCATAAAAGTGATCTACAAGTAAACATTAATTATATGTTCCATGTCTAATGAAAACATTGTGTGATGAAATGTTTGAACTATACAAAAAAAATTCATGCACGAAAGGATTAGTTAAAGTAACTTTAACATACCTAAATATTTATATGATCATAATGCGTTGCTGGATGTCAATCTTAATATATGCATATAAATTGTGTAATTAGATAATTAAAGTAGAATTAAATGAGCTTAATTTATCTAATTTTAAATATGATTTAGGGTTATAATTTAGATCCATTGTCAATATATTTAGGAACCTAATGAGTCATACACAAAGAATGAAGTTGAAGAGAGAAAAGATATTTTAACCAAGTTAGAATTGATTGTAAAGTTTAAAAAATTTTAGGATTAAATATAATATATTTAATAAATAAGGATCAATATGAGATTTTGGATCTTATTTAGGCTCAATTAGTATTTAGCTAGAACTAACAATAATTCTAATTAATTTTAATTAAAATTAGAATTTTATTTCAATTAAATTATTAAAGGTCCAAAACATATTATAAATAGATTAAGCCTTCAAAAGAGCTAACACTTTTTGCATAACCCTTTTTATAACAAACGTAGAGTTCCCTCAACATTTTATGTGAATATTATCATAAACCAGATACATGAGCAGTTACGATGGTTAAGATGAACTAATTTCATAAATGGTTAAAGGAAAATGAGAAGAAAATTATCAAACTTCATGATAAAGTATGAATTATGATTCTTACTTTATTATGTTTATCCATTAATCAAGTTGTAGAACTTAAGTGATCTTGAATTTCAAAAAATTAAACGAAAAAATCTTATTTTTATTCCACTGTATGTAGGATTAGAACTGGCCCTAATATTTCAATAATTTTATCATATAATATTTCAATAAGATGTAAAGTATGGGTTCCGTGCTTATTCTATTTGATTCACTTTGTGTCAGTTTTTCATCATTAATAATATATTTTATAATGATATTCAAAAAATATTTTCAGTTATCATTGGCCAAAGATTTTTTAAATTAATACTTATTGAGATCAATAAAACATCTTCTCTAAATAGGATGACAAACCTGTTATTGATTATTCAAATATCTTTATATATTTCATGTCACATCTAATGAATATTAATTAAACTAATCCTTATCAAGATAGGTGATAAATAGTATTAAAACATAAAAATCCATAAAGATCTTAAGTCAGAGAATCTTTTATATAATCATCGTAATGATAGTTTTCTCTTAAAAATCTCTTAATTTTATAAATTTATTCTCTAAGAATTACCAATATGTTTATTTAAGTATTCATATAATTCGGTCTATGAGATTCGTTTCTCATCCTATTAAAGATAAACGTAACATGTAGTATCGTTTTTTGTATATTAATAGGCAAGAATAATTAGAAATAATTTAACCCTAATACATAAATTGCAATATAAATTTCATAATTATTATGTTATTATAATTTCATTCGTAAAATATAATTATCTCGTTGACTTTATCTTATAAGTTATTCAATTAAATAAACATATATAAAGTAAAAAAATATTCTTAATTAAATATGTTACAAATATACAAATAAAAGACACAAACCAAAAGATATCATATCTTGCATTTTTGCTACAATTTAAAGTTCAAATCCTAATTCATTTCCCAAGAGGGGCTTGAAAAGTTAGATGGCACCTAATATTATCTGCAACTCAATTTAATTGAACAGAAATTCAAGTCATCATGAATTGTTATCAACATACATAGATTTGGTGTACGTATGATAACTCAGTCCTTTCAATGAGAAGAATTAAATATGGTATAGCCTAATATCAGATTTTACAATTGAGGAAAATCAGGCCCTTTGTCTTTAAGAATGAACAATCAATCACTTAATAGTGTTCAAATTAGTTAGATAGCGCAACATCCATCACATGGTAAATAAAGCAGAAAATCTGGAAATTGAAGAATCAAGAAAATAGGAAATTTTAATAGAGATAAAAGAAATCCATATGAAATTCTCAATGCCCAATGCAATCTCTTCCACCAATTGAGTGACTCTGCAACGTCTCCCCTGGTCATGCATATCAGTCCGCAAGATTTTTACCAAAAAAACTCTTTTGTGGTTTTGAAGCCAGGGTAATGGTAAGTTTTAGATGATAACCTTTTCTTTCTCTCTTTTTTTTTTTAATCCTTGCCGATCAAAATAAATTGAAGATGATTTCCATAGCTAATGATCCACCGGTGGAAAATTTGGAGAAGGTTATCTTATTCCATGCAAATTTCCACTCAATGGGGTCAGTTCGTATTGGCTTGAGTATCAGTTGACTTTATAACCACGCAATGCGTTCTTATTGGCAATATTCTGTACCCTTTTGACTATTATGTTCAGATCGGACTACATACATGATCCTCAGTGTCTTCCATAGAGCAAAGCTTTCATTTCATAACCTACTAGTTACAGTAATTTGCCAAACCAACTTGACCGAACTGAGCTATGAATCTGAGGCAAACCATGGTTTCATGTTCCTATATTCTTGATCTTTTCAGTAGCTTGATCGGTTCCCTAGTTAACCTGCTTATTTCTCCATCTGCAAGTCCAAGTTCTAGTGAAAGAACTAAAGGTGAAGAAAATGGTAACAGTGCAGCCGTCGGAGCAGCAACTAACACAGCAGCCCAGATGCATTTCCGACAGCATCAACGTATTCGATCAGCTTAATCCAGCGAAGGGATCCAACCTTAATCATTAGTTTTTTTATTACGGCATCAATATTATATACGCACATGATGTTATTACCTTTCGGTAAATGTATGAGACTTGGTTATGCTTTAACCATATTACTTCTTGTTATTCAAGGCAAGAGACGAAGTACAATATGGTTGTTTCTATCTGTTAATTTGTGTCGGAATTACAGCTCTCGACTACTTTTTATTCACTTATCAGACATATTCGTCCAAAACAAGATCATTAAAAATTAATTTCATAAAATACATTTACTAGTTCTATCTTTTAAGAACTAGTTCGATAAGTTTACCATGGAAATGCATGAACGAATAAATGATCGGCTAAGAGGTAGTTCCTCCCTGAACAGAACCGCTTTCTGTTTAACATGATAACCAACTCAATGCAAAACTCAGATAATAAGAGCGTCACAGACCACTAAACCAAACCCATTTTAAATTGAGACCAAAGCCAATGAAAATTTTCTCACCCGTAAAAACTGTTCATCACATGAAGTTGGATTCCAAGTGAAATTTACAAGCATTAATAGTCTTGAAACATTTTTATAACCGCAAACAAAACTCGAGTGAGTGCATTTTTAGCATCGGAGTGCAACCAAAGACGAAAAACCAAGTAAAACATACTGGCTGGGAAAGATGAACAAGCTCGCCAAGAAGTTAGTCTTCATCCATCCCTGCAGGTTGATCTCTCTTGGGACCACCTGCAGGCTTTGCCATAATGATCTGCACAACAAAGTGCAGAAAGGTAAGAGTCAACCAAAAACTCATTCATATTAGTTTCTGGTTTTGTCATTAATTAAACTGAAAACAATGCATAATGAAGCAAAATCGTCAAAGAGTAGTTTTAGCAACAAGTTTCAAGAAAAGAAAATACCTGGTCTACTCTCAATACAGTGCAGGCAGCATCAGCAGCATATTTCAAAGCAAAAAACCTGCAATAAAAGTTATATTGATGAGAATTGCAAAGGGTTTACGCGAAATTGTAAGGAACTACTGCAAATAGAAGCAGAACATTCCCAAGAATAAAAGGGGAAAACTAACAAGTCTCAGTCGTAAAAATTACATAAATAACATGCTAACTGGCGAAATATTCATAATTGTAGCGTGAAAAATGCCACAACATAAGATACACGTACATATACCGGCAGCAATGCCCACAACAATATATCATTAGTGATATAATAGACCATGGGCAAGTACTGCAACTATGACTAAGAACTAATGGCAGGGGTAGAGGAAACAGAACACGTCATTTGTCAATGATCCAGTATAATTCAGAGCACATGCGATCCAGACATACAGTAACAGATTTCAGCTGTTCAAGAGGATAATAAAACACATGTTATTTGTCAACGCTCCAGTATAATGCAGAGCACATGTGATCCAGACATAGAATAACAGATTTCAGCTGTTCAAGTGAAAGAGCAACGAATCAGCATTGAAAAGATGGTACCAAACCAAACCCAGGATAATATCTTGCAGAAGCTAAAAAAGATCATAGACCATTAACAGAGAGATGATCATAAAACGCAAAACATATTAGATCAGAACATACTTTGTGACATAAAGGTCCCAAATGCCCATAGACGACACATCCTTACAAACACCTTCCTCCAAGTCAATGCCCACTTCGGTATTTCCAGATGAATGGTCAGCATATAGAGAAGATATGATTTCCATCGCATTAAGACCAGCATTCTCAGCCAGTGTTTTAGGTACCATCTCAAAGCTTTCAGCAAATTTTGAGATAGCATATTGATCCAATCTGTAGGATAAATGAAAACAACATATTGGCAATTCATTCAAGTAACAATCTCAAACTCAAACAGTAAGTTTTACTATACATCTGAAACCTAAGGAGCTCAAGACACATGTAGAATCTAAAATATGCTAAAAAGAAGGGAGGAAAAAGATGAGGGAGAACCAAGAAGTTAAAGAGAGGAATTTGGAGGATAAATTACCCTGTTTCCTTGAATGAGAACTCCTTCAGTCTTCTAGCCAACTCAATTTCAGTTGCTGCAGCTCCTGGTACTATCCTGCTGTCCCTACACATTGCCTGAGCATAAGGTACATAAAGAGAGTATCAGTTACAACTTCCTCAAATTTATACCAAAAAAAGTTGATCAAAGAAGGAAAAAGACCACCTCAACTACCACAAGCTCAAAATATTTGCAGAGGAGGAACAAGAAAACTCCAGACATGTATTTAATAACAATTACCTTGTAATTGTTAACTCCATCATCAACAGCTCTTTCAAGGTCATCCAATATACTATCAGTACTTCCTCGTAGAACCACAGTGGAGATAGAATTTCCACCTTCTTCATTCCTCACAATGGTTACCTAGACAAGAAATATGGTCAGAGAAAAGACAGCAGGATCCACAACCCCGCAGGTGGTCAGTAAATGACTGCAACTACAGTGAGTATTGTAGCATACCCTAACACCTCCAATTTCCTCAACTGAAATAGAGTCCACATATCCCAAGTCATCTGGGCTTGGCTGACTGAGCTTCAACTGTTGTAAGAAGAAAGAAGCAAATTAGGAAATAACTGAAAGGACTCTCCACAAGTGAACATGAGATGACTTACAAGAGCAACTGAACCCGTAGTGCGGCAAAATCTTCTTAGTTCAAACTTTGAGCTGATCTTCAAAACCATTAGCCTGCAAGTAAGAAATTTGAAAGGAAAGTTGTCAAAAACTCAAAGCAACAGATAAGGAGGTCAACAATCCAAAAAATGAGGCCTTCCTTCTGCATTAATTGTCATATAGAACATTAACGTGCACATTCATAGCAAAGATATCTAAAATTCAAAAGAAACAAAAAGGTGAAACAAATTTAGAGAGACACAGGAATTTGATGTACTTATAACGTTCACAGAAATGTAATGCCATCTCTCCAACAGCTTGTCCACTGACAATTACTTTGGCACCAGAATCTGCAACTGCTTTGATGAGCTCCTCAACTTTAGCTTCTTCAGTTTTAGCATAATTCTCTAGCTGCAATGCCAAAGTATAAAATCAATATAGCCACTAAAAAATGCCAATAATCAAAGCAAGGAAATCAGAAAAGAGAACAGATAAGCAAAAAACCAATAAATACTGAATATCCCTAAGTTATACCTGTTCAGCACTGTGAATGAGGACAGTTCCCTTGGTTTCAGTTGCAGAGGTATCAACACCACCAGCAAACACAGCAACCTACAAAAGTACAGAACAAGAGGGGAAAAATCCAGAATAAATAGTTCCAAAATAACAATATAAAATAAAAGAACACCCAAAAAATTTACACTTTATTTTCTATTCACAGAACAACCACTGTACATGAAAAAGCCAAACTTGCATGTGCACAAACCACTCATGTTTCCTGACACACTATCGAGGTGATAAGATTTAGAATGATAAAAGGGAACAAGTCACATCCCAATGCTAGAAGAAACAGAATTTGGCCATCAAATATAGATTTTATTAAGATATACATAAAAGATATTATGAAGATATACAAAATAGTAGAGAAAGAATAAGATTTAGAGAGCACATATTAAGCCAAACTTAAAAGAAACAAGCGAACGAAATAAAGCACACACCTTTGCCTTCTCTACCCTTTTTATCGTACCCACAGCATCACTTTTCAAAACCATTCCTCGCACTACAGTACAATTATGCAAACCTCCTCCGACAAGCTTGGCAACCCGCACATTATCCACATTAAAATTGGCTGGGTTTTTGGGACAGACCTGGATACATGCCTACAACACACACAGAAACAAAACATATTATTAAACTCAGACCAAGATTTGGGATAAAAGAAGTCGTTTGGATGAACTTACATCAGCAATAAGATTACACAGAATGTCTTCTTGTCCGAATTGCTTGCTTGCAACAGCAGCTTTCATTCGAGAAACAACTTCCTCCTTTTTCCTAACATCCATTTTGTCAGAACCAGGCTCCACCAAATCACCTAATATTTCAACAGTCTGAAGGGAAAAAGGAATAAGAAAATAACCAATGCAAGTGAGGAAACGCATTAAAAAATGTAATAAGAAAAAACCTAACCTTGTTGATCGCTTTGGAATATCCACTGATAATTTCACTGGGGTGTAGACCCATCCTGATAAGCTCTTCAGCGTTTTGAAGAAGCTGACCGGAAAATGAAATAGTGAGATTAGCTCCATCCCCAATTTCCTCCTGCTGGGCCTTGCCAGCCAAGACCAAAATTTTGGCAGCAGGGTGTTGAACTTCCAGTTCATTTACGATAGTGGCAGCGTCATTGGTAACAAAAAGCTTGTCCAGATGATTAATAACCATCTTATTCATACCTGTGTTATAAAAAAAAACCCTAATAATCTCAAAATCTAATTTCTTGACGCATACAAACAAACCTATAATATTGATGAAGTAAAAGAAAAGAAGAAGACAGTGATCTCCTACCGTTAGGGCCAAGGGAAGTGAGAGTGATGGAGGAGAGCTGCTTGCAGGCATCAATGTTCTTGAGAACTGCTTCGTCAAGTCCTGATAGATGCTTGTGCCCTTCCTTCAACATCGATTGTATACCGTATGGTTGCAATGCGAAACCCATTTTCTCTTCTTCTTCTTCTTCTTCGCTGTGTGTATGTGTCTGCGGGCGTGTGTGTGTCCCTAAAACCCCTAGAAACTTGCTATGTAGTGTCCATCACTTGCAAAGAACGGTCTAGAAAACATTTTATTATTATTTTTTCCCTTCATTCAAATAAATTTGTAGTTACACACCAAACTTCATTTTTCTTACATATCAGGTCGGGCCGGGCCGGGCCGGGCCGGGCCATGGTACGTTTTATTAGCCATTGATCGATAAAGCGACGCTTTTTGTTTGGCAACTGTGAAAATTGACAAGGCAAGAAAGGAAAAGAAAAGAAAAGGCGTTTGAATAAGGTGGTGGTGATGGAGGAGAGACTGAAATGCTTGGCTTTGTTTGGAGCTGGAGCTCTTGTGGGTTCTTTTTCCACTTTATGTTTGCTCAAGCTTCTTCCCAGGTAAGTCACTCCCCATCTTTCTTCTTAAGCAACGCTCTTTCTGTTGCCCAACCGTTTTCATTTTCGTTTTCTACCACTTCCTCCCCATCCTCTCTCTTCTCTCCTGTTGCATTTCTCTTTACAACGATACTCATCAGCAGCTTCTATGCTTAATCTATTCCCGGTTCCTAAACTTGATTTCTATTATTGTCTTTTCCTTCTGTGGTAATTTCTGATTGATTCGCATCTTCTGCAGGATTATAGCGAGCCAGACCACTAAACATGCTAATACTCAATTGAATGGTATGGTGCTTATTAATTGACGTGTATATATACCATACTTTTGTGAACTAATTAACAACTTTGATTGCTTTCTCTATGAAAACCTTTTTCCCTGAATATTTGATTCCTTATGATTTGTAGCTACCTGTTTTAGCGCTTCACCTATTTACTTGTCGTTCAATGTCATTGTAGTCCCTAGTTCCTTGTGATTTGTAGCTACCTCTTTTGTTGTTTCCCCTATTTCCTTGTCGTACAACGTCAGTGTAGTCCCTAGTTAGGATAGTTGGGCACAAAAAATCACTGCTTTAAGTGCTATTATTGGATTATATTTGAAGAAGAGAAGAAGGAAACAAAGATGAAATGCAATTGGATTTTACTTTCTGCTCATGAAAATTCAACTGTTACTATTCTTTTTGCATGATTCAAACTAGCACGGGTTGTGTATTGGTGAATATAATGTTTACACTTCTTTTGAGGAAAAGCAGTTTTCATAAGATCATTATTATATATTAATTCAAACAAAAACAGTTACTGTTTTAAAAAAATTTTAGTTGATCATGTAGGTCAATCTTGGAAGTTCACCATGATCATATCTCATACCACGGTAAATTGAAGCTGAAAGTTTAGGAATTAGCTGAAAAAATGATAGAAAAGTTGAGGCATTATACTCTTCAAACTCTACCTTGGCATATTCTTGCTTGTAGGCATATTCTTGCTTGTAGTTTGAATGTTGTAGACTACAACTTATATTTACAGATCAGACACCTTCTTGAAGATGTTGGTTTTCCACATTGTTTCTTATCTAGAAACGTGCCGGGTTGATTTTCTACAGAAAAGATGTCTTATATTTACAGATAAGACATCTGTCTGAAGATGTTGATTTTCCACATTGTTTCTTATCTAGAAACATGCTGAGGTGATTTTTCACAGAAAAGAAAACGTGCCCATAAGCAGTGATTAACCAGTCATTTCCGTTGATTCATTTACTCAGAACAGGGAAAAAATGATGACTTTTAGACTCTTTTCACCGACAGGTAATACAGTA
Organism: Erythroxylum alaternifolium; assembly: GCA_027478495.1. Classification (NCBI taxonomy): domain Eukaryota; kingdom Viridiplantae; phylum Streptophyta; class Magnoliopsida; order Malpighiales; family Erythroxylaceae; genus Erythroxylum; species Erythroxylum alaternifolium. Next base: position 25,276,780 of record JANIIA010000002.1, read on the forward strand.
TCAGAGATTCCTTTTACAAATGATGTGGTGGCTCCTGAAGTTAGGAACAATAGGATGCCAGATATAGACCTCCTACAAGATGAAATTGTTTCTGAACAACTGACCAGGTAAAGTAAATGTATTATCCCAGTTTATACAAACGTATTATTAGTTCAAAGATTGTTTCTGGCCTCTTTCTCTGGCCAGCATTAAGCATCCTCTATTGCAGACTCCAATTCCTTCATTTTCCTTTAAATATCTTTAAATTGATGCTGCATTTCAATATTTTTTATTTTCATCTAGTACGTATTTCAGCTAACACTATTCAAATTTGTTGTGGTTGTCATTCATGCAATAGTTAAGCATGGTAAGTTTCAAGTATTTGGAACTTTTATGTTGTCCTTTCTTCTTGACAATATTGTAGTTTTGAAAAAGTTCTTTTATCATAATAAAGTGTCTCAAACTTCTCTTTTCATTTTCTTTGAATATGTAAACATATGGTCTTAGAAGTCTAGAAGTTCTATAAGATAGTATCTAGTCTTCAGTGTCAAGTTTATGTATTGCTTTCAGTGTCATTATCAAATGTGTCTGTGACTTGGTTGTCTATCTGGTTCACCTTTCTGTGTGTTTGAAACAAGAGTTTACAATCATATATCACACATTTATGTGTATGAGAAATTGAAGTGATATTTGGTTAAATACATTTGACATTCTCTTTATCAGTGCCAATTTGTTCATATTTAATTTGTTTTTGTGGTATCCAGAACATACGTTAACATGATCTTTTAGATTTCACTTTCAGACTAATAATCTGGTGATCTTAGTTCTCAAATTCTTAATGTTTGTAACTTCTGTGTTGTTGTTAGGAACATTCAGTTTTTTGGCCTCGAATCTCAAAGGAAAGTAACTGGATCCTACATTGTTGTCATTGGTCTTGGAGGTGTTGGCACTCATGCTGCATCGATGTTATTGAGGTCAGGAGTTGGGAAGCTCCTCCTTGTAGATTTTGATCAGGTAATGCCTACATTAAAAAAGAATATTTTTTTGTGCTTTTGTTTTTGTTTTTTATTTTTCTTTTCCTTCTTTCTTTGACTCTTAGAATTCCCATAATTCATGTTTTTGTAAATTTCAAACTTTTAATTGTATCGTGCAACTTATCCCTCATAAACAGTGATGTGTTAGGCAAGGGGCTCTAAACAATTATTGTGCCTTGAGTGGTGGATATTTTTTCCCATTTGTCACAGGCATGAATGCCTGATGCATCTTGGTAAATTTTATCTTTATTATAATTTTGTCCTACATGTTGGAAGATTTAAATTTCTCCACCTAATAAAGGATTGAACCCATAAGGATTTGGTTATATTGTCATATACCCATTAGGATTTGTTTCTGTTTTATTTTATTTTAATAAGGATTTTGGTAGAGTAAAGAACAACATCAATGATCAGAAAATTAAGAACTTGGGATCAAATGGCCAAGAGAAGCCTTGAATTTCTGAAAATCTGTCACAGCAACAGTAAAACTCCAAATACAAAGTAAAGAAGATACTGACTAGTTAACCAGCCCCCAGGAAAAAGATTCCCGATACTCACACTCAGTAAATACAATAATCACTCAATACCCCACACCATCACACACCCTTTCTACTTATAACAAAATTCCCTAACTAACTCTGCCACGTAATTATTCTTCTACTGCAAGATTTGGTTCTTTGTCCTTTGCTGAGCCTTGGTTTACTCCTTTGGGCCTTCTAGAATAAACAATAAATCCTCTGGGCTTGCTTGTTGTTCTATCAGATTTGTTTCTGTTTTATTTTATTTTAATTTTCCTAGTTAGGAAGGTTTTCTTATCTAGCTAGAAAAGAAATAAATTAGCTTTAGAAAAGGATTTCAACCAGTCCTTTTCACACTAGAATTAGGACTCTCATGTGCCACATTAGGTTATAAAAGGGAGGGTTAACAGATGTTTTTAAAAAAATGAAAACATTGCCTTTAATAAAGCTTCTACAGGAAATTTTCCTTAGAGAGATTGTCTTTCTCTTGTTGGTTAAATCCTAAGTTTTATGCTTGGATTTGGTTCAGATATTAACCTAAAACATCTATTTAACTACTTCTGCTGTGTCAGTTAGTATTAGAGCAATTAAATCCAGTTTTTCTTGGATTTCTTTCCTGGTGCCTTTCCTCAATTTCATTTCTGTTCCACACCCTCCAGCCCCACCAACGCAGAAAATTCACCCAAAACCCAAAAAATTCACCGAAAACTTAGAAAAGTCAAGTGAAATGTTTTCAGTTTTAACCAATCATCATAGATGGCAGATCAAGGAGATAACCAGAGATTTGATGAAGTTTTAGGGGCTATTAATGGATTAGCGACTCGTATGGATAAACTTCTAACCATTATGGGCCTTAATCAAGCCAATAATGGAGGAATACCAATTAATGGAGCTCAAGGCAAAGGTTTACCTCAACCCTAACTTATTGACAGATCTGATCTTCCAAGGAATGCAAAAAATAGGAGAGCTCACGGTCAGAATCAGATGCCTCTTATGGAAGATAGTTCGGATGAAGAAATTCTAGATCAAAACCAACCAAGAAGAGGCCAAAGGGATAAAGATGATTACAAGATTAAAGTTGAAGTCCCTTACTTTAGTGGAAATCTA
>JANIIA010000002.1:25279517-25303747 GCA_027478495.1 Erythroxylum alaternifolium
GAATTTATATGAAGTATTAACATTCTATTTGATCGAGAGGAGATAGATTGTGAACAAATAAAAAAGAAGAGGAAACATAATCGAAACTGATAAAATAATAACCATAAAAACCTATATTTTCAGACACTGAAATGGACAAGTATGGATCATGATCTCTACTATTTCCTATAGTAAATCCACTACTGTTTGCATTGGCATCTGATTCAAGTCAAATTAATTCAGGACAACAAACAAGGACATTTAGTGAAGCTGTAGAACAATATACTCAATTGGGCTTGCGCACATTATGCTTGGCTTGGCGGGAATTGAAAGAAGATGAATATCATGCTTGGTCTTTGATGTTTAAAGAGGCCAGTAGCACGCTTGTCGATAGGGAGGTAAATGGTATATTACTTTTTGTTTTTGGTGAACTTGAGTGGTCACAGTTTGTTAATAAAAAAATCTGAATCTGTTGAGATACCATTCTATGCAGTGGAGAATAGCTGAGGTTTGTCAAAGAATAGAGCATGATCTTGAAATTCTAGGAGTCACAGCTATAGAAGATCGTCTACAGGTGAGATGTTATGATTGTCACATTGCTATCCAACTTACTGCTCTTCTCATCTTTAAATCCATGATTATCTTTCAGGATGGTGTACCTGAAACTATAGAGACGCTTAGAAAAGCAGGAATAAACTTTTGGATGCTAACAGGAGATAAGCAGAATACTGCCATACAAATTGCTCTTTCATGTAATTTTATTTCACCAGGTTGATAAATATTTTTCCCATTCCAGTTTGATCTTTGTTGCATTAATTTGTACAATATGGTTGACCTTAAATAAACACTACTGAAGCTTCAAAGTTAAATTTCATAAGCTTTGAAATTTCCTTTAAAGTCTGAAGATCATGTAAGCTTTCCTCTATGGAACTGAGTGAAACTTGTGAACCATAATTGACACCTTTTTCTGCTAGAAGTCTTGAATAATTTGTGCCATGCTACCATCTATTAGTTAATTTCCTTGTTGATTTTCTTGTTTGTTTATTACACAACTTCTCAATCTATTCAATTTCTAATTTCCTTTATCCATGGACCACTGCCTCTACAATTCCTGTCTTGAACTTCTTGACAGAGCCAAAAGGTCAGCTTCTGTCGATTGATGGAAAAACAAAAGATGAAGTTTGTAGGAGTTTAGAGAGAGTGTTACTTACAATGCGGATCACAACTTCAGAACCAAGGGTATGACTAAAATACTCTTCTATTGCAATTTTAAAGTCAGTCATAAGCTTATTTTGTGCCATTCACATACTAGAAACATAGTTTTGAGTCTTGGTCTTTGTGGACAATTGCGTGCATTTTAAACTGATTCTTTTATTTTCTGTATGAATTTTTTTTTTGTGAGAGCATGTCTCTATCCTGCTCAGTTACTTAAAATAATGAGCACATGATCTTTCATGGAATGGCAACAAACAATACTTTATTCACATGTTATTATTGTTAATTTCGTATTGCAGGAAGTAAATTCAGATTATTATATTGGTACAGTTCAATCAAATTTTGGTTGATATTGTCCTCTTTAGTTTATATTGCTTTTTGTGGACTATGCTTAATGATGATTGAAGGAATTACATCATATTACAAAGGGAATCGCATGTGAACAATTTATCTTTTTCTTGTTTAAGCGTAAGGGGGATGATAATCTTTGCTTGGGGACCTACAATCAGTTTTTGTTTATCATTCATTGAATTTGGTCTTGAGCAAACCTGTATAAACAACAGCCGTTTTTTATTTAATATTTTAATAAAGGATTGAACTGATAAGGATTTGGTTATATTGTCATATACCTATTAGGATTTGTTTATGTTTTATTTTATTTTAATTAGGATTTGTTTCTGTTTTATTTTATTTTAATTTTCCTAGTTAGGAAGGTTTTCTTGTCTGGCAAGCAACGACATAAGTTAGCTTTAGAAAAGGATTTCAATTAATCCTTTTCACACTAGAATTAGGACTCTCATGTGCCACGTTAGGTTATAAAAGGGAGGGTTAACAGATTTTTTAAAAAAAACGAAAACATTGCCTTTAATAAAGCTTCTGCAGGAAATTTTCCTTAGAGAGATTGTCTTTCTCTTGTTAGTTAAATCCTAAGTTTTATGCTTGGATTTGGTTCAAAGATGAACCTAAAACCTCTACTTAGTTACTTCCACTGTGTCACCACCCTAGAATTGCCCAAGTGAGTTGATGACTACAATCTTTTCCTTGTGGTCTTTGTTTAGTCTAATGTATTATCTGAAACTCAACAGTATGTGCATTTCCCTTATATTTCTACTTCTAAATGGCCTGTTAACATTCTTGATAATGCTAGATCAACAGTAACACATTATGACACAACCTTACCTGAAGGTTGAGAAGTTCTCAGCTCAGATCTTTTCTTATGATTCAGATGTTTGCATAACTGATTGAAGTGAGTCTGACCATCTTAAATATTTGAGAGTTCTAAAGTTCTCAGGTTATCTTTTATCCCCAAAATATGCCTCTTTTTGGGTGAGGAGGGTTCTGACTTTCATGAATACCTGGGTTGTCAGAACATATATCTAATGTTCAATTTTATCCTCTTTGTAAGCATTAAAAAATGTTTCAAAATTATGCTGGAGATAATAAGACTTTGGAATGCATCTAGTGATGAGTAAACATTGGTGTGAGACATTACATAATGCACCTTTTCTTTTAATATTGGCTGTAACAAGAATGGTACTAGAATTTTGAGTTTTGCATAAATGGTGTAACAAACTTGAGGATTGCCCTTTTAGTTGCTCATAAACTGCTGCACCCCCCTTTTTTTATTGAAAAGCAGCCATCTGTCTGCACCCTAAAATGATAGTCCCAAGGGCAAAAGCAAACTTTGAACCTCATACTTTGTCCCTATTCTTATTTCCATCCTCCTAGTTGAGTTTTTCTTATCTAAGTTATAGATGCTTTAATTTTTCAGTATCTGACTGTTTCATGAACATTATTAGTTGTCAAACATATATAACATCGAACTTGGTTTCAGTTGACATTGTAGTTATGGATATGACTGTGCCAGGGGCTAATCCTTAAAAGGGCCGTAGCACATGTTGGCCCTCATAGATCCTAAAAATTGACTTTGATCCTTGTTGGAAACTTATATGACAATCTAAACTGGGACTTGGCGTACCCTCTATCATTAAATGTAATGTAATGATAAGTAGAAATTTCGTGTTTGGTTTTATGTCATACAAATCCTGATGCTTTTAAGGGCATGACCTACGTTGAAAATTAGGTCATGTAAGAGGACTTAAACAATACAAATTGAATATGACTGACATAGAAATTAGAGTGGAGCAAGAGGATTGAAAGTTTCTTTATACCTAAACACAGTTTAAATTGATATTAATGACACTAGACACAGACAAGAACGTAGGTGTCATTCCTTGGGTGTTTATACAATTCTTTTAGTATTGGACCTGTGTTCTAAGTGTGGCTGGTATCTATTAGTAGTTTCATGCTTGCAATAATCACTTGTTATTTGCTCTTTGTTACCTATCTGTGGTATTTTAATCTTCCTCTTAAATTATGGGTAAGATCAAAAAGATAAACAATGTAAGGTATTGAGTTAGCTGATGTTTTGGTTAATGTGATTATGATTTATTTGTTTATGGTAAATGGCAATGATTTCTTATTTTATGAAAGGTTTCTCTGTCATCCTTAAATCGACATGCTGTTGCAACACGAGCAGATGTTGGTATTCCAAAAGCCGAGTGCCTAAGGAAGCATTTCTTATCAATCTTCCCTGAGTGCCATGTAGAAGCCAAAGTACTTTTGTATGACGCATCATCTGAAGAGGAGATTCTCTCTGGCCACCCTGATTTTGTCTTGGACTGCATAGATAATATTGACACCAAGGTACCTCTCCTCACCTCATGATTTGACCTGCTGTTTCACATGCTGCTTTATATTATATATATTGATGCTCTTTCTTTGTGCTGCCTGTAGTACTGAAAAAATGGATCTTTGCTGTTGCTCAACTCTTTGTATATTACATTTTGTTTTCCTAACTTTTGAAGTGGCTATATAGTGCAGTTGCGTGCTTTGACTTTTTTTTTTTTTTTTGGACAGAACAATTACTTTTGTGTAATGGGATCTCTAGTATAACTTTCATATTTTCGTATGTAATAGGTGGCACTTCTTGCAGCATGTGTGCGCAGGGGTTTGAAGGTTTTATCTGCAACTGGAGCTGGTGCTAGAGCTGATCCAACAAGAATCCGTGTGGCTGATCTAAGTGAATCTAAGAATGATCCATTATCTCGATCCGTAATATATTTCCTTTTGTTAGTTGCTTAGTTTATCTTGTTTATCTTGATGGTCTTGCTCTGTTTGAACTATGCCATAATATTGGATTTTCCCAAGTTTCTTTGTTAAAAATCCTGTATCAACAAGCTTGGTTAGTGAGTTTCTATAGGGTTTAGAGTTCTTTGGATTCATGGTATCAGAGTTTTTTCGATTCATGTTATCAGAGTCTATCATTGGGTTTTACCATCGTTGTTGCCTGCATTTTTTTCTTCAGATGTGGTAATCACAGTACTATAATGCTTAAACTATTGGATGATGTTTATTATGTGTTGGTCTTTTGTTTCTAGTTACCTGGTTCCTGTTGTAGAAGAATGGGCAGTGAATGAATTATGTTCAGTATTGTCAGCCTTTCTATTTAACATGGTCATAGGGCTACTCACGCTACACTAGAGATGGCAACGGGCCAGTAGGCCCGGCCTGACCCTCTTGGTGAAATTTTCAGTTACTGCTGTTTGATTTTCCCTTGCTCTGTGTTATTAAACTGGATGATTAGTTAAATATAACTAGCTGTAGGATGTTTTTCACCTGGAGATGCTCCCTAAACACGTATGTTATCAATTATTGATGTGCATTTTGAGAAAGTTGAAATTAAGAACCCCTTAAAGAGCTTGATTTTGTGTTCTAGATTTATCATCACTTTTAGGGCTAATTGCTTTGCAACTATTTAGGTAAGACATCGATTGAGGAAAGGCTATGGTATTGATGGTGGTATCCCTGTAGTCTTCTCTCTCGAAAAACCTAAAGCCAAGCTGCTTCCTTTTGTGGGATTAAACGGAGAGGATAATCCTTCTGAATATCAGGTTAAAATTCTATAGATATTTACTATCATTTATACCTTTTCAGTGCTTGTATTTTTGAGATTACTGATTACCTAATCTAAAGCAAATTATTTTTAGAACTTTCTGCTTTGAATGAATATAAATTCTTAATACTTCTCGGAACAATTCTTCTACTATAGAACTTTGGTTTCATTGGCTATTCTAACTTCATAACTTGATGCCAGATAGTACCTGGCTTTAGAGTCCGCATAATTCCTGTTCTTGGTACCATCCCTGCAATTTTTGGACAAGTGATGGCCTCCTACGTTGTGACACAACTTGCAGGATTGGAAATTCAAACAGAACCAGTTGTAAATCTAGATTTGGATCATTACAGAACACTACATCAGCGCCTTGTCGAGCATGAGGAGTCATTGTATGGCACAGCCATGGAAGTCCAGGTGTGGATGCTTGCCTTGTTTCATGGAAATGGACATTTTATTTCAACGATTTGAATTTTGGTTGCCTGGATATGACCTTCTTTCGAATTTACTCGTACGTTTTAACCATGATCAGACAATTGTTTTTCCATATTTGCAAGATTTTGAGATATCTAATAATGGTTACTAAAAATAGAAATTTTAATTGATTTTGTAGCAGCTAACTATCAAGAGAACTTCTGTTGCTTCTTCAATGGATATTGTGCATCTGGATAATAGTCTCTATTAAATGATGTTTCCTAATTCGTTGTCAATTGTTTCTTGCTACACATCTAGGTCGATGTTGAGGAAGTAATGTATATTACCAAGGAATTGTGGCAAGGACGAAGTGCTAGAGAAGAGTCTGCAAAAGATATTGGCCGTGGAATGTGGCGGGCTGTTAATGAATTAATGCTTGTAAGGTAGGGTTTTCTTTGTGCTTTGTTCTTTTTAATTATTAATCAATCAATCTGAGTAAAGATAATATTCTTTTGCATTTTTACTTGTGCAGCTTTTACCTTTTAAAATTTTTTAACACACATTTCAAAAGAGGGTGTACAAGAGAGTGGCACAATGGTTAGTGGCATAACGGCGTTCACTAAAAGGATGAAACATCACTTAAATGAGGGAGCTCGTTTATCTCTTCTTTTTATCTTGCCTTGATATGATCCCGTTAACAAAAATCTTGATAAAATTGGTCTGCTCCCTATGGTGTAGAGAATAAGTGAGTCTTTTGCCTGGGCCTTATACCTTCTATTCAAAATCTTTTCTTTCCCGTATTTTCATCCTCTGGAATCAATTGAATCATGTCAAGAATCATGCATCAAAGGGTTCTGTTTTTCGTTTTGCATCCAGAGAATATCAGATTTAGTGATGTTAATCTTGTGTCTTGTCCTCTCATTGGCAATGACTTGATGGTAAAATAGGACTAGCACACACCTATGTTCTTGTCTTATGTTTCTCTCATCTTCAGATGGGACAGGGGGAAGCCAGCTTCTATTTCGAACTTAATCGTTCTGAAATTTGAAGAGGTATGTTCACTAAACCTTTTTGGTAGCAATGTACAGAGATGGGGATTAGACTTGATTCTTAGGATGGTTGATTCTTCCCCTAGGATTGATTCCTAAAAATTCGAAATAATTTGTGAGGTAGTTCTGTTTGCTTTTTATTTTGCTCGACCCTAATTGTTTGAGAAAACCAAAATTAATCTTTATTCCATTGTCTATTAATATTGACGCTGTCCTTTACCCTCACACATCAATCTAGCATCAGACTAGGACAAAGGTTGTTTATGAAAAGAACTTTTTGCAAGAGGCCTAATTTATGTGTCTTTTGGACAGAACCATTTCTCGGAAAAATCAAACATTGTAGTTGAACTGAAATTGGGATCTATATTTGATTGAGCTTTTATTTACAGGCAATCCAGCATGAATCAAGAACACTTGATGATATCAAGGAAGAGGAGCCACAATATTTTGAGAGGGTGACATCTATCCTAAAACGAGCTGAATTCGAATATGGTCTGTGAAATTTACGTTTAGCTTTCGAAATTTAAATATTAAACAAGCTTTTACTTAAAGAGGGATCACATGGTGTCCCTCCACAGTTTTGTAATGGTTATACGTATAGAAACTTAGCTTCAAAAGTTGGTTAATTTTTGTCAACTTTTGTAGTATGTTGTCAAGTAGTGTACATGTTTTATATAATTAAGATATTGAAAAAGAATTGAGATTTTTTGTTCTGATCAAGTTTAGTTTTGGACGAGTGTCGTCCATTTTCTTAATGATTATCATTAACCGCTGTGAATATTAGTCAGGTCAAACCTTGCATAGTGATGAAGTGAATATTACGTAGACACATTCTTTTCTTCCTTTAATTATTCTCACCCCTTAAATCGGAACATAGTAATGCACAGGTCATTTAGTTGCTTGGAATTTTAGTAGAGAATCAATCCATATTTTAGACTGTCCTAAAACATGATCAATGGAAGAAGGCTTCGGACCAAAGCAAGTTTGTAAAAATAATAGCATTTTTGTTGCTTCGACAAGTCATACAGTAAAATATTGGAGCAACCTAAGACAGTATAAAATTGTACGTAAGCTTAATAATCAGATACTTGGTGAAAAGTGGATAAATAAGTAGATGAGTCGAAGACTAAAATCTCCAAAGCCCATTTATCCAACCAATAATTTTTCAGAATGTGCGAAAATAATAATTCAGTAAAAATTTACTAATGTGAAATTTGAGGAAATTTTATAATACGCAATTTTACACTTAATTGGTAAAAAGTTTGTTTTTGATAGACCCGAGACAAACTATATATATATATACTTATTAAAAATAAAAATAAAAATAGACCTAAAAGATGATAATAATAAGTAAATAAATTTGTATAAATAAAAATATATAAATAAATAATAGAATAAATATAGAATAAGGTAAAGAAACAAAATAAAAGACAAATCCAGTAAATAAATAGACAAAAAGCAAAAAGACAGGTAAATAAATAAATCTAACAAGCCATTAAAAAAATATATTTAGTCTAAGTAGGAAAGTATTTAGGCTAACTAAGTGTGAAGAAAAATAATACATATTAGATATTTATGCTATAGTTACAAGACAAAAGAATCCTAGTACGTGAATGTCAAAATATTATAAGCAAAATTATAACATCTTCACATATAAAGGTTAAACCCATCTGAACTTCACGTATTATGAATACAGAAGGCTCTCTGTTAGCTTTGTATGATAGCTCAAAAAGTTGGGAAGCTATCCATCTCTCACACGATACACTCAAATCTCCAAAATAGGGTTCACGGACAATTTAATGGTCAGGAATGTGTAAAATCACAATATGAAAGCTTAAGACATTCTGAATTCTCTCAAAATTCTCAACGGGCGTGCGTGCCCAAGCTATTACACTTGTTTAGAGAGGGCAACGAAACCAAGCCATTATGAAGAGAAAATAACCTGACCAAAAACAAACCAGTGCCACTATGGGACGTAAAATCAGCAAAGCTTTATTGAGCAATAAATTCCTAGAATGTGTGAGATAATTATAGATCTACTCAAAAGTTTCTGGAGATACGCCAAATTCTATTCTTAATGAAAAGAAAATAAAAGTCATCATCTTCAAAGAGGAAATATTAAGGACATCCAAGAATTTACTCATCATCCTTGTATGGATACTCTTCTGGAACCTGCTTTATAAGTTTCACCTGCAACTCAAAAGCATCATCACCTCGAAGCATATCACGAGCCCATGTGACTTCAGCCTTCATTGACACCTGAACATGGAGGATATTAAAATCAATACAATAGCAAGAAAAGATGGAACCAATAATAACCAAAGCATTGTAGATCTTCTCTTTCCGAAGTGACAGGATTCACAGTTCAGATGATCATAGACCCAGCTGTAGCAGCTATGAGTTCATTACAACCTATAGCACTCATCAGTAATAAAGGAAATACAGTTATCCTTCTACGACTAGAGAATTTAATTTTAAATAGAGAAAAATCATAGAGCAAGACGCCTCAGCTCAAAGTCATATGATTGAGAACTGCAGAAAACAAAGATGGCGGAATAATTTAGTTGGTTTATTTAGATCAAGCTCTACTATCTATAATAGTACTATAACACTGATTTTTCAGAATAGGATCCCAGCAAAGAATATGTACAAGATTCTTTGAATATGGCCAAATCGGATCCTCAGATCTTTCTATAGAAGCCACTATGAAATAATACGATAAAGCAAAGGTGCTTCAAATCATGAAAATGGGACAATTATCCATAAACATTCTCTAGAAGAAAAAGAAAATTAGAGTTTGCTCTTCAAATAATGTTTTTTCAATTAGGAAATGTGAAATTGAAAACCCTCTAAAATATGTTTTCGAATTTTTCCTTTGTAAAAAAGTGAGTAGGTTTTTCTTTCTCAAGCCTACAAAACAATAATTTCTACTCTTTTTTTATTGTTTGTCCAAATCTTTATGTTTTTATAAATTATTTTACTTTCTTTTAATCTTCTCTCCTGTTGGCATTGGATCATCTATCCTTATCTTCTCTCTCCTTCTTATTGTCTTCTCATTCTTATTTGTCCTTTTATGTTTTCCATGGAAAAGAAAAAAGAAGGAAGTAGAAGAAAATGAAAAATAGAAAATAAAACAAAAACATTTTTATTACTGTACATGCCCCAAGTACCCCATTGATGCCATCAACTCTAACAAGAAAGCATAAAATGCCTTGGTGAGTAATAGAATAACAAGAGTACAATGCATTTTAGAAAAGGATGCCACTCACCATCTCCAGTGCTCCTCTAATAACTCCACTTAAGATGTTGCAGTAGTATAAACCTTGACATGTATCAGGAATTTCCACAAAGTCCACAAGAGGATTATCGTCCAGAATGATACTGCAACATGTCCCATCAGCATCCCAATTTGTCACTGATGCACTCACCCCTAGAAACATTTTGAAACCTACCTGTATTAAAGCTTTATTAGCACAAATTTAGGACTTAATTCCATGCTAATGGAATTGAGATGTTAGAAAATACTATTCTGCATCAATAACAGCAACTAGTGCACTCTGAAAGGAAAACTACAGAATCTGAAGATATAAAGTTAATTCTACACCACATTAACAATACAATTTTATTCAAAATTGAGGAAAGTCAACAGCATTTCTGTGTAGCACACCTGCTCAAAATCAAATGGTGTATTTAGGTTAAGAAACAGGCCAGCTATGAAAGCAGGAAAAATTTTCAAGTCTAAAGCCTTTTGTGCACTAAAGCAATCTTAACCGACAATTTACACTGATAACCTGTTCAACTAAGGACTGAAAAGGAGGAAAACAAAACAAAAAATGCAAAATTTGGAGGACATCAGGAACCTCATATGATCCTGTGTCTTGTCAAGCTTGTCAAAGTTGAAGCATAGCTCACTGCTGAATCCGGTCTGTGCCAACCTATTACCATTCCTGATTCTGTAAAGGGCACTACCTCAATAGACATTGTTCAAGGCTTGCTTAAATTCAAAGGGAAGGATGTCATTCTGTTAGTAGTTGGCAATCAAACTAAGAAACTAAGTATGATAATTTCCTAGCTCTGTTTCAACTATTCAGCAGCTAGAGGATTCATGGAATTTTGAAACTACAAAGGATACCATATGCTGATAGCAGCCTATTATTCCTCAGTCAATTTTGGAAATAAATTGTGAGACTCCACGGTTATGTTGGCCTTCACTTTCAAATGCATATCACCCCCAATCCAATGGAAAGATCAAGGTAGTCAGCAGGTTCTTGGAAGCATACCCCAGGTGCATTGCTAGTGACACTCCTAATCAATGTTCAAGGTGGCTCTCATTGGCTCCATTTCAGCTCCTATACAAGTACTCTCCTGCAGTACATGTTCCATATGTTCCTGGAGACTCGAATGTGACATCTGCGAGCAGGAACTTTCAAGCTAGAGAATAAACAATACAGACTTGAGTTTCATTTCCAAGAACTCAAAGCAGGAAGAAGCAGCAAGCTGAAAAACACGGCACAGATATCTCTTTTGATGTTGCAGACCTGGCTCTTGTTAAACTTCAGCCATACAAGAATTCACTAGAAAGCCTAAACTAGTTGTAAATTGGCACCCCTCTACTTTGTTTATAGGCTCAGTGGTTTACGAGCTTAACTTACCACCTCATTCAAAGAATCATATCTTTCACATATCAACTCAGGAAGCATTTGGAGCCACATCAAGTAGTCCAGAATAACTTATCCCTTAGAATGATGTTTTAAATCATGAACATATGGCTATCTCAGCTGGAAGAATGGTGAAAAGGAGCCATGAGGTTTGTAATCCAATTATAGTGAAGTGAAGCCATGCCTTATGAGAAGATGCTCGCTACGTATACTTCTATCATTTGTTGGCATCAGTTAACTCGTGTCTCCCTTATAGACAAGGGTTATTAAGGAGGGGAAAGTTAGTCATTATATAAAGTTGTTACTAGAATTCAAATTTTCTCTCTCCGTCTCTAAGTCTCTTCTGCTCAGTCTTCTTTTCTTGAGCTACTAGTTTGCTGCACATGGAATAGAAATTAAACTTGCAGAGATAACCGGCATCAAACCTGAAGGTTGTCACCACGTATAAAGCTGAATTTGGACCAAAGTAATAATTCCAATTTGTCAAAAATTGAAGAAAGTCAACAATGGTTCTGCAAATGCAATTCTCAAAAATCAAACCATATGATTAGGTAGAGAGACAAAACATGGTTAGGTTGAGAGACAGAACAGATACAAGAGTAGGAACAACTTTTGAAGTTTAAAGCCTTTATGCATTATAACAATTTTTACCCCAAATTCAAATTTTATAACTTGCTCAGCCGAGAATTAAAAACATAGCACTACAAATGCAAAATTTGGTTGGCACTTGAATGGAAATTTAGAAGGAAAAAAAAAAAAGCAGACCAGACCTTTGCAATGACATCAGTTGTTTCCTTGAAATCAACGCATCTGGAGATATTTGATTTGGCTAAAAACTCGTCAACCAATCTTATTCCAATATTATAACCCCTGCGTGCTAACATTAATTTAGTCACAATTAGGCACCACAAAATAGTTTTAATTTATGGGGGGAAAATGATACATTTGATCGAGCTGCTTGTTGACTTCGTCGACATCCTCCAGGTCGGTCAGCAATTGGCGAACTATCGCTCCATAGGTTAAGGTAAATAGCTCCGCATTCTAAGCCAGCCACAAACATGTGATTAATCAAACAGCCAAAATCAGGAGCACAGTATAATTGAGATGAGTCGCTTACCACACGCTCTCCGCTAGCGAAGATTGCATCTCCAGATCGAGGACCAACCGGAGCCATTATACAAAACAGTAACTGCAACTGGAACTACAACAGCAGCTGCAGCTGCAGCTGCAACTATTTAAGTTGATCGATGAAAGCGAGGCAGGCCTCAACTGGACATGTTAGGAGGGGTAAAAGTAAAACAGACGGACCATGAACTGGATCCTGTGAATCAATTCACTTCAACAACTAAACTTGCTTCCATATGGATTGGGCCCAACAATATTTTAAATATAACAATTCAAATCTCTCCGTAAACTTTAAACCACAGCACAACCTGTATCTTTGGTTAATGTCAGTTTCCAAAATGCACATAAAGTCGCGGTTAGATTGTTCTTGTTACTGCTTATTTCGTGTGTCAATGGGAATAATATAGTGGAGAAATGTTGTGTGGTGGTACTCCGTTGACTTTTGGAGGAGCTTATGGCAAGACGCCCATGGCTGCCAATTGTAGCATATCAAGCAAGACCATGTTCTGAGAATTAATGAATAATTTACATATTGAATTCTTATGCTAACTACTCCAGTAAAGATTTGACATATTTATACATGTTAATGCT
Source organism: Erythroxylum alaternifolium (assembly GCA_027478495.1). Taxonomy (NCBI): domain Eukaryota; kingdom Viridiplantae; phylum Streptophyta; class Magnoliopsida; order Malpighiales; family Erythroxylaceae; genus Erythroxylum; species Erythroxylum alaternifolium. The sequence continues at coordinate 25,292,504 of JANIIA010000002.1, forward strand.
TATAGTTGTACCGAATAAGAAGCATCTCTTATGGCCTTCAAATCTATTTGCACATCTATCTTATGAATTCCTTTGAGATGTACATCTATCTATTTGTGTTACTGAAACAATATCTTCAGACATTTTAGGAGAAGAACAATAGTTGAGGAATTGACGACCAGGCATCATCTTCCTGTTGCCTGATACAGATATTCAGCTAAATATAGGGAAATATAAAATTTAATGAAGAGTTACATCTACATCTATAGTTGTGTACTCTTACTTTAAGACCAGATCAAGAAACAAAAGACAAATGAGAAACGAGTAGAAAGTTAGATGGGGGAGATGTGTCTACATGTGAAATTATTAAGCACGTATGTCTTTATCCTATCATTCCACTTGCGTCTAACCCCAACTATGACTTAACTTCTTAACTCTCTTTTGCCCTACACGATGACTTACAGCCATTAAGCAGGCACGTATTAAGTTTAAAACTGAGTTTGTTCTCTGGCTCCAACTTTACGCAGTTAGTAAGCTCCATATATGATTTTGTATGAATAGAGACAACAAAACTCTGAACTTGCTTTTAACTCCAGTTGCTACTCACAACTGTCCCCACCACTCTTTTTCACCTTTAAAATGGAAGATCTCCAACACGCTAATTCCCAGATAGGATAACGTTACTGATATGCAAAACTCTGAACTTGAGATACTCCTTAAACTTCACTGATACGCAAAGAGGAGACGTTATAACAGTGCGTCGATCAAATTTCGACCAGTTATATCTTCTTTAGTAAGTTTCTCTCCCTCCCCCCCTCTCATGCACATATTTTTGATGTGTTTAAAGGAATAAAAATGATTATGTCATTCAAATAACTTATTGAATGAAATGCATTAATTAATTTCATTCGACAAGAAGACATAATACGTACGTCAATTGCATGAGTTTTTCGTGGCAATCTTCATTTTAGCCTTCAATGGCAAGCTTATTCGAAGTAAAGCTTGGCTAAAATTTTCAGCGTTAGTGATAGCGTATTTGACCTCGATAAAAAAAAAGAGTATTTTGCTAATAAAAAATGTGTAAGGATTTTTAATTAAACATGTAAGCTTATATGTGTATAATTATGTATAAAGGCTATCACATATATAAAGTTGAGCTCAATTAATTATAGTGATCTAATATGGTTATCTGGGCTTTACGTGTGAGCTTTATATATGTAGAGACTATGTTATAATTTCTAGTTTTATGATAGGCTAAACCATAAATTATATTAGGATTTTATCCTAATAAAAGTAGTTATGGTTTCCAAATTAAAGGTATGTATAATTCTTTTTTGACATCTCATCATCAAAGAGAAAATAAAGAATTAAAGGAAAACTATGAAGAAAAGACTACCTTCTAATTTGGAAGACAAAACTGCAAAACTCTGGTGCAAATTTCACAATGAATTCAAGTATGCTTCCGCTTTTATTTAATTCTTAATGATTTGATATAAACGAATCCTGACTTTAAAGGAATTAAAGACCAACAAGTAGTATCAAAGCCTTGTTGATAATTAGGTCATCAAGAATGATTTTCTTTTTGTCTTCCGTTATCTTGAGAACGTTCTATAGATGGATTTGACTGGTTCTATAGATCTGGTTAATAATTTTTTTACTATATTAAAATAAAAAGGAAACATGCAATGACGATAAGCTGTGTTGAAAAGGTAGTTTTCAAAAGCTTATAATCTTTATTGCAATGGTTGTTTTAACGTTGATTTACTTTCAGTTTTCATGAAAAGCTTTTAGTCTTTACCTAAGAATGGTCTGTCTTTCGTTTCTGAATAAAAGTAGTGACCTTTTTTGCTTTAATAAAGCCTTATCCAAAAAGCCAAGGTTTGACTATTGGATAATAACCAAAAATTATTTTATTTGGTTTTGCAATTTAACCATTGTAACGATAAAACAAAAACTTTTTTAGAGCTTTATATATGTTGCGTGATTCAAGATTTAGATAAAAACCAAAAATAACCCAAAGTTTTAGCATCTTATAAAGTTTTAAATTCATACTTGTTAGTATGCATGTTACAGATTAATATTATGATGGAAGAATTTTGGGGTTCAAAATTTATAATTTCTGGTTTGATTTGTAAAATTTTGACCCAATTCTCAATTTGAGCTGACATAATCGTTAGTGTCATAACATCAAGAAATTAGAGCTATGACACTTTTATACATCTTATGCAAAATTTGGGTATTTTAATTTCAGATTTTGGTAATTTAAAGAAATATATAACATTTGAAATTAAATTAATTGAAGCAACATGTTACCAAATCAACCTCTCTTACGAAAATTAATTTAACTTATAATGCTAAAAAGTTTTGTGTGTATGTTATTCACGAGAATATTGGCTGGCCCAAAGGAAAGTTAATATTTGGCCCAAATTGTATATACAATTGTGGTGGTAAATGTATGGCAATTATTATAGTATGTGAACATTACATCGGTCCCAAGAAAGGTTTATTATTTGACATGCCTTATTGCCAGTGTTTGATCACTACACCAAGGTACCATTTACAAATTAGTATTTATGTCCAAAGACTAAATATTAATGTTGTGCTAGGTATCTTGTGATGGGGCCCTACCATTATTTGTAATTAAATATTAGTGTTTGGCATATTACAGTGTTGTATATGTGAGTAATTAGATTTTGTTTGTTTTATTCTCTGTTCAGTTCCTGGTTCTGCTACAAATATCACTGCTAGTGTTAATTCAATTCTTATGCTTAATGGCATCAATTTTAAGTCATGGAAGGACAACATTTTGATTATTCTCGGGGTCACGGACTTGGATCTTGCTTTACGAGTCGATCAACCTGATCCACTTACTGGTGAGAGTACCTTTGATCAAAAGAGGGAGATGGCAAAGTGGGAAAGGTCGAATCGTATGAGCTTGATGATCATGAAGCATGCCATTCCAAAAGCTTTTCGGGGCACTACGTCCGATCAGATTACTACGGTTAAGGGTTTCGTTGAGGATCTTGAGAAAAGACTTGCCAAAAATGAAAAAGCTTAAACAAGTACACTTTTGGCAAAGCTTATCTCAATGAGGTATATAAGAAAAGGAAACATAAGAGAGTACATTATGAAAATGTCTCACATTGTTTCAAAATTGAAAGCACTTAAGTTGGAATTATCCGAAGACGTGTTAGTGCATCTGGTTTTGATATCTCTTCCAACACAATACAATTAATTTAAGGTAAGCTATAACTGTCAAAAAGAGACATGGTCTCTTAATGAGCTCATCTCATATTGTGTCCAAGAAGAGGAAAGGTTGAAGGATGACAAGGTAGAAAGTGCTCACTTAGCCACAACATCTAAGAACAAAAGGAACAAAAGAAAGAAAACTAAGGAAGCTGTGGTTCTGGAAACACAAAAGAAACAACAAAAGGATGAAAATTCAAAAGGCTGTTTCTTCTATGGAGTTAAAGGTCATATAAAGAAGCAGTGTGCCAATTATCATGTATGGCGTGCAAAGAAAGGTATGATTCTTATTTTGGTTTTTTTTAGGTTAATTTGACTTCAGCACCTAGACAAACATGGTAGTTAGATTTTGGTGCAACAACTCACATCAGTGTGTCTATATAGGGTTGCCTGAGTTGCCGAAAACTAAGTGATGGTGAAAGATACATATATGTAGGCGACGGCAAGTCGATAGAAGTTGAAGCAATAGGGACTTTTAGATTATTGTTAAGTATTGGATTTTATTTGGATTTAGTTGAGACTTTCATTATACCGTCTTTTAGATGGAATTTGATTTCTATTTCTATTTTAGACAAATCTAGGTATTGTTGTTCATTTGGAAATGGAATATTTAGTCTCTTTCAAAATTCAAGTTTGGTTGGTATCCGTTCTTTATCAGGTTAGAATAATCTATATATGCTTGACATTAATGCTTCATTTAATGAAGCCTTGCATGTGGGTACACAAAGTTTAAGTGCAAATTAACCGGAGAGAATTCTGCCTCGTTGTAGCATAAGAGATTAGGTCACATCTCTGAAAGGAGAATTGAGAGACTTGTGTCCAAAGGAATTCTCGATCCCCTTGATTTTATAGGTTTTGCTACTTGTGTTAATTGCATTAAGGGGAAACAAACAAATGTTAGGAGATTCGGTGCCAATAAGGCTTCAAACATCTTAGAACTTATCTATAGATATTTGTGGGCTATTCCCTACGGTGCCTTGGAATGGTCAACCATATTTTATAACGTTCATAGATGACTTCTTGAGATATGACTACCTTTATCTCATCCATAACAAATCACAGTCTTTGGACGTGTTCAAAAACTTTAAGGCTGAAGTTAAAAACCAACTTAATAAAAGGATTAAAAGTGTCAGATCTGACCGTGGTGGAAAATACTACGGTAGATATGACGAATTAGGTGAACAACATCCAGGACAGTTTGCTAAATTCCTAAAAGAATACGGTATCGTCCCACAGTACGCTATGCTAGGTTCGCTTAGCATGAATGGTGTTGTTGAAAGACGAAACAGAACATTCAAGGATATGGTAAGGAGTATGATTAGTCATTTTACCTTGCTAGAATCACTCTGGGGAGAAGCACTAAAGACCGCAGCATATATACTCAATAGAGTTTTAACTAAAGCAACTAATAAGACCCCTTATGATCTTTGGATGGACAAGAAGCCTAGTTTAAAGAACTTGCACATTTGGGGATGTCTAGCTGAGGCAAGACCTTATAGGCCAAATGAAAAGAAACTGGACTCAAAGACTATCAGTTGTTACTTTATTGGATATTCTGAGAGATCCAGGAGTTACAAGTTTTATGATCCCACAACTAAGGCAATTTTTGAGACAAAAAATGCTCAGTTTTTTGAGGATGTTGAGTTTGTGGGGGGACAAAGGATTAAGGACTTTGTTTTTTAAGAGGAACACTTTGAAATTCCTCTAATTACTATTGACAATGATCAGGGTCAGGTTTTCATTCCTTACATTAATCAAGAAGCAATTCTGGATCAAGACAATGTCATGGAAACTCCTCCCCAAGTTCAACAACTTGTTCCAGAAGAACAAACTCTACAACCTCAAGAACCTATTCCATTAAGGAGATCCACTAGAGAGAGGAGAAATGCAATTCTAGATGATTATGTTGTATTTCTTCAAGAACATGAAGTTGACATTGGTATGGTGGAAGATGATCTAATCAACTTCCATTAAGCCATGGAAAGTTCTAACTCTCAAAGTAGATTGATGCCATGAATGAAGAGATAAAGTCCATGAAGGACAATGATGTTTGGGACCTTGTACCATTGCCTAAAGGTGCGAAACCTATTGGTTGCAAATGGATATTTAAGACCAAGAAGGATTCGAAAGGCAATGTAGAAAGGTACAAGGCTCGTCTTATTGCAAAGGGCTTTACACAGAAAGAAGGCATTGATTATAAAGAGACTTTCTCTCCAGTTTCTTCGAAAGACTCTTTCAGAATAATAATGGCATTAGTGACACATTTTGATCTTGAGTTACATCAGATGGATGTTAAGACAACGTTTCTAATTGGTGACATTGATGAGACGATTTATATGGTGCAGTCAGAAAACTTTGTGTCTAGAGATACAAAGCAAATAGTTTACAAACTAAAGAAATCCATCTATGGACTTAAGCAGGCATCTCGTCAATGGTATTACAAATTTTACCAAGTTATCATCTCGTTTGATTTTAAGATGAACTTGGTTGATGATTGTATATACCATAAGTTCAGTAGGAGTAAGTACATTTTTCTGGTTTTATATGACCATAAGTTCAGTGGGAGTAAGTACACTTTTCTAGTTTTATATGTCGATGACATAACTCTTGCCACTAATGACATAGGCTTATTGCATGAAACTAAGAGATTTATGTCAAAGAAATTTAAAATGAAAGATCTTGGTGATGCCTCTTTTTTTTAGGGATTTAGATATGTTGGGAACGCTCTCGAGGTATTCTTGGATTATCATAAAAAATCTATATCGAAAAGGTACTTAAAAGGTTTGGCATGCAAGATTGTAAACCAAGTGATACCCCTATGTCTAAATGAGATAAGTTAAGTTTAAGTCAATGCCCTAAGAATGACTTTGAAGCTAAAGAAATGCAGAAGATTCCTTATGCTTCGGCTATTGGAAGTCTAATGTATGCTCATGTTTGTACGCGTCTAGATATTGCATATATTGTTAGAATGCTAGGGAGATATTTATAAGATTGGATCACTGGAAAGCAGCCAAACGGGTCATGCGGTACTTGCAGAGGATTATATGCTCACATACAGAAAATGAGATAAGCTGGAGATCATTGGTTATTCTGATTCTAATTTTGTAGGATGCCAAGATAGTAGGAGATCCACTTTGGGCTATATCTACCTACTTGCTGGAGGAGCTATTTCCTGAAAGAATGCTAAGCAGACATTTATAGCTTCTTCCACTATGGCAGTAGAGTTTATAGCTTGTTATGAGGCATCCAACCATGGGATATTAATATGAAACTTTGTTATAGGGCTACGCATTGTGAACTCTATTGAAAGACACTTAAGTTATCTTGTGACAATAACTCGACAGTGATATATTCCAATAATAATAGGAGCTCAATAAAGTCGAAGCACATCGACATCAAGTTCCTTATTGTTAAAGAAAGAGTTCAGAATGGACAATTGTCTATACAGCACATTGGATTAAACTCCATAATTACGGATCTGCTTACTAACAGAGTGCCACCCAAGGTCTTTCATGAGCACATTGCTCAAATGGGTGTTACATCTTTTTAAGATATATAGTGTCAGTGGGAGTTTGTATAATAGATGCTTTCAAAGCAGACATTTTTCACTATCATTTTGGATACAATTTTTGGTTAATTTGTTTGAGGTTTTTTTTAGCTTTAAGATATTTGGTTTATTTTGTCTCTGAACTTATTTAAAATTGATCTCACTAAAGAATAAGGTTGGACCAGTTGGAAATAAGCATGCAAAGATCATGCTGCTTATAATTTCCATGTTACACATCCATGCTTGATCCATGTGATTTGGTTATATCAGCATATGTGACCATTGATGGGTCTAGTTAGGTTAATTGTAGTGAAAGATGCTTTGACCTTATGTTGGTATGATTGATGGACCGGATTGTCTATGGATGCATACAGTAGTGATAGCAAAATTCTGAGCACTTAGAAGGATAATACACAATTTTAAGATAACACATATAGCCCAAATAGGAGATTGTAAGGGTTTTTTAATCAAACATGTAGGCATATATGTGTATAATTGTGTATAAAGGCTATCATATAAAGTTAAGCCCAATTAATCAAAGTGGTCTAATATGGTTATCGTATTTTGGGCTTTATGTATCTATTTTAAGTGTGGGCTTTATATATGTAGAGACTAAGTTTATAATTTCTAGTTTTATGGTGGACCAAACTAGAAATAAGATTAGGGTTTTACCTTAATAAAAGGGGTTATGGTCCCTAAATTAAACTTATGCATAATTCTTTTATGACATCCCATCATCAGAGAGAAAATAGAGAATTAAGGGAAAACTCTGGAGAAAAGGCTACGTTCTAATTTGGAAGACAAAATCACAAAAGTCCAGTGCAAATTTCACAATGGATTCAGGTATGCTTTTGCTTTTATTAATTCTTGATGATTTGATATGAAAGAATCCTGGCTTAAAGGGATTAAAGACCAATAGCAGTGACATCTCCCTCCAAGGCAGGCCTTCCTAAGGTCTCCCATATGTTGCAAGGTGAACCCTCATTCATAAAAGAGGATTTCCTTACTCTTTCTAGGGAAACTCTCACAGTGAAAGTTAGTGACAAAGCAACAGTACTTAACCTAAATGGGGAAGGATAGACAAAGTCTCGAGTCATGGTAGATTAGCGACAATTCTTTTCAAAGATGCACTACAAAGTAGCTTTGAAACATAATCAAAATGTACTACAAGAGGGAATTATCACACCACCAATGGAGCTCCTCAAAGCAGGCATGAAGGCTTGGTCCACAACGTTAATGATATCTTCTGGTTTAAACGCCCTACGTTTTAAGTTATGAATGCATGGGCTAAATCATGTTGGGCCAAAAAAGGATTGCAAAAGATGATGTTAATGGAGAATAGTATATTTATGTTCAAATTCTTTGAAGCTTTCAATTTAGATGAATTAGTTGAAATAGGCCCTTAGCACATCGGGGACCAACCGATATTCTTATAAAAGTGGAGGCCAGGTTTGGAGTTTGATCGGGGTATAATTGACATGCTTCCAATATGGGTTTAATTCCAAAATCTCTCGTTGGAGTTCTGGACAATTAAGGGGTTAGTTTTTTGGCTAGCTCCTTGGGAAAGCCTCTCTGTATGGACTTTCAGACAACAATTGTGGAGAGAATCTGCTATGCTAAGGTATGTATCGAAATACCTAGAACATCTACATGTTGTGATTGAGTGATATTAGTGAATTTGAGAAAACGTTTATACATGTATCCTTCCCCTGGTAATTGAGTACCTCTTCTAAGAAATGGGTCCCCACTGGTCTTATCTTCCAAACTGGTTGCACGAGGAATTGATGGTTATTTTAAATGGCAGTGTTTCTTGTGAGAAAGTAGATACTAACATTGTTGAAGGATGTGGTGAAGAGCTTTTAACACTTGGACGTGTTTCTATTGAGAAAGTAGATACTAACGTTGTTGAAGTATGTAGTGAAGAGCATTCAACACCTATTGGTATACTTAACTCGTAGATTTTGATGAGGGAAGAGGACTCTCCACAATCTATTATTAGAAAAGAAAAGAAGGAAAATACGACTTGCCAATATAATGCTATTACTAAACCATCTGAGCATAGATCAATGGTAGTAGTAGACATTATTAACTCCTCTGAGTATAGACAAATGATAGTAACAGTATATAGTAGTAACCTGAATTTGGTATTGCAAGAAGATGGTAGTATAGCTGACATCAATGCTAGAACTTCTGAGTTATCAGTAGAGAATGCAATTAGTTCTCTGGTCAATGCAATAGCTAATCCTATATTTGAAAGAGCGGAGGCTTAAACTAAACTCCACTATCTGGACCTAGAGCCTATTGAGGTTGAGTTATCAAATGAAATGAGAACATGAGCAGATCAAGGGGCTCATGAAAATGATAGGGCTAATGATGTTACTTTGGCAATCAAATATATACCCCATATGGCAAATAAGGTAATTCAGGTGCAAAATTCTAATCTTAGGAGAAAATCAGTGTAGAAAAAGAAAACAAAAAACAAAGGGGACTCCCCTAACTAGGACAATTATAGTTTGGAATTTTAGAGGGCTTAATGACCCTCTCAAAAAGTCCCTTATGAAAGATATTGTAAGGGAGATGAAGCCTTGTCTTCTTGGTCTTTTTGAAACAAAAATTACGATCCTCTTTGTCTATTCGACTCTAAGTTTCTTAGTGCAAAGTGGGAACTTATTTCCAATCATAATGCACACTATAATGGTTGTATTATATGTCTTTACAACTCGAATATTATTGGAGTATAGGCAGTTGACCAAACTGATTAGTATATACATTTATAATGTCAATACCAAGGTATGACAATCGTTTTTTATTTATCCTTAGTTTATACTTCTAATTTTGGTTTTCAACGAAGCAAACTTTGGACTGACCTACATCAATTACAACATAATATTCATAACCTATAGCTTATTGTTGGAGATTTCAATTGCTCATTAAACTCATTCGAGGCAAAAGGAGGAAGAAGGTTTGATCTAGGACTAATAAGGGAACTCACTATCTTCTTATTGAGCATGGGCTTGGTTAATTTAAATGCCACAGGTAGAAACTTAGTCCAATAATCAGCAAGGTAGTCTTCTTATAAGGAAGAAATTAGATCATTCACTTGTTAATTTGGTTGACCTAATTTTCTAACTCCTTTGTGCACTTTGGAGAAAATCTATTATCAGATCATGCTTATATTCTGGTATAAAGAGTTGTTGAAAGGAGTATGGTAAAAGCTCCACTTCGATTATTTGATGGTATTGTATAGATGGATGGATTCCTTGAAATAGTCAACAAATGTTGGAATCATGAGATTGAAGGTTTTAAATCATATTAGATGATGCAAAAATTAAAAACTGGTAGTTTTATGCATGGGAGAGACTAGAACTTAAACACTCTTAAGGAGCAATTGATTCAAGCACATAAAAATTGCTATAAATCACAATATAACACATAATATAGGTAGATAGAGGTAAGAAGGCTACAAGAGTAACAGAATGACCTCAGTCTCTATAATTCTACTCTCAAATAAAAGGCTTAGATTCATTGGTTGAAAGAAGGGGACTCCAACACGAAATTCTTCCACTCTTCCTTACTTGCTCAGAGGAATGTTAACAAAATATCTGCACTTTAAGATAGTAATGGGACTCAATATACTGCTCTAAATAGCTTGCAGGAACTTGCCATAAACTACTTTATACAGCTTATGGGCAATGTTGATACAATTGATCCAAGTCCAAATGCTAAAAGGCTCTTTGATTGTACTATTGGCTAAGATATCAAGGAATATATGGTTTCTCCACTCTTTGAGCATGATATCAAGAGGGTCCTGTCTAGCCTCCATTCTTCGAAATCACCTAGGCCATATGGGTTTACTGCACTCTTTATTCAAAAATAATGGGACATCATAGGCAAGCTCTTCATTGAAGTAGTAATGGAATTCTTTGCTCCTCCAAAATGCTTAAAAAATTAATATACTTACATCTGCTCGGTACCCAAAAAGCAAACACCTCGGGGGATGAATGACTTCAGACCTATATCTTGCTATAACACAATCTATAAAGTAATCTCCAAACTTCTAGCAGAGAAGCTCAAGGTGGCTATTTTAGGAATCATTAATTGTGCATAAGGGACTTTCATTCCTGTAAGAAACATTAGAGATGATATTCTTCTCATACAAGAATTGTTGAAGGATTATAACATGGATAAAAAAAAACTCAAAAGTTGTCACCTCAAAATTGATTTCTTCAAAGCATTCAACACGGTTAGTTAGAGGTTTATTCATATATGCCTTAAAGCTTTGCAATCACCTCATCGTTTTAATAATTGGATAATGACTTATATTCAAACCCCCCTCTTTGAGTGTGCTTGTGAATGGCATCCCAACTAAGCCTTTTAAATATGCTAATGGGATTCGATAGGGGGATCCTTCATATCCTTATTTTTTTCACTCTTGTAATGGAAGGCCCGTCAAGACTGACGAATAAGCTTAT
>JANIIA010000002.1:25335677-25350274 GCA_027478495.1 Erythroxylum alaternifolium
GATTTGTAAAGATAAAATGTAATGATAAATTGATATGAACTATTTGACTATATGAACTGTGTGATTATATAATGATTGAATTTTGTTGTATGAGTGAGCCATCAAGGATGGTTACTCAACTGAGTTCACAAAACTCATCAAAAATTGTAACGTGGCTTTTAGGGTTTAGTAAAGAACTCCAAAAAGGCTTCGAGTAAGAGTTCCAGGTTGGGATCAGTGTGTGCTTGCATATGTCTTTAGTGAATTTTATGTTTTTGAATTATGTTACATTCAAGAATTGTACAAAGTGTATGTTTATGACTTAGTAATGAAATGACTTTATGATTGCAAGTGTTTTGTTCTTTAATGGGCCCAAGTGATTACTGAAACTCTAATGAGTTCAATAATGATTGTAATTTTTGTGACTAAAATTGTTTATAAATAAGTTGGATCAAAATTGATTATTGATTTTCCACATATAGGTACATTTTTTCAAACAATTTGCAATGAGTTTTAACCGATGATTGTTTTAGCATGCCGCTCTTGCAGGCTTCGCACTCGGATATCACTTAGGATGTCGAGTACATGTCCTATGAGAGTGAGGTGTTACAACAAGTGGGTCTAAAGCTCTTCTTGCACATGGAATGCTATGTGCATATGCACATATATACATATGCATTGGTAGTATATGTGGACCTACCAAGTGTCTATAAAGGGAGATTTTAATTTTGTATTATTGTCATCCTTTGTTTATTTGCTACAAAATCAATCTTGTTGCTTTTTTATTTATCCAACATTTGCTCAACTATTTCAATTGTTTAATATCTTATTGGATGGGAGGATACCTTTGTATTCAATATTTTTCAAGTTTGCGATATTTTGGTGGTAATGGATATGGAGATTGCAGGCTAGTTGGGTTGATTTTTGTTGAGAATTATAGTTATAAGTGAGGTGGAGGGTGAGGATTTTTTTAAAACTATTACTTAAGTGTACAAATAAGTATGCATTACATATTAGTTTTCTAATAGAAATAAGGTCATTTATTATCACTTATATGTTTTTTATTTGTTTTATTGTAAATGTTAGGTTCTTGTATAACGATGATTTATTATGTTATTTTTGTTTGATAGTGAAAGAAACTTGGCTTGGTTGTGATCGTATATTCAAGTTAGTAAAACTAACTAACTAGTGAAACCAATTGCAAATTGATTAACAAGTATATAATCTTCTCTCATCTTGTATGATTAGATGACACCATCTGAAAAAGAAAACAAAGGAGAAAGTCAAGGGGAGAATATTATAAGTAGGGTTTGTTGGCCAAAAGAAACACTTCTTATCTTTTGTGACATTTGTAACCAATATATTCAAAAGAGTAAGGTAAAACGTGGTGGAGTTATTTGTCGAATGTTACCATGGAAGAAAGTGGAGGAAGAGTTTCATAAAGCGACCAACTTACCATGTGATAAAAATAAACTTAAAAATAAGTTTGATTAGATGAGAGCTAGATAGGGTCGTTGGAAACAGTTGAAAGGGAAAGAAACGGAATTAGGATAGGACTATGACAAAGGAACAATCGGTGCCAGTAAGGGGTGGTAGACTTTAAAGATTAAGGTTAGCCTCCCCCTCAATTTTAAGTTATTTTCCTTTACTTTAATACTAAATAGTTAATTAAATAATTTATATTTAAGTTATTTATATTTTTACAAGAGAACATCAATTTTAAAACATTTAAGGAGGAAAGGCTTGAACCTGAGCTTGAATGTAAGATAGATAAACTTTTTGGATGTTTAACCGAAGGGAGATTACATTTTGTGTCATAGCTGACCCTCCATAAAGACAACAAGAAGTTGAGGAAGTGTATGTTCCTTCTTCACCTCATAGTCATAATGCTCATCATCAATCGTCAGGCTATCATGATCATGACAATATGGATGAGACCAGTGGTCTAAATAATTACCATGTAACTAGTGATTGGGAAGAGGTGTGGAGAGAACCTACCCTAATCCCTGCATCTATTCCAGTTGCTACCCCTCAAGCTACACATGGCGAAGGGAGTGACAGAAGAAGATGCTTTGGAGAGTGATAGTTCACAAAGTAATAAATATGCAAGAACTGATTCCACAAAAAAGATAAGATGATCTGCAACAATGTATGAGCAGTTTGACAATATGATACAATTCATTCAAGAGAGACAAAGTACACCAATGGAGATGAATACTTCCATTATGAAAATGTTAAACATGATGACTATTGATGCATTACAGGGTATTGGTACTAGTGCGTCACGTCATGATTTTACAAAAGCTTTGAAAAAACTATATATTTTGCCTGGTTTAGAGATTGGTACTCTTAAGTTTTACTTTGCTTGCATGTTAATTGAAGATTAATAAAGAAGATCCTTTTTTTTGGGTTTATCAGACGATACAAAGAGAGTTTAATACATAAAGTTTATGTTTGAGTATTCATTGATGGATAAAAATAAAACAATTTATGTAGCTTTTACGTTGCATAACTGTATTAGAAGAAGCACAACTGGCGACTTGACTTTTAACATTGTCGAACAAGATACTGAATTTATACCTTTAGATATATTTCAAGATATCGAAGTTAACTCTACACAAGAAGGCATTGAAAAATTGACAATTTGGGAGATGACAATTATTAATGATAATATTGTTTCTAGTTTAATGGCAGTTAGACGGTCTTAGATTATTATAAGCCTTTACTTTAAATAATAATGTTGACTTCTTTTGTTATATTTGAATTGTGTTGTTAAACTTTATTGGGATTGTTATATTTTGTATTTGGATGTATCATTACTTACGAGTTTTTTGGTTGATTTATGATCATGATTTTCCAGTAGTTGATGTTGTTATTGTTCTTCTTTTTCTTCTTCTTATTATTATATTATATGTTTTTTTATTAGACTTATAAAGTTAATTTTTGTAAAATTAAATATCTAAAATCTAAATTCTTATGAGAATATCCAAATAAATAATAAGATATACTCACATCTTTATAAATATTTTTAAAGTCATGTTTTCGTAAGTGATTTTACAAATAAACAGCTAATATTGAATAACTAATTTTACTAAATATTTTTAAATAAATAACTAATATTATCTGTTGGTCAAATCAACAGATCAGCTGATATAATTCGTTATCCGCTGTCAACTAACCACCGATATAACCTGTTGTCAATTAATACAATATGTTGATTGTTAAATAGAGCCTAAGTATGTCAAAGGTTTAAAAATAAAAATAATAAAAATAAAAATGTAATTTAAGTTAAATGTTTAAAGAATGTTAATAATATATAATACATTATTTTTAACTAATCTAAAATATAATGTAAACACAAGTTTAGTTTTTCTTTAAATATGTCCGAACATGTGGTAGAAGATTGTTCACGTACTTTAAACTTTTTTAATTAGGCTTTTAAAATTTTTTCTTGTTTTTATAATATTTTATTTTATTAAAATGACCCAATCTTTAGTTTTTTATTAGTAATTTAAATGCAAAAAAATATTTTTATATAACCATTTATCCACATGAATACCGTAATTATCATGAAAATTTATGAGATGTGGAAATAAAATGACAAAAAACAGTCGTATATAATTAATTCAATGTTTAATACAAACTTCTGAGTTAATGCCCGTTCTCATTTCTCCACCATATTTTGATATTGAACATCTCCTGGATAATTCCTTTTTTTAAAACCCAATCTCCTGGATATTTGTTTGCTATTTATTTATTTGTTGTCCAAGGGGACTGTGAAATATTAAAATATTTGACTGATTTAGTTTATTTAATTTTAAAAATTTTGAATTATTTAATTTTTTAATTTAGCTTTTAACTTATTAATAAAAACTGACAATTTATTCAATTAATATTTATAAACTAAAATAAATAAATAAAATTTTATTTTACTAATATCTTTTTTAATTAAAGTTTATATAAAAATAATCTTTTTAATTATATTTCATTTTTAACGAATGATATAACATTACAGCTTAACAAAACTTTTTAAAACTTCAGTACTATTTTTAAAACATCGGAAACAATACAATTTGACGTGAACATCCAAATGAATGCGAGAGGCAAGGGAAGGGAAAACTGAAGAGAGTAAACCTTGTGATTCCTGAGTCAACAACAGACTGTTTTAGTTTTTAAGTGAAAAGAGAGCATGACGATGGTGGCTTAGGGTTTCTACAAATCAACGATTACAAGCACTGCGATGGTCACTCAACTAAATTTCCTTTTCCTCCTTCCTCTCTTCCTCTTCATTCTGCAGTTCCCTTCTTCTTTCTCTGGTCAGTTCTCTCTTTCCGCTTGATATAATTATTATTTTTCCCTTATGCGGTGTTGTTTGGCTGTGTACCTACGTACCTTCGTTAACGAACATGGAAATATCTTCTGTTGATTAGTGCGTGTGAGTAAGCTTTAGCGAGAGGTTACATTATCTTTCAGTACGTGAACAATTTACTGTTTCTGGGTCGTTGATTCTAGTTCGTTTGACTCAACTATAGTATTTTTATCCATTTATATTGAAATCATGGTATCTGCATTTCTAAATTGCCGTTTTAGTTTCCCCGAAGATTTGTGATATTCGGTAATTTACCATCCATTAGTCGCATAGTTCTGTTTTTTTGTTGCTTTTCCTTATGATAGCATATTGAATTGCTTCGAGTCATGATGTTCTTTTGACTTGTTGCAAAAAATTTTCAGGGAAGACAGACTCAATGAGATCAGTTCCTGATCTTCAGGAATCTATGTATGTTGTTGTAAATGGAGATCCTTGTGTACGACTACTCAATCTTACTGGAGAGATCGGTTGTGCAAGTATGATGCTTTATTGGTTTGCTGCCCTTTTATTTCATAGTAGCTATTCTTCTGTGATATTTATTATATTACAGTGTATCTAAAGACATAAATAATTATATTGATAATAATGGTAATAATAATAAGAATTGTTTGGTTACTATCTCTCCTTTATATTAGATCCTGGAAGAGACAAGGTTGTAGCTCCAGTCGTAAGATTCAGGAATGCTGATGATCTGACACATTCATCTGCAGTTTTAGTCTCATTAGACGAACTTCAAGAAGTTTTTGACAGGCATGTATATCCATTCCATAGCACGTTTGCGTATCTTTTCTTCATTTATTATCCCTTTCAGAAAAATAGAAAGAAAGAAATTAACCTGTTGGGTTGAGTTATGAATTTTCCTCTAATTTCATAGATTTTATTTGTCCTGATCTCTAAACTTTTGAGAATTGACATATCTCTCTATATAATCAGTGGTTGCCAGTAGACGAAACTTTGTTTCAAGTCTAAGATACTTGGTTAATAGATGCTTCCCATTCAAAAGCAACGCATGATCTCTCAGCTGCCATTATATAGGTTGAAATCAGATGCTTGAATTCTTAATGCATATCAGGACTCTCGTTAGAGATCTTTGATTAAAACTTCTTTGGGACGGAATTGCTTAATTGTTTTCTTTATTATATGACCAGTCTACAACTGCAGATGTTGAAGTTTGAATGTAAGAAATCCCATCCACTCTGATATTGGAGATGAAACAATCCAAATATTGTTTCATTTTTGTTTTTTTAAATAGTCTAGCTGTAAATAGTCTAGCTATAACAGCTAGACTATTTAAAAAAACAAAAATGAAACAATATTTGGATTTTTTCATCTCCAATATCAGAGTTGTTATAGCTAGATTTCACATGTTTCCCACTTCCCTTTTAGTGCATCATGTCATACTTTCACTGATGAATGAAATGGAGTAGAATCACTGAAGTGAAAATGCCATTCAAAATCTTTGGCTGTTTTTTTTTTTCCTTTGTCCATAAATTTGACCGCATGGAGCAACTTATGCATGGCAATGGGCTGGGGAATCTGCCCAATTTTTTCCAAAAAAAGCTAGAAATCGGGCTTGGACTGCCAGGCCGAACAAAAATCCCAAAGTCCAACTAGAGCTTTTTTGCTTTTCGGGTGTTGAGCCTGCCTCCTGAGCTAGACGCAAAGCTCGGTCAAATCGAGCTTTGCCCATTGACTTCAGGTCGGGCCCGGCCAAAATGTCAACCCTAAAGCAACTTAAGCTGGTGGTTTGGTGACTTACCTCTGGTTTAATGGCTTGGGATTTCTAAAATATATGGGGTTGCATCATTTGTTATTGAGCGCATCATGTTTCACTGTTTCTTTTCAGATATAATGTAATAGAAGATGTACTTCTGCTAATGACAAGATGGATAACTGTTTTGACGAGTGCTGATGAGTCTTGGTTGCTATTTGGGCATTTGTATACTAGAAATTTTCTTTGAAATGGCTTTTTGAACTGTATTGGGAACTAAAACATTTCTTTTCTTTTCACCATTTTGGTGTGGAGTGGAAGGGCTGTTCCTTAACCTTCATGTATGGTTTTTGATATTTTTTTGAGTTTAATATTCTTAAAAGTTTAATTCCTTGATGATGATAATGTCAGATGTCTGTTTCTGCTTCAGAATCTCAGAAAATCCAAATTTTGCAAATAATGTTGGAGGTGTTCTTGTTGAATCAGGGACTGATATAAAAAATAAAATAAAAGGTATATGTGATTTAGATTATGCTCTCTCTCTTATTATACTTTTTCCAATATAAGATTATCAACCTCTCGTTGCAGCTAAGTTTTCGGGGCATTGCAATTTGATTCTTCTAACTCTGGTACTTGCATTTTTCTTACAGGATTTTCTCCTGCACAAAAGTTTCCAGAAGCTGAATTTGCACCATATGGAAACATTAACTATGAATGGAATGCAAATGTATGCTTCACACGAGTGTTTAGTAAATTTATTTTCTTTATTTGCATAGTATTAATAGCAGTACTCAGCTTCTTGTTGTTGAGCATTTTATGGCCTTAGTTTGTGGGCCTTATCCTTTTCAGTCATCTTGCACGAATACAATGATTCAGTGGCCTACAAATTTGTCCACTTTGTAGGAAATATACCTGTTATTTGGTTCAATATCATCAAGTCTTTTCACAAATACTTCCCCTTTGGTACACCCTCATGTTTCTTTTAAAATACACATAATCAACAGCTAAGTATTAGATTGTAGGAGTTTCTGTTGCATATCTGGTTGATTTGGTGGACTGTTGTCAATTGCATTTTGCAGGGATCTGGTATGATGCACAAAACTTATAATTTCCCAGTATTCTTAGTCTCTGAGGGCAGCATACAGTATATACAGAAGGTGAATTCTGTATTTTTCTGCATAATAATCCTGTACTTATCAAGCTGCTTGCTGAAGTCTGTTGTTTTAGCTGTACTTTTCGTAACAATTTATAATTGTGGACTTTACGTACATCTTTTAACTTGTCATTACCCTATATTGTTTGAGCCTATTTTCAGACAAGTCTCGTTGGATTTATGAAAAAAAAAACCTCAATCAACCTCTTATTGTAGTTCTCTTTACTTAGGCAACACGAGGAGAATGCTCTGAAGCCTTCTTTGGCAGTTTAGGTTTAAGCCTGATGAGAATAAAATTTTATTTTTTGCAACTCATTTATTTTGAAGCCAAACCCTTGATGTCTACAGTTTTCACTGCATCAGCTTGTTTATGGTATTTTAAACTAAATTCATTTGTTTGGAATGGTAACCTTGGGTTATAAGTATCTAAATAGTTAGATAAACTTCAAGTCTGACAAAGAGTTAAGTGTTTCTATCACACATGAACTATTTGCTGCATCATACGTAAACTAAAAATAGTTTTCTGAGTAATCTTCTTGAGCTGTGCTTTACATTTTAAAGCTAAATCATTTTGGGAAGAGGCCATTTCATCTTTTGGCTAGCTTAGAGTTCAGCATAATGTACACTTTTAAACGCACATCCTACAGGCTGCCTTGAAGAATGAAAAGACAAAGAATGCTTATACTGCAAATGTTGCTGAATTTGATATGGTGATGCAGGTATTTGATTATGACAATCCCATTTTATAATCTTTATGTCCTCTATTAGCACCTGGTTAGCTAGACTTTGTGTATATGCTTATCAATTGCTATATAATGATGAGTTGTATATTTGTCTTTCATTAGACAACAAAGTCCGGGACTCGTGATTCAAAGTCCTGCTTGAGAGAAGGAAGTTGCCTTCCTTTAGGTGGATATAGGTAAACACTGGTGATATTTCTTAATTTTAATAGCTTTATTGTTTCAGCTCATGATCCATATGGTCTACAGATCACAAAAATAGTTGGCATTAAGGGGATTTGTCATTTACTTACTCTAATTACGATAATCCCTTTGCTGCATGGTTTATATCTGTCTTGATTACTCTGATGTGCAGATGATTATTACTATAGGAGCTGGGATGAAAAATGTTTTGAGATTCCATTTTGAAACTGATTCTAAAAATTACATGGAAGCACATAATTTAATAGTGTGCCAAAGTCATATTGAGTCCTTGGAAAAATTATGGATCCTATTTATTGTTCTCCTCAGTTTCTTCTGTACTAGAATTCACATTTTTTGGGATTAGTTATGCATCTGAAAGTTTTAAATAAGTGGTTCAACATGTTTCCCGTAATAGGATAGGATCTTGTATTTGATCCCTAGTTAAGTAGTTTTTTTTTTCAATTAAATTGTTTTTTCAATGTTTAACTTGAGCTCTATGGATCTTTGTGGCTGATGCGGCACATGTCTTCATAAACTACACTCTTATGCTCATAATTTCTAGAAAAGTTAACAGAGAGTTTATTTGATTATCTTCTTTAGTTATTTCTTTCTAAGTTCCCAAATTCTTCTCTTCATATAGTGAATTTAAGTAGCTTCAAGCAATGTGGCTCATCATATCATGCAGTTATTTTAATGAACTGTTCCATGGAAAAAGACTTCTATTATTTTGGGAAAGTGAAATGTCTTTTACTACTTAGTCAGATTGGGTCTTAGGTTATGATTGTTTTGTTTAAGTTTTGTATCATAATTGCTTGTCTTAAATGTGGCAGTGTTTGGTCATCACTCCCTCCTGTAAATGTTTCATCTTCAAATCAAATGAAGCCCGTCATATTGACGGTAGCCACTATGGATTCTGCATCACTTTTCCGAGACAAAAGCATGGGTGCAGAGTCTCCAATTTCTGTAAGTTCTTTGCCTTTGGTGCAAAGTCATGATAATTTGTTTTCTTTCTCTAATAAGCTTAATGCAAATTACGCTTTGGAGTGTTTTTAGGGACTGATTACCTTGTTAGCAGCAGTTGACTCACTATCTCGTTTGGATGGGTTGAGTGATCTTAGTAAGCAGGTGTGTATCAGACTGGTGCCTTTTGTACAATAATTTGTTAGAATAACAGCTCACCATTCTTGGAGTTTTCTTGCCATATGCATTGATATTTATTTCAGTTGTCCAATTGTTTCATTTTTTATGCATTGTTAGAACCATTTTAGTGTGTTGTATAATTTTGCTGGTTATCTTCAATCCTTGTCATACATAAGATTCATCTTAAATAATATTTCAGAAATTTTACGGATAGGTCAATTTTAACGTAAGTTTTATGTCAAGAAATTAAGGTTGCTTTGTTACAGATGCCTTTCTGGGCCAGCACTATCGCAGACATGGGCATAAGACCAGAAATATTGGAGAGATGTGATTTGCGGCAGAATTCTTAGGATTCAGATTCTTTTATTTATTTCAGTTGCTATCTTTATCCACGAATTAAGGGATTAGTTTTTGTAACTAATTCACTTAAGTATTACTAATTTCTTTATATTAGGATTACTTTAATTCCTATAGAGTAGGAGTTTATTTTAGAATTTCGTTATGCCGTGTAAGCCTATATAACAGGCTGAACATTATGAAATAAGGAAGCAAAAATTATCTCAATTGTTCCGTGAGGTTGAGACTCTCTCTAACGAGTCTTGAGGTCCAGGGCTCCCTCCAACGAGTCCCTTTCCTATCATCATAGGTTCATCAAGAGGAAAGAATCGTAACAAAGGTAAGGTCACAGGTTCTGAAAGAGACATCGTAGTTCATCGCCCCGTGACTCGATCCTTGACGCACGAACATAACAAATTGGTATCAGAGACTAACATGGGGGATTCAAATGAATTGCGAGCTCTTATCCATGAGACGTCTGAACAGAATGCAGCAAGAGTTGCTCACGTGGAGGCACAGATTCAAGATTTAACGCGGCAACTGAAAGAATTCATGTCAGTCATGGGAAGAACTAATGGTAGAGGATCAGAGATCGGAATCAGTAGTGGTTCTTCGCATATGAATATTGCTTCAGGTTCGGAAGAAAGAACAGAGCAACGGCAAATTGGCGGAATGGTGCCAAGGTATGCCAAATTGGATTTTCCAACGTATGATGGTTCCGAAGACCCCCTAATCTGGCTCCATCGTTGTGAGCAATTTTTCAATAATCAAAAGACATCTGAAACAGAGAAGGTTAGCCTCGCAGCGTTTCATATGATGGGGGAGGCGCAATTGTGGTTTTACAAGTTAGAACAAGAGGAAACCAGTCTGGGCTGGAATTCCTTTAAAGAATACTGTAACCTAAGATTTGGGCCACTGCTAAGAGGTAATCCTCTTGGAGAATTGATTAACTTGAAGCAATCAGGAACAGTGGAAGAATATCAAAGGCGGTTTCAAAGCTTGCTAGCCCGTGCTGATTCAGTTCGTACAAATCAACAGGTCGATTTCTTTACTGCAAGGTTATCGGAGGTGATCCGTTTGGATGTAGAGATGCAGAACCCACCTAATTTGATTACTGCCATGAATTTGGCAAGAGCCTTTGAGAAGAAACAGCAACTAACAAGAGTCAGTAACAACCGACGCAACTTCTGGAACAACTCTAGACTTGCCGCATCAACTCACGCTGAAACCAAACCAACTACAGGTTCAGGTGGGACAGCTATACCAGCTTTGAGTGGTGGAAGTGTATCCACTCCCTTTGTCAAAAAATTATCTAGAGCTGAATTGGCTGATCGAAGGGCAAAAGGACTTTGTTATAATTGTGATGAACCATACACATTCGGTCACCAGTGTAAAAAATTGTTCTGGCTTGAATTAGAAGATGAAGATGAACACGAGTTGGAGAGTACACCAGTTGGGGAACCGGCCATCTCACTACATGCCCTCATCGGTCTCCAGCATTCCCGAACTATGTAGTTAATAGCTGACATCAAAGGGTGCCCTATTACAGTATTAATCAATTCTGGTAGCACCCATAACTTCATTAGTCAAATTGCAGCACAAAAACTGGGAGCAACCTTGGATTCCCAATGTGCGTTACAGGTTACAGTTGCAAATGGAGAGAAGATCCCCAGTATGGGCACATGCAAAGAGACTATACATGTATCAGGTGAAAATTTTCTTGTTGATTTATATGTCATTCCATTAGCTGGGGTTGATGTGGTTTTAGGAGTACGATGGTTAATGACATTGGGTCCTATTTGGTGGGATTTTGCAACACTTACTATGTGTTTCAAAATGGACAAACGACAAATCACTTTACGGGGGCTGCAACCTGACCATAGACCAAGATTACAACTCTTGAATGAGGCACGAACAGAAGGATTAGAGGAACTTCTTGGCAAATTTGCTGACTTGTTTCAGGAACCTAAGGGACTGCCTCCTATTCGTTCATGTGATCACCGTATATTCTTACTTCCTGGTTCAACACCCGTGGTAGTCAGGCCATATCGGTATCCTCATCTCCAGAAAAACGAGATTGAGAAACAGTGTGAGGAAATGCTTCGTCAAGGGATCATTCGTTCGAGCCGTTCCCCCTTCTCCTCACCAGTTTTGCTTGTTAAAAAAACGGGAAGGCACATGGCGTTTTTGTGTCGATTATCGGGAACTTAATACTAGAACAATTAAAGATAAGTTTCCGATTCCAGTAGTGGATGAGTTATTGGATAAACTTCATGGTGTTCGATACTTCACAAAATTAGATTTGAGATAAGGATATTTTCAAGTTCGTATAGCGGCTGAAGATGTGGAGAAAACAGCTTTTCGGACCCATCATGGCCACTTCGAATTTCTGGTCATGCCATTTAGCCTAACAACATGTTCGTATAGTATTTCAGTTACTTCGCTCACACCAATTATTCTTTAAAAGATCGAAATGTTCTTTGGTGAAGAGCAAGTGGCCTATCTCGGTCATGTCATCAGTGCTGCTGGTGTTGCAATTGACACTTCTAAGATTTCAGCCATCTTGGACTGGCCACAACCGACTTCCATTAAGGCTTTGCGAGGTTTTCTTGGGTTAGCAAGGTACTACAGAAAATTTATTCGTGATTATGGACAGCTTACTAGTCCCTTGACAAGTTTGTTAAAAAGGAATAATTTTCACTGGACTTCGGAGGCTACCACTTCCTTTCAAACACTTAAAACTGCCTTATCGCAGGCCCCTGTTCTACAACTTCCAAATTTTGATGCAGAGTTTATAATAGAATGTGATGCTTCAAGTGTAGGCATCGGAGCAGTACTTCAACAAGGCAGCCACCCTGTTGCTTTTTTCAGCCACAAATTGGCAGCAAGACACCAGAAACTGGCTGCATATGAGAGGGAATTAATTGGATTGGCCAAAGCGGTGGTTCATTGGCGTCCTTATTTATGGGAAAGACAATTCCTAATACGCACTGATCATTACAGCTTAAAGTATTTGCTTGAGCAACGCCTTACTACCTCGCCACAACAGCATTGGCTTAGCAAATTACTTGGGTTTGATTTTCGGGTTGCCTATAAAGCGGGAACGCAAAATCTAGTGGCTGATGCACTATCTCGCCGGGATGAAGATCAATCCAACTTAATGGCTATTTCACACCCAATAATGTCATTACTGGACGCTATCCGAGCTGAAATTAACACCACCGTCTCTCTTAGTCAGTTGCGACGCCAAGTGGAAGATGGTGAGTTAGGTTCTGACTGGTCAGTATCCAATGGTCTCATTTATTACAATCAGCGGGTTTACCTTCCACCAACTTCTCCATTAATTCCTACCATTATTGCTGCAATTCACGATAGCACCCATGAAGGCATACAGAAAACACTGCACCGTATTCGCAATGAATTCTACTGGCATGGGATGAAATCTGCAATTAGAGAATTTGTTACATCTTGCACAGTTTGTCAACAACAAAAGTCCTCTAATTTACAACCGGCTGGGTTGTTACAACCCTTAGCTCTTCCTTCTCAAATATGGTCCGATATATCGATGGATTTTGTGGATGGTTTACCCAAGGTAAAGGGCAAGACTGTCTTATTCGTAGTGGTTGACCGCTTTTCTAAATTTGCTCATTTCATACCACTTTCCCATCCTTATACTTCCGTTACAGTGGCACATGTTTTTTTTTCCAATGTTTTTTGCTTACATGGATTACCCGAATCCATAGTTAGCGACCGTGATGCTGTATTTACTAGCAACTTCTGGCGGGAATTATTTCGATTGAGTGGCACCAAGCTGAATTTCTCTTCTGCTTATCATCCTCAATCGGATGGGCAAACCGAAGTTGTTAACCGAACTATTGAAATGTATCTCCGGTGTTTTGTGGGTGACAAACCAACAAGTTGGGTCGACTGGCTTCCATGGGCTGAATACTGTTACAACACCTCCTTCCACTCCGCTTTACAGACTAGTCCTTTCCAAGTGGTGTATGGGAGGGAACCGCCAAAATTGTTGACTTATGATTCAGGCTCCTCTCGAGTAGATGCAGTAGATAAGGCACTTTTGGATCGGGATTCTGTTCTTGCAGACATTCGTCAACGTCTTCAGCAGGCTCAGGTTCGTATGAAACTGTATTATGATAAGGGTCATCGCGATGTTCAATTTGCTGCTGGTGATTTTGTCTGGTTACGTCTTCTTCCCTACCGACGTCTTTCCATTACCAGCACCCCTTATCATAAGCTCTCACCTAAATTTTATGGTCCTTACAAAGTTCTACGCCGCATCGGTGAAGTTGCGTATCAACTGGAGCTTCCTCCTACGTGCCGAATTCATGATATCTTTCATGTATCTCTTCTTAAACCATTCAAAGGTGACCCTCCAACTCATGTTCCATCCCTTCCAACTGTTGTAGAAGGCCGTGTGATACCCACTCCAGCTACTGTCCTTCGCTCCAGATTGAATAGAGGCACTTGGGAGATACTGGTGCAATGGGCATATTTACCACCCTCTGAGACCACTTGGGAGGACCTTGACCACTTCAGGCATGCTTATCCTGATTTTGAGCTTGCGGACAAGCTCCTTTCCCAAGAGGGGAGTGATGTTATGGATGCCTTTGTGGGCCAGCACTATCGCAGACATGGGCATAAGACCAGAAATATTGGAGAGATGTGATTTACGGCAGAATTCTTAGGATTTAGATTCTTTTATTTATTTCAGTTGTTATCTTTATCCACGAATTAAGGGATTAGTTTCTGTAACTAATTCCCTTAAGTATTAATAATTTCTTTGTATTAGGATTACTTTATTTCCTATAGAGTAGGAGCTTATTTTGGAATTTAGTTATGTCGTGTAAGCCTATATAACAGGCTGAACATTATGAAATAAAAAAGGCAGAAATTATCTCAATTGTTCCGTGAGGTTGAGACTCTCTCTAACGAGTCTTGAGGTCCAGGGCTCCCTCCAACGAGTCC
>JANIIA010000002.1:25350374-25367416 GCA_027478495.1 Erythroxylum alaternifolium
GGTCGTTCAAGGAATCAGAACAAGGGAAAGGGAAAAAAGAAGTCAATTGACTTAGATTTCCCTGTCAATCGCCCTGTGACACGATCCTTTACTAAAAACCACAACAGGTTGGTTCAAGCCATAGGAGTCCCCATTACTCCAACTAGAACCTTCGGAGTAAGACTGGGAGATGGACATAGGTATTTCTCACAAGGAATTTGCAAGGAGATAAAATTGAAGATGAATGGTGTAGAGTTTAATGTAGATGCATATGTATTTGATATTGGGGGACCTGATTTGATTTTGGGTGTTGCGTGGTTGGAGACATTAGGAGTGGTGAAGGTTGGTTGGAAGAAGATGTGTATGACTTTCGACCAAAGGGGTGCAAAAGTTACTCTGCAGGGAGTTAACGTCCAAGGCTCTTCTCCTCATGCTCTGCAACAGATATTCAAGCATCAGGAAGTGGAAGTAGAAGGGCTGTTGTGGTCAATGGGAATCAGTGGATCTACATATGAAAAAATGGGAGAACGCAGAGCAACAAGAAGAATTGCAGGCTGTTCTGTCCAGGTTTGAGTCGGTTTTTCAAGAGACAAGGGAGCTACCACCTAGGATGGCTAATGAACATGCTATTAACCTGAAGGAAGGAGCAGAACCTGTGAATATTCGTCCCTATAGGCATGCACATCATCACAAGGATGAGATTGAGAGGCAAATTCAGGATTTACTGGAAACCGGGGTCATTAGGCCCAGTATCAGCCCATTTTCAAGTCCCGTAATCCTTGTCAAAAAGAATGATGGGTCATGGCGGATGTGTGTTGACTACCGAGCTTTGAATAAGCTCACGGTCCCTGACAAGTTTCCTATTCCAGTTGTAGATGAGCAGATGGAGGAATTACATAGGGCCAAATATTTTTCCAAGGTTAAGGTCAGGCTTTCATCAAATCAGGGTTAGAGAGGAGGATGTTTATAAAACAGGGTTTTGGACTCATGAAGGACATTACGAGTATTTAGTGATGCCCTTCGGACCCATGAACACACCCGCTACATTCCAATCTACCATGAACTCAATATTTAAACCTGTGTTACGTAAGTTTGTTTTAGTTTTCTTTGACGACATCTTGGTTTACAGTTCAGATTGGAATAAACATATGCAGCATTTGGCTTGGGTACTGCAATTATTATTAGACAATCAATTGTTTGCTAACATGAGAAAGTGTATATTCAGACAGCAATCTGTGGAGTATCTAGGCCATGTTATCTCATGTGATGGGGTAGCTATGGACCCATCGAAGATCAAAAGTATTTTGGAGTGGCCTCCTCCCAATAATGTAAAGGGAGTAAGACGGTTCCTTGGTCACCAGGTACTATAGGAAATTTGTCCAAGATTATGGTAAAATTGCTAAGCCACTTACTAAACTTACTAAGAAAGATGGGTTCTATTGGGGGAAGAAATCCCAAGAAGCTTTCGAAGAGTTGAAGAAGAGAGTGACTACATCACCGGTCCTAGCCCTACCCGATTTCTCCAAGCAGTTTTCCATTGAGTGTGATGCTTTGGGAAGGGGTTTTGGTGCTGTGTTAATACAAGAAGGTTGTCCCTTGGCCTACTTCAGCAAAGCCTTGGCTGAATCCACTTACTCGAAATCTGTCTATGAGAAGGAAGTGATGGCAGTAGTAATGGCAATTCAACATTGGAAGCATTTTCTAATGGGGAGGCATTTCAAGGTTTATACTGACCATAAAAGTCTGAAACATTTATTAGACCAGCGGATTCCATCGATAGATCAACAATGTTGGCAAGCTAAGTTGTTGGGTCTAGATTTCGAAGTTATCTATAAACTCGAGAAACAAAACAGAGCTGCGGATGCTCTTTCTAAAGTAGAAGAAGACAAGCTACTGTTCTTAGCCATTTTTTGGCTTGATATGATGTGGCCCGATGGGAAGTCACGGAGGATGCCAAGTTGAACTCACTCATGATAGCTCTCCTACAACACCTTAATTTCAGACCTGATTATCATCTAAGGGATGGCACGTTATTCTATAAGAACAGGTTAGTTCTTTCATTCACCTCAACATTAATTCCCCAATTTCTACAAGAGTATCATGCTTCACCTTTGGGGGGACATTCTGTTTTCCTGAAGACCTACAAGAGGCTGTCTAGTGGACTGTTTTGGTTAGGGATGAAGTCAAAAATATAGAAGTTTGTTCGTGAATGTGTTATATGCCAGAAGAACAAATACATGGCAATGTCTCCAGCAGGCCTCTTGCAACCCCTACCTATTCCTAAGCTTATTTGGATGAAGTCTCAATGGACTTTATTTCGGGGCTCCCAAAATCTCATGGGTTATGAAGTCATAATGGTGGTAGTGGATCGTCTATCAAAGTATGCTCATTTTTTACTCCTCAAGCACCCTTACATAGCTAAATCGGTGGCAGAAACATTTATCCAAAATGTGGTGAAATTGCATGGCATTCCTAGCTTTATATTGAGCGATAGAGACCCACTCTTCACTAGCAACTTCTGGAAAGAGTTATTCAAACTACAAGGGACAATACTGAAGATGAGCTCTTCCTACCATCGTCAAATGGATGGACAAACGAAAGTGGTTAATAGGTGCTTAGAAACATACCTTCGCTGCTTCACTACCGAACAACCTAAAAATTAATCTTATTGGTTGTCTTGGGCTGAATATTGGTATAACACTAATTATCATGTCTTTACGGGAAGGACTCCTTTTGAAGTCGTCTATGGTCGCCCTCCACCGACCTTGCTGCATTTTTCTCAAGGAGAAACTCAAGTGGAATCAGTGGTGCTAGCCTTGGTTGATAGGGATGAAGCTTTATGCCAACTTAAACATAATCTATTGCGAGCACAATCTATAATGAAGAAATCCGCAGATGCTCACAAGAGGGAGGTGCAGTTTCAGGAGGGAGATTTGGTCTTTGTGAAGTTAAGACCACATAGACAGCTCACTATTGCAAGGAGGATTTGCCCCAAACTTTCAGCAAGATGCTATGGTCCCTTCAAAATTATGGGAAAGATAGGACAGGTTGCCTATAAACTACAGCTCCCACCTACATCCAAGGTACATCCGATTTTTCATATTTCTCAATTGAAGAAGGCCGTGGGTGATCACCCTGTTGAATATAGCCTCCCTCAAGGGTTAGAGATGGAAGCAGTCCTAGCCTCACACACAAGAAGGTCCAAGGGCAAAAATATTCAACAATGGCTAGTTCGTTGGAAAGCTAAACTAGCAGAAGAAGCAACTTGGGAGGATGCAGAATTCATTATAGGGCAATTTCCTTCTCTCCACCTTGAGGACGAGGTGCCTTTTGAGGAGGAGGGAATTGTTAGCAATGTTGATCTGCCTATAATACCTAAGCAGCCTAAGCCTATTAAGACATATATTCGTAGGTGTAAGATAGTAAAGGGCAACCTGCCACATAGACAGGTTGTTATGAGTTTGTTATAGCTGATTAAGGAGGAGATTGTGTAAGAGGGAATATAGAGTAACACTATGGGAGAGGGAAGTAGTTTTTACGATTGTAAGGGATTATATTGGCCTGGACCTTTTCCAGGAGGGAGCCTACTGCTGTAACTCTCTATTACATACGTAAATAATACAATCTATATAGCTTTTTCTATCACTTCATAGTGAAGTAAGTTGTAGAAGTAAGAAAATTAGCACTTGGCTAAACACTTATCTGATGGTCAAACAGCTGGGAAAGGATCCTGAAATGCCAGCTACAACCTGATCTTAGAAGTTACCTTACGTTCTTTAGTTGCAAAACAGTAGTAGAAGTTAAACTTAACCCCAAAAGCAGAAAACATCTACTGTATATTACAATCTAACACAGACAATTAAACCCTAAAATTGACTTGGATACACGAATGTGGCCTGTGGGATTAATATTTTCTGCAAAACATACCTATAAGTTTAGTTTCACGAATTGGCAAATTATGTCTATTCTATCATTGATAAAATCTTGTTTTAATCAATGCTTTTCAATTGTGATGACCAGTGAGAAATTAGTTTAAATTAGGAAGTTGTACTAACTCCTTTTATGGTCACACTGTGATACATACTTATTTTGCTCGTCATCAAACTATTATGAATTTTAATATCCCAAGAATGGCATTTTATTTCATTCTAGTTCTAGCATGGAGAGCACTTGCACTATGGTAATGTGAAAATGCCATTATTCAGTAACTTTAGACTATTTATATTGCATCAGCTCCCTAGTTATGGGAATAACTTGATTTTGTTGAGAAATCCACATATACTGGTTGGAACGGACACAATGAATTCTGTTTCAATTTGATTCCACTTTTCATCCAAAATCAAGTACTTTCTGTAGGAGTTTTATGAATCTTCTTGACTAAAAATCATCGGCACCATTTTTTTTCTTCTAGAGAAAAATCTGTGTCTCAACTAGCACCTCTGTTTTAGAAGGCTGAGAGGCCACCCGTCAATATTCATGTGCAATTAGTGAATAAAAGCCAAGATGTGAAGTTTGCATAACTTTTTACCTTTATATGTGCCATTCTCTAATAGGAAGCTACCTTGATCAACTTGGAAGAGTTGGGCGTAGTCCTCGATCTTTGAATTTTCCCTTAACAGATCCAATATTTTCTGTTGAGTTGCTTCTTAATCATCATTAGTACTAGAATTGAGGGAGTGGGAATGTGGTATCTCATTCTTTTTTTCAATTTTTGATTTCCACCCTCCCTCCTACTAAGTGTATAAACAAAATGATTCGAGCCTAAAGCCTGTTGTATGGTTCATTTATATTCATGTTCCATTCAACTTAAGGAATACAAATGGAACCTCTAATAATACGATATATCTCATACTCGGTAATAATTTACTGTATAAGAAAAATGGACTTTATGCATAGATTCCAGGTTTACTCTAATACATTTAGGATTTTGGTTTAAATTTTCAACCTGTTAAAGAATAATGAGAACTTTTTAATATGTAATGACTTGCTTGTTGCTGCATGTAATTAATGTGACAGAAGTGAAAAGAAGTAAAGTTTAAAAGTCTACTGATTGATTGTGTCTTGTTGTGGTTAAATTAATTGCATTTTCGACTGATTATTACTAAAAATTTTTGTCAGCTGGACAACCCCATTCTTGGGTAAATATTCCAGCTGCTGTAACATCCCTAACATGTAATAATTAGTTTTTCAGAATTAGTAACTTATTGTCGTCAATTCCATAGTCTAGCAGAACTAGATTTTGTTGTAACAGCTGACTTAGCTAACGATTTCTATAATTTATACAGCTTGTTTTTTCAGTTTTCACTGGGGAGGCCTGGGGTTATCTTGGTAGCAGGCGTTTTCTGCTGGAACTTGATTTACAGTCAGATGCTGTTAAAGGCCTCAACAGCACACTAATTGATATGGTATTCTCATACCCTCCAAGATGTCTAGAACAGAATTGCCAGCTTTGATATTGCAGGTTTTATTAAGCTATAGACTTTCACAAACATAAAAGCCACATTAGAAATATTATAATTTGAATAAAGCATTTTAAAGAATTTTGATTCAAGTCCTGTAGTAGCATGCCATTGACCCTTTGGTTGAATTGACATATCCCCTTCCCTTTCTCTCCTAGTTGTAGTGGCTCAATGGTTTGAAACCCCCTTAGCATCCAAAAAAGAAAATGAAGTGCTATAATTGTATTCCATGTCACCTTAAGGTGCGTGAATTTCGTATGTAAGTGGATATGTGGCTGTATTTTGCTTCTTTTGTTACTTATTTTCTGTGTGTCTTAACATGTGATGAGGTTAGCGGTTAATGTGCTAACTTATTTTTGTAGGTTCTAGAAATAGGATCTGTTGGGAAAGGCATCAGTGGAGACAATACAACTTTTTTTGCTCATGCAGCAGGGGTATGAATTAATTTATTCTCCAAGCTTAAACTGAAGTAATTTTGCTCTATTTGAACAGCTTTACTTCAATGTAAATTCCAAGCGGAGTTGTTGTTAATTATTTTTTATATGCATGCTTTAACGTTTGGTGTATATGCAATGATGCTGCTATATATTGCTTTTTTGTAAACTTGGACGGCAGATCAATATAGTGATAAAAGGTTCCATCTATTTCTTTTTTTTTCGTTGCTAGTTTCTATTACAGATATTTTTGTTCCAAGTGTATTATTACCTACTAGATAGACTTCAAGAAGTTCTAAACATGAAGATGACTGGATGGTTGATGGTTATGCCATTTTGATAATTAGGGGATTTCTCACATTTATGTCTTTTGATGCAAAATGGCATTGAAGCTAATAATTTATTCATCAAAAAAATATTGGGGAGTGTAAAAACATATTCAGCTCAAATGTCTAAACTCTTAGATGGGACAAGGAATGTTGTAGCATATTTAGCTATAGAGACTTCTTTAGTTAGAAGTCAGTTTGGTTGACAATATGGAAAAAGCTCAAAAGAAACCAAAATTTTGTTTGACATGGCAAGGTAGCATTTTTGAACTTGAGATCTCTTTGTCACTCTTACACTATGTCAAGAAACTGTCAAACTAAAAGCTTTAAGTATTGTGTTTAACTAGGAACATGTTATACATACCTTTAACAGGGATCGTCATCTTTTACACTCACATCAATATCTTGATCTCACACAACAAATATGCTTGGATGTGATTCAAATCATGTGTTGAGTTTTCTTGCCATTTAAAATTTCTAGTTAGATGGACAATCTCTTTTTCTCGGAAGAGGAGAGTTCATCTTGTTGAATGTGCGTATGGGTCTCCATGAAAAGAAAGTTTCTGGAAGCAATTAAGTGGCGATTTCATTGTCCTGAAGCTCATTAAGGGACGGAAATGGCTAGTAGTCATACACAAAGTGAAACTATTTTGACTAGTATTTTACACCAACTTTATCGTTCCATCAATTCTTTTCTCTTATCTCTTCTGGCGCTTTCTTTTTTTCTTTCAACTGTTTAGCCTGTCAGTGCACTTGAATATTCTCACTATACATGCTTTAAGGTTCTTCATCCAATAATATTAATGTGATCATAGATGACAAGTTATATTCTCTCTCTTTTTCTACTTGCTCCCTTCTCAAATTATATAGTGATTTTCTTTCATTTGAATAATATTCTCACTTGTACACGCTTTTAGGTTCCTCATCCAATAATATTAAGGTCATCATAGAGGACAAGTTATATTCTCTCTTTTTCTACTTGCTTTCTTCTCAAATTATACAACGATTTTCTCGTTAATTTTCATTAGAATGTCTGCATAATTATGCCACATCATTACACGACTTCCCTTGATGTATTTATTGATTATCATCTCAGCTTTGAGCTCATTTAGATAGACTAATTCTAGCATTTATCAGTGTAGGTATCATCTACCACCAACGAAATGTTGAATGCCTTGATACGTGCTCAGAATTCCCTAAAATCCAAAAATATTTTGATTAAATCTTCTAGCACTTCAAATCCTGGGATTCCTCCATCCTCATTGATGGCATTCTCAAGGAAGGTACAAAGCTCTGAGACACGTTATGCATTAATTTTGTTTTGGTCATACACTTGTACCGTTTTCTTTTTTGCATGAATTAGTAGAAATTGCAAAAATTCCATAGAAATATTCCATTTCCATTGCAGCTCTGATTACGCATTAAAACTTGAAATATAAGATTATGATCGTATTTTCTCCCTTTATCCATTGTGTTAACTTTGGATATTTAAACTCTGGCTTCAGTATGTAGGGTAGTATATGGGTACTGGGAAGGATGATGAAAGGGGCACCGTATCCAATTTATATCCAGTTTAATTGTGACGTGACAGTGAAGTTGTCAAATTCTCTGGATGCGTGCTATTGACTAGAATGAAAGGAACCTTTAGAAAATGGCAATAACTCCTTCATATTTAAAGAATAAGGGATCTTCTGCAAGTGGAAATTATATCAAAGTTTTCCAGAGGGATTTGACGTGGGTGTCGGGATAAAATTGATAGAATGCATCAGGATACCTATCCCATTATATCTTGTTTGATTAATTTGGCAAGTGCAGGACAAGCGATGTTAGGTAAAAATGTTCACTCTGTCCTGTTGTCAAATATTGGATTCTTTTAGAAATCTCCACTTGTCATTGAAATTTGAACTACTCTTACTCGGAATTCAAATTTGTGATTAACTTGCCTGTAGAGAGCATTTGCGATTAGTGACTTCCTTTTATGACTACTGGTGAAAAGGATTTTCACTTTCCTGTTCATGCATTAGCTTTTTTTTTGAGTAACTATGACTGGATAGCAATAATTTGATGACTGTTTCTTGTCTGAGAAAAGATATGGTATTATGGGGATATGCAGTATCATGGCTAATATTCTCCTACCTGCCAGCAGAATTCATCAACTCCTGGGATTGTACTGGAAGATTTCGATAGTTCGTTCAGCAACAAGTTCTATCATAGTTACCTTGATGACATTTGTAAGTTAAGTTTTACCTGCTAAGAAATTGAGGATAATGATGTTGAAATTCCTAATTCTTTGTACATGTTTGTTGCCAAGCCCTAATACTTTTACTTCTGTTGATTGAGTCTAAAATATATTCAAAATGTAAAAAGGAGCACTTTGTGCTGATTTTTGTTGGTCCTACTCAATGCAATTTTTAAATGATGGTGAGATGATGTTGGATTATGTTAATATGTGGGCTTCTTTTCAGGACATAGTCCTCAAATTTTTGTATCTATTTCAATTGTCATTTTATTCTTGCAGTCCTTTTTCTACTTCCCCCTTGTCCTATTCTCTGGCTCTCCTTTTTAATCCATTCTATAAAATTTTGAAACTCGGTTGATGATCTCATGTAATAATTGGAGATGGAGAAAGTGACAGATTAGGAAAACAATCTTTAAAATCTTGAATTGCTATCAATATTGTAAAAAAGTTCAATGGAAACAATTTTATAAATTTGGGACATCCTGAAGAAATACATATGTGGTTTATAATAAATACAGCAAGTTCTTGATTGATATATTTTATGCAGCAAAAATAAACTCTTCAGCTATAGTGGCAGCGGCTTCTCTTGTTGCCCGCACCCTTTACATCCTTGCTAGTGGCGATAAAACTATTAGTAGTTCAAGTCTGAGTGCTATCAGTGTAAATGCCTCTCTGGTTGAAGAACTCATGGGTTGTCTCTTAGACTGTGAACCGGGCTTATCTTGTGAATTGGTGAAGAATTATATATCTCCATCGACAACGTGCCCAAGTCATTATGTTGGTGTTGTTGTTGGGGAACCTTCATCGACTCCATATCTTGGATATGTCAGTGATGTTTCTAGATTCTTATGGAACTTTTTGGCCGATAGAACTTCCGTACCTAAGGAGACTGCTAGCTTCAGCTGTTCACAAGATTGCAGCAACACAGGAGAGGTGTGCATCAAAGCAGAAACAAATGAGAAGGGAGTTGGAGTTTGTGTTATTTCCACAACCAGGTAGGTTACTTGTTGAAAGTTGAAACTAGTGTTTTGAATTAGAAATTCAATCAAACTCATGTTAAACATTTTGTTCAAGAATTCAGAGAGTAGTTTTCAGTGTCAAACCCACATGTTGGAAAGATATGGGGCATTTCTGTGCCACAAGATGCATGTACAATATCCTTGAATGGGTGTCACCGGTAGAATCCTGTCAACTGCACTAGATTTTGTATCTTCCTTCCATGCATATAGCAGCAAAAGTGAAGATAAGGTTAATTAGATCGACTATAAAACCCATCTTACAAAATTTCCAGCTAAGATATTAAAGCTACTTTTCATTTTTTCCTTGTGTCCAATTGTGCATATAGTACATCATATTCATTAACAACATACGTTTGTTCCTACAAAACATTAGTCCATCCTTGCCCCGATTTGTATACTCACTTGGTTAAATCAACTATATGACATTTTCTGTTAAGCATGTTTATCTTGTCAGGTGTCAATTTCTAGTTGATTGTTCCGGAGTGAAAGTTTGTGTGGAACATTGCAGGTATGTACCGGCATATTCTACCAGGTTGAAATTTGAACCTGGAACTGGAACTTGGAATGTTTTACCACCAAATTCCTCAGATACTATGGGAATGGTCGACCCAGTTTGGACAGAAAGCAATTGGAATGGACTTGGTGTTCGAGTATATACAGTACAGAATTCTACATTTGATCACCTTGTTTTAATAGGAGGCATTGCCATCACCCTCTTTGCTTACCTTGCAATAATACTTGTCAGTGCCCTCATCACCAAGTCTTTGAAACGGGATTGAGGAACTTTTTCTTTTTGAGGGCATACATGCACCATAACCAAGTGGTAGGATCAAATTGCTTACAGTGTTTGAACAATATGATTGTCAATTCTCCCTAGCATTCTGCCACTTAAGTCTATTTAAGCTTCATTAATATTATTAGCTAAAGCTATTCAAATGATGAATGCTTCTTTTAGAAGATTTATTATTTGTGGGGTGGCTTATATGTGAAGTTGTTACAAGGAAAACCCCATTGTGTTATATTTCACATTCTAATTGGCAAAAGTGATTGATTTCCTCTGAAAATGATAGTTTAATCAAACACTTGTAATCCCGTTCCCCTTCTTTTTATCAGCATTCCAATTCTTATGATTATTATAATAATTTTTATAAATTGACTAGACAACGGATGCTGTGGGTTTGGGTTAGCTAAAACTTGTGCAATCCAATGTAATAGTCCCAAATTGAATTACGAAATGTAAATTTTATTTAAAATATTTTGAGATAAATGTAAGTTTAAATGTCTTCATACCTTCATTAGATTTCTCTAAGTTTGAAGTTATTTCAACCGTTTAATTGTGGCTAGTGTGGGCGAATCTTGAACCCAATTAACCTTGGCAAATCTTTAGATCCCCCGACCCTTCCAGGCCTATTAAGGAGGATCAAATCTCTTGTACTAATTATGGTGTTCTTATTATATTTTATTAAATTTCATTCACACATTTATATAGACTTTACGTAAATGTATGGATAAAATTTAACAGAATATGATAGAAATAGAGTAACTAGAATAGAGGATTTGATGAGCTATTAAGAGGTAACTTTAGATCCAGCATATAAAGTCCTTTTGATTGAATTTAGAATCAACTATAAAGCGTGTGATTTTGGGGATTTTATTTTTACTCGCAACATAAAATGTACATCTTTAGTTACATTGTATACTTCACTTTTCAATATTATGTGGGTATTATTTTCAGTTAATTCTTTTTGGAAAATTTCCATAATTTATAAATCATTTATAATGTTTAATTAATTTAAAATCAATTAAGCTAATTAAACAGTACAAAACCCTCAATTCTACAAACCCTGAATTTCACGTATTTGCATTGCACTGTTGTTCCCCTTCATTGTTGGTATTTGCACCGCTGTCTTCTTCATAGCCGACTTCTTCACCTAAGTCTTTTGTGGTAATTTTTATGTCCATGTTTTGTTTTTGTTTGGTTTTATACTGAAATAAATAGTCGAGTCGCTTTGAAATTTGTTGGGCAATTGGCTAATTTTGTAGATTCTCTTGCTTGCATTCTTTCCTTGTAGATGCATGATTATATCTCCCTTAATCTTTAAGGTAATTGTATTTGGTGTGCTATTGGAAGAGAGGACCTTTCTTCTTTTTTTTTTTGGTACAAGGGAGCAATCAAAGAATGTTAGGTGCAAATAGGGACGGCCCTAGGCCGAGCAACACCCATGAGATTCTCCTGAAGAAAATGGTGGAGTTGTCCAGCTGGATTATCAAGGTGAGTAATATCAAAACTGCCTCCGTAAGCTCAAGAAGCCAAGTAGCCAACACACATATTTGCTTCGCGATAAGTATGCACAACGCGACACTGCCAAGGTCGACTAAGCAGATTCTTACAAGCACGAATAATTTGATAGAATTGATCTGTAAGCCAAAGGACATCATTCACTTTGTTAACGACTAAAAGAGAGTCTGATTCAATAAACACATTTTGGAAGCCTCGATCCCAAGTCAAAAACAGTCTATAATAAATTCGGAACAATTCAGCTCTTGTAATGTTCCCCCAACTCAGTCTCCTTACAAACCTGAACAGCCATCTTCCTTCAGCGTTCCTTGCAAGGCCTCCAATCGTTGTGTCTCCCGAATTTGTGAGTGCTGATGCATCCACATTAATTTTGATGCAACCAGTGGGTGGTGGACTCCAAACAATGAGCATATCCTGCTTCATCACCAAGGTCTTTTGCATCGTGCTATATCTTTAAAAATTTTGCACACTTGCACAAATGATATTAGTAGCATGGGGGGCCAGAAAAAATCTGGATCAAAAACAACACAATTACGCTAACGCCATATATACCAACAGGTATAACAAAAAAGGTCAACCTAGGGGATATTATTAGCAACAATAAAAGAAGAGTTGCAAAATTAACATGAATCTAATCAACAAGAGATAAAGAATTGAAAATATCTAACCGACGACTGTGGAGCCAAGAGGACTAGATTACTTGCGACTCTTGATAATCTCGAAGTAAATGTAAAATTGATTTACAAGGGTCGTCACATCTTGGACAAGTGGCTGTAGTAATGATATGGCGTCAAACACAAGCTTCATGAGTTAACAATCGGTTATGAACTACCAGTCACAAGAAAAACTTGATGCAAGGAGGCAAGTTCTTCTTCCACACTAAATTCTAGTTGAAATTCGTTGGTGATGTCCTACGCAGAAGATTATAAGCTGAACTCACCGAGAACACACCAGAGGGAGAAGCAGACCAGATAGTTCTGTCCTTTTCTATACAAATAGGCATGAAAAAAGAGAGAAGATTTTGGGTTTCCTCAGGGAAGGAGTGTACAATATCTCGAAAATCGGCTTTGTTGTCTAAGAAATCAGAGACTTTCGCATCTTGCAAAGCGGGTAGGAAATTTGGATCAATTAACGAGGCCAACTCTGAGTTATCAAGCCATTTATCAAACCAAAAGGATGTTTGATCACCACACCCAACCAATCTTGAACAACCCTGATTCACAATATTCTTACTAACACAAATGCTCCTCCAAGTATAAGAAGCAACAAGTTTAATTTTTGACTGCAAAAAGGTGGAGCTTTGAAAATATTTAGCCTTTAAAATACGAGCCCATAAACTATTATCATTGGTCTCAAGTTTCCAACCAAGTTTAGCCAACAAAGCTAAATTCATATCTGCAATTTTTCGAAAACCCAAGCCACCTTCCTTATGTGGACGACACACCATACTTTCTGTTTGTTAGCTGTTGAACCCCAGAGAAAGTTCCTATTGAGAGAGTCAATTTCTTTGGATACAGCGATAAGAAGTCTCGTGTTTTGCATAGTATACGTAGCCATGATACTAGTGATAGATTGCACAAAGTGGCTCGACCAACAAGCGAGAGTTGATCAGCCTTCCAAGCAGTCAATTTTTTCTTGATCTTTGTTAGGATATGGTCATAGGTTCGTTGAGATAACACGCTCCGTATGAAGAGGAACACCAAGATACAATCCAAGATCAACACATGGAGCAATGCTTGTACATTGTTGAATACCGTCTACTACTGTCTTGGCAGTGTTCGGAGAAACATAAAATCTAGACTTAGCAACATTAACCTTTTCACCTGAAAAGGCACAAAATTTATCTAAACAACTGATCATGGTTTTGCTTTGTTTAATTTAAGCTTCGCCCATCAAAATTAAATAATCTGCAAACATTACATGAGAAATAGCAGGCCCACCCCTTGACAGTTTGATAGGCTTCCAGTTACCCACTGTTACCTCCTGTTCAATCAAGCAAGAAAGCTTATTCAGACATAAAACAAAAAGATAAGGAGACAAGGGGTCACCTTGATGGAGACCCCTAGACGGTCTAAACTAACTAGT
Organism: Erythroxylum alaternifolium; assembly: GCA_027478495.1. NCBI lineage: Eukaryota > Viridiplantae > Streptophyta > Magnoliopsida > Malpighiales > Erythroxylaceae > Erythroxylum > Erythroxylum alaternifolium. The sequence continues at coordinate 25,364,215 of JANIIA010000002.1, forward strand.
GACTTCCCCATTCCAAAGAAAATTCATCGTTGTAGAAGTCCTACAGAACATGATAAGAGACACAATGGTAGAAGGAAATCCCGCATCTTGAAGAACCCATCTTAAAAACTCCCAATCAATACGATCATAAGCCTTTTTCCAAATCAATCTTCATCATCAAGCCACCACTTTTCCCTTTCTTTTGAGAGAAAGAGTGAATAGTCTCTTGAACAAGAATAATATTATCTGAAGTACCTCTGGCCATAATAAAACTACTCTGAGTAGGCGCTATAAATTGTTGGAGCTAAAGCCAAAGGTGATTCACAATAATCTTGGACATGAGCTTTACCGAAACATTACAAAGAGAAATTGGACGAAACTGAGTAGCCGTTTCCGGATGATCAATTTTAGAGATAAGGCAAACTAACACACGACTTAGAGTATTATCAAAACTCCCTCTTATAAAGGCATCTTGGACAAAAGAAAACAAAGAATTTCCTACAATGGGCCAATTAGCCTAATAGAAGCCTGCCTGAAAACCATCTAGACCAGGAGATTTGAAGGGGGCCATCTGTTTCAAAGTTGCATGGACCTCATCAGCTTGTGGAATATGAATAATATCCAAAAAGAAATGCTCCTCAATTGGCTGTGAACACGTTGGACAAACCTGTCGAAAATCTAACTGCAAAGGTTTAGCCAAATATACTTGATAAAAATGATGAAGAACAGTCTCTCGAACTTATACTTCATCCCAAATCCAATTACCAGTCTCTTCTTTAATCATATGAATCTGATACCTGTTCCTTCGTACTACGGTAGCGGTATGGAAGAAACGTGTGTTACGATCACCAAGTTGAACCCAAGTCTCTCTCGATTTTTGAAACCACAACAATTCCTCTTGATTAAGGACCTCATTATACTCAGCAATCAACTTTTTTTCCAAGGCAAAAAGATACAGATTGGGAGTACATTCCAATGCTCTCTGAGTGCCACCGAGGGTGAGCTAACAAAACACATTTCCTTTTAAAAATATTCCCAAATGTTTGTGAATTCCAATGCTAAAGAGTAAGCTGGACATTGTGAAGATTAGAGTGCAGCCTAATATCATTATTCCAATTAGCAAGGAGGACCTGAGAAAAAGAAAAATGAGTTTGCCATGCAGCTTCAAAACGAAAGGGCCTGGCAGAACGATTAGCAGTAAACCTTCTCTCAAACGAAACCAAAACTGGGCAATGATCATGAGGTAAATTACGCACAAACGTCTTAAGAAAAGAATGCCTCCATTTCACACTACATAAGGCACGGTCTAATTTCTTACGAATAAGTCCGGATACAAATTGCCTATTAGACCAAGTAAAACAACAACTTTGGGCATCAAGATCAATAAGTTTTCGAATAGCAACAATCTTACGAAAATCCTCAATACGCCGCAAAGGTTCTGGATTACCACCTTGCTTTTCCTCACTCGATAAAATCTGATTAAAATCTCCAAGAATAATCAAAGGGAGTCCATCAAAATCTAAAACTCTTGCAAATAATCTTAAAAGAACTACCGAGTAACTACCGTAGGACTCGCATATACTGCCATGAGTCCCCGTGTAACTTTTTCAGATGACGTAATAAGAATAGTCAAGAATTGACTACCCATTTCAAACACCTGAACGTTGCCAATTGAATTTTTCCAAAACACCCAAATACCACCTGAGAAACTCACTGCATCCACTTTAGCATGCCCGTCAAACCTCAAACTACGAATGACCTTATCTGCTGTCCCTTTGCTGATCCGAGGTTCTGTGACAATAAGAATTTCTACTTTATGGCTTCTAACAAGTTCCTTGATATTCCTTTTAGAAACGGAGCCAGCAGTGCCCCTAACGTTCCAGAAAAGAATCATCATAAACAATAGAGAAACAGAAAGACAATGTAATTTAACCATAAATCGTCACATCCTCGTCCCCCTTATCATTAATGTCATCTTCTTGCTTTTTAGCAGCAATCGCCGACATCACATCTCTGGAATTATCTTCATTGTCCTCTTGATCAATAAGAGTTGTATCACTAGAACTACCCAAGGTTCCTATAACAGATGAAGGAGGATGAACCAACAGAAGAATATTGGGGCGAGTGGTCTCTTTATGCGATCCTGAGCTTGAGCAGGAGTGAACACCTCCATAGGGCTCTATTGTAAAATATCAAAATTAGGCATATGTGATGGGCTAATAATTGGTTGTGCTAAAGTGGAAGAGGTAGACCCATTTTTGGAAGATCCAATTCGAGAATCTAAATGTTGAGCCTAAAAAACCACATCAGCAGAAGAGCCCGCTTGAAAATGAAAGCCAGGCTGTGGTTCCATGAGCTGTGTAGACGGAAAGAGAATCACTTTCCCTTTAGTTGAGGCTTAGAAATTTTCCTCTGGCCTTTTAAAGCCATTACCGTTACTAGATCCGGGAGAGAAAATCCGAATACCAATAGAAACTTTAGGACACTTGGACAACTGTGAAAGTAATTTTTTGTTGACTACCATCAGATTTCCTAGATTGACGGTTTTTGTGTAACATCCCATGATTAGGGTTAAAACCCTAGGATGCTTTAAAAATAAAAATTTGTTAGAGAAATTAGAAATGCATTTCATACATTATATGACATACACAAACATGTGAATAATGTTGTCATTTATGAAATAATTGTAAATGCATTCATTAACATTTTTCCGGGTATAAATGATATTTTTTACTGTGATTAAAGTGTGAATTTTGGATACATTGTGTTACAAAAATTTATTTGGTGAATTATGGATTAATTGTCTTGAAAAATTTTAATTGGTGTGTAATAGAATTATTTTTGTATTTTTGGAAATATTTCGAATATTTTTGAGATTTATTAAAAATTTGAGGTATTTTAGATTAATAAAAATAAAGAATTAAGAGACAAATAGAAGTGTAATAATTGGAGTAGTAATTAATTGATATAATTGAAAAATTGAGGGAATATAATGTATATTTGGTCTAGGAAAAATGTCAAGTAATAGGATAAATTGATATATGAAAATTTGGATGATTTAGCCTATAATTGAGTGACATTTGGCATTGATCATTGTGGAACAAATGGACTACTAAATTGATGAAAAATGGCATTGTTTAGTGGACAAATGGTTGTTGTACTTAAATGACATGTAACCTAGCTTTAATGGTAACATATGGCAGCACCTATGCTTGATAAGTGT
>JANIIA010000002.1:25367516-25384507 GCA_027478495.1 Erythroxylum alaternifolium
TCTTGTAGAACTTTTGTTATAAAGGTTTGTAAGCTACTATGTATTAATGCAATGACAAGTTGAGGTTTTTAATTATTGTGTTTTGTGACTTTTACATACATAGTTGATGCTATGATTGAGTTGGATATATTGCCATGTTATAAGTGAAGGTGTGATAGTTAACATGCCATTATTACAGATTATATACTGGAATGTCCTTAGGGTGTTCTGGTATGTAATTTATAGTAGTGGGTTGCTACATTTTATCTCTAGCTTGACTCACGGGGTCAGACTTATTTGTTAACGTGTAAAATCTATTCCTGGTACAACGACAAAGTTACTAAAAAATTATTTAAATGATTTAAAAATTAAAGAAAGAAGTAGCAATGCTGAAGAAGGTGGTTAAAACAAGTACTTGTAGAGTAAGCACCACTGAAACAAGCACAACTAAGTAATTTGAGGAGTAAATAAAGCTTATGAATAAAACAAGTGCTGGGAAATGATGCTAAAATGTCCTCTAAACCATATACCCCTTGGTTCAACTGATAATTTGAACGTGTCGTGATAAAGAAAACTCCATACTTTTTTTACTGGCATGTCTAAACCTAGCAACTTAGCAACAAGCATGTAAAAAGCATTAGAAGTTAGTTATTACAAGTAAGATAAATTGATAAAAAATGCATTATTTATAATATTGCTTTGTTGACTTGATATAACATTATCATCAACTCTGCTTTACACCGCTTACCTATTTTTTTTAAATAGAAACACATTTGTCATTTGTTATAACTAAGTTAAATTGATAAAAGATGCATTCCTCATAATATTACTTTATTGAATCCATATATCGTTATCATCAACTTTTTTTACATTGCTAACCTGTATTTACAATAGTTATGTTCGTCAATTATTATAACCATTTTTGCATTGATAAAAACTGAAGTGTCATATACTTGTGAAGATGTATATGTAATAACTTAATAAACATAATGAAACACATTAGTTACTAGAAGGTTTGAAAATGATTCATTTGACTCAAATAAGGTTTTTATACCTATGAATAAGCCTTCTTTATTGCCTTTTCTAGAGTCATGATCAAACTTGGCATATTTCCTACATTTCTATAATTGTCCTTTCTAAGACAATTTGTTTGGATTTTTTAATTTTTTGGGCTCATTTGGTCTACTTGGAAATTATAACAAATGGGTATACAAACTCAGAAATTGACCCTTCTTATAACGTGAACCTACAAATGTCTTAACCTTTTGTTTAAATGATGGATTGTACCAATCATATGTTTGCAGTGTTATCCACATAGGTCACATGCTTGACAATCATAGGTTTATTGTTTACCAATCCTCATAGTATGTTTTTCATCACCCTTTGAAACTTCATAAGCACCATCTCCATTTTAGACTATTCTCCATTTCATTGCATCATTTTTATTCTTTTCTAACTTCTTAACTATAGTGGGTGCAACATATGACTTCCATCCATTTACAAAATATCTCTTACCTACATACTTCTTTATCATCATGATTCTAATTGCTCTAAACGTACCAATTCTTAGTTTGTCTTTAGCTAGTAAGATTCACCCGTTAAAAGTTTCACTAATATTATTGTCAACTATTGGACATTTAGTTTTGAATGATTGGTAACATATTGCTTACCTCTCCTTAAGATATTTAAGTAAGGATGAAGAACATCTGACCTTTATTTTATCAAACCTCTTTAGATGCTCGTTAAAATCTTTTACGTAGGTGGACCATACACAATTCCAAAACTGCTTTTTAAGACCCTTTCCCTTCCAATTCTCATACTAATTGTTATATATATGTCGGACACACATTTAGTGAGTTGCATTTGGTAAAATATCCTCTACAACTCTACCCAATTCATCATTCAATTAAAAAAATATTAGTTAATCTTTAATAATATAATAAATTCATTCAAAAAAAATGGCTAATCTTTAATAATTTACCTTTTATATATCATATACAACAGTAAGTCCTTCGTTATCTTCCAATTGTAAATAAGATGCTAGTAGATTTATAAACCGATGATATGAATATTTTTTTATCTCCATTATAGTCTAAGTCAATTGATACATTCCTCCATTATTATCCCTACCTATTACACTTAAAAAATGCCCTTGGAATTCTGTCTTAAGAAAGCGGTCATCTTTCTCAACAATAGGTTTTAGATGTGTCCATCCTCTTTCATGGAATTAAAACCAATGTGTAACCTTTTGAACCATAAGAAAAGATAATGAAGTATAAATAAGATAATAAAATTTTTATTTACTATTAATCGTAGCTATTCAGTGTCATAATTCCTTAATAATTATAACTCTACTGTTGATTCACGATTACGTAACTTTAACTCATGTACATATCTCTATAGCTTGGCATATTCATTAATATAATATTTTGATCTCTCTTTTCTTAATCATCCCTTTGCTTTTCTACACATGCTTGAATTTATAAAAGTATTGAACTTCTCTGTGCACTTTTCAACCGTTTTCTTAGTTAAGATGGTAGGATTCTTAATAATTTTATTCTTGAAATGTCTCATCCAAAACTTGGTAGAAATCAATTTTGATTTATTAGTTGTAGTAACTCTTTACTTTAAAACATCCAATGTTCTTATTATATCTAGCATACTTGTCTGACCCTCGAAAGGGCTTCGTCGAAATCCTCGCACTCCGAAGGTTCGAAGCGAGCCTAGAGTTCCTCCTCAAAATCCAACCACGAGAGCACGCGTCCGTCTTCTTGGAATGTTCTGCGAATCCACTGCCACCACTGGTTGGTCTCTCCTTCCAAGTGGTAGGAGGCCAAAGAAACTCGTTGTGTCTCGGGCGTATTCTGGAACTCAAAGAATTGGTTCACACGATTGAACCACTTCGTTGGATCATCTCCTAGAAATCGGGGAAATTCAATTTTTGCCGTTTTGGATGATATCACTAGCCGTCCTTCCTCACGGCCTTCTCGGTGCTGATCTCCATGGATGAGATTCTCCTTATTTGCAAGCAAGACATTAGAAAGGCGGTTGGGAGTTTCTTCTACGTGACGAAGCCGGTCAGCCATACCAAGCTCAACCTGTGTAACCCCCCCTTCTTGTACTCTACTAAGTCCTGCCTCCAGTTGCTCGATTCGCTCTTTATTGGTTCCCATTAAAAAAAATTTAACCTGGCTCTGATACAAATAGTAGGTCCAATAAAGTTGATCACGTTAACATAAAATAGCTTTCTCTTTGGGTGAGAAATAAACTGCAATAGTTGAATAATTTTCTTCATGATTCATAACAATTCTTGGGTTGCTTTAAATAAGCAAAGCTATTTACGATGGTGCCGAAAATGAAGGGAAACTAGCAGCTAACTAACCAAAACTCAAACACTTAAACAAACACGTAAAATAGAGCTTAAAACAGAATAACACCAACAGAAAGAAAAACACATAAAATGCGTAATTCCTGAAAACTCATTCCTACGTAAACTTCCAACTCAAACTTCCCACGTTTCCAATGTTCCTTACTATCCATTCTCGTCTCTTGTTGCATGCGGCATGCATGCAACGTAAACTGCATATTCACATCCGACTTATCTCAAATATTTGGGATTGGGTTTACAGAACCTCATTGATTGTCGTGAACTATCACATACAACTTCCAAAGTCATCCGTCAATATACCCAACTTTGATCCTATTACTCTCTCTTTTTTAACTTTATATTGTATCATGTTTGCCTAGTATAATTAATAACATCATCTTTAAATTCTTTTGTAGTTCCAAACTCTCCTTTTCCACACCTGTCGGAATATAACCGATACTAAAACTTGGTCTACATAAAATTTGACATTCATCACTACTAATAATAAAACTAGTATAATCAATAGAATCGATTTCAACTGATTTACGATACATGGAAATCATATTGTATATATTCAACATGTTCATCCACATATTCATCCCTCTGTTCACCCTATTCATCCATATGTTCCTCATTTTGTTCATCGTCATCTTCATGTGATCGTCACTATAGTAAGCTTTGGGATTTTTCTTGTTCCACAAATGTATCTAGAGTCATTAAGTATCTTTTTGAAGCGTCTGCAGATACAATTTTGTAAAACAAAACATGACAGTATGCTTTGTGCAATACTTGTAGAACCGAAGATTGTGGACATTCCTTTAATAAACACTAGCGTCTAGATTGTGAAAAAAGTCCGAAGTGATGTGACTTTGGACATGGCTTTGTATTTTCACACTATTTCTCTCCCGTGGACATTGGTAGTAGATCTGTATATATATATCTTATTTTTCAGGAGTTGTTTAATCTGGCATTTTAAATCGAGTATGATTACAAGGCTCAAGCATCAAGTCGACAGTAAAGAAGGCGACGGTGATGGTAAAAAATGATGATAGGTATCTTTAAGGAAGATTGATAATTTTAGGAATAGGTAAATTTAAGGGGTTTTTGTTTTATTGTTGTTTATTATTTAATTTATCTTATTTACATTAATTAAACATTATAACAATGTTCTAATTATTATATCGATTTAAAAATATAATTAAATTTCACAAAATTATTTCACGTTTAAGTGATATTGTGGGATTAAAATAAAATTAAAAATTGAATATTAATATTACGTCATCGATAATGTGGGTTTTATTTAAAATTTAATTAAACGAAAATTTTAATTTCCAATTTATAATTAGATGCAAATGCTAGGGTTATGTTTGTAATTTTAACACCGCCTCCTAAATTCCTAATCACCGCCTGTTGTGTTGTGCTGCTGGGTCTGGTGGTGCTGTCTCTCTTTCTCTCACTCATTTTCATGGTTTAAAAGCTCAGAATTTGAATAAAGTTATCAAATCGCTAGTTACTCCTGAAAGTAGCAAATAGAAATATCATAATCTGAGAGTATAGAAAATGGGGTTAGGGTTATTGGCGTCGAGGGTCTCCAGAATCCCTGCGAATCGTCTCTTCCTCCGCTCCATTGTCTCCAACTCTCACCGTCAGTTACCTGAAGCTGCTGCTGCCGTTGCAGTACCCGAACCCACACCAGATCTTCCACCCAGAACCCCAGTGGCCGGCGCACGTGTCCACTTCCCCAACCCTGATGATGCGATCGAGGTTTTTGTGGATGGGTATCCTGTCAAAATTCCCAAGGGCTTCACCGTCTTCCAAGCGTGCGAGGTCGCTGGCGTCGACATTCCTCGATTCTGCTACCACAGCCGCCTTTCCATCGCCGGAAACTGCCGTATGTGCCTCGTCGAAGTCGAGAAGTCTCCTAAGCCCGTGGCTTCTTGTGCCATGCCTGCTCTTCCTGGTAATCATAATAATCACACATACTTCATGTCACATTCCTATATTTTTATCTGTGTTGTAACTAAATCTGAAAAAGAAAATCGTTAACTGTATAAGTCATATAGAGGTACTCCCTTCGGTATTCTATTACTGTTCTTCTTTTGTTCTTGTGAATTAGCATTGACTGAACTTTACGTGTTAATTTTCTTTGACAACCGATTCTGACTCGCTCATCCCAATTGACGCGCGATGTAAGATGCATAGAATACGCTGATGTTGCTTCAATGTCGTCTTTGTTTTTTTCTGTCGATTTTCTGGTTGAGGTTTCTTTAGTAACTCACACTATTTATAATTTACCTTTTGGGTTTGATTCAATTTGCTTATTTACTTGAGGATTTTCATTTTTTTAAGGAATGAAGATTAAAACTGATACACCCCTCGCAAAGAAGGCACGCGAAGGTGTGATGGAGTTTCTGCTCATGAATCATCCACTTGATTGTCCAATATGTGATCAAGGTGGAGAATGTGATCTTCAGGATCAGTCCATGGCATTTGGATCTGATCGTGGCCGCTTCACTGAAGTAAAGAGATCAGTTGTGGACAAGAATCTTGGTCCTTTAGTGAAGACTGTGATGACTAGATGTATCCAGTGTACAAGGTTTGAATTTGATGGTCTCTTTCTTATGAGATATATCGTTTGTTTGGTGTTTTGTGTTCTCTTTAACCCATGTTTTTCAAATTTGAGGATGTAATTTTTGGGAAAGGAATGATGTAAAAGAGATCTTAAACAGTGTATTGATTGGCCCAACTTGTCTGGTGACTTACAAAACATGTATTGCATTCACTGAGAGAAGTTTCCCTATCTTCATAGTTGGCTTGAAGTTTAGCTGTTCAGACAGAGAACTCAACACTATTTTGTTCTATTTATAGATTGTTTTTTTTGTCAAATGCTTTATAAAAGGTGATCGTCTAGAGATAAGAGTATTTCTTGATATCTTCTTTGGACATAAGCTGCAACAGTTGGCAGGGAGTTTATAATTCCTTTTATACATGTATGTTTGGGGAGGCAACAAAACGTTTATTTTTTTCGACCCATTTGCTTTGCTTGAAATTAGTTGAAGTTTGATTTCTTTGAAATTCAGTTATCCTATGAGGAATGAGGTTAATGATTCTATCTATATGTCTATGAGGAATGTGATATGGATGCTTTTGTGGGTAGAACTTATCAAAGGAGAGGGAAGAAGTTGGGTAACGGCTGATAAGTTGGATAAGGCTGGAGAATTTATTTAGATAGGAGCAATAATAAAAGATAAGGATAGTTAGCTTTTGAAAGATCCTTTCTGTTTTTGTTTCTTAATAGAGTGCTACTATAATAGGAGTCTTAAGTAGATGGATTGTTATTTTCCTATTCTTCCTATATATACAGCAGAATTACCAATGAATAAAGCATCGAAATTATCACAGAAAACAGTAGTTATTTTTTAGCTGTAATTTATTCTGCTAGCTCTGTCAAGAGCTAGCTACCCTTCATTCAAAATTGGTTCTTCCTCCAAAGGGAAGAATAACAACAAAGGAAAGAAGATAGATTTCTCTCTTAATCGTCCCGTGACGAGATCATATAGTAGGGCCCTTACCAGAATGCTCTTGATGGTTATCACATAGGAGTTCCAAGTGCTTTCAGATAAAACAAGGGCTTTTGCTTTGGGGTAGCTTGCACAAGCATAATATTTTTGTGATGTAATTTTAATGTACTTTCGGGTCCCAGGCCTACCTCTACTCATGTTTTTGAAATTAACAGAAAATTTTGATGACTAGTGCTTTTTCTATCAATATCTTTGAGTACTGCCAAGTTTTGAATAAATGATAAGTATTAATTAGCAACACTCTTCAGTAGAAGAAATTCTTGAAAAAAATTTTTCAATGGTTTTTATGTAACATGGTTATATTTCTCTTTGACTCGAATGATTTCTTGTTGTATTTTTTTATATGGTACAGGTGTGTCAGGTTTGCAACTGAAATTGCTGGCGTGCAGGATCTTGGCATGTTAGGCCGTGGTAGTGGAGAAGAAATTGGGACTTATGTTGAGAAGCTTATGACAAGTGAACTTTCTGGAAATGTGATTGACATATGTCCCGTGGGAGCTCTAACCTCCAAGCCTTTTGCGTTTAAAGCCCGAAATTGGGAATTGAAAGGAACTGAGAGTATCGATGTAACTGATGCAGTTGGATCAAACATTCGGATAGATAGTAGGGGTCCAGAGGTTATGCGCATTATTCCAAGGTTGAATGAGGTAAATTTTGTGGTTGTATCAAATGAACTACTAAATTGCACCTTTTATAATTCATAGTTCCCTTGTGTGGTGAAGGCACTGCTTCTGTGGTGAAGAGGGTTCAATGTTTTGTCATCTGTTCAGCAAGTACGGGAATTGTTTAGTAGATTCTTCTTTTTGTGTGTATGTGTGTGTGTGTTGGAGGGGCAGGGGGATGGAATAGATTATTGTCTTTGATTAATCTTGGACCGTCGAACCTGTGGTTTGCATTTTTCTACCCATAGCGTTTGGGTTGCCATATACCAGTTTAAAAATCATTCTAGGTTTCTGCTGAAATTCACTGTCAAACGTCAATGGGAGTTAAAGCTGTTCATTTATACAATGTAGAAAGCAATTTAGTATGTATCTACTGTGATATATCGTGTCTGGGCCTTCTTCTCCATCACTTCTGAAAATTACAACATTGAAAAGTATGCTTGAAAACTTTCAGCTTGTTGTTTAGAAGAAGTTTGCTTGAGCCTATGATGATCTAACCTAACCTATGATTCGGGTTCCTGATCTCATTCCCAAAGCAATCCATGACTCAGGTTGCCTAAATTGTACTTAGGCTCTTAGTTGAATGATAACGAGTTATAGTATTGAATCATAGGTATCAGTTTGATGTATTTCTAAAAGTGAGGATATATGTTCTGTCTAGGGGCAGGATCTCACCCCACGTACAGGATTAAATAAAAAGGTCTTGGCTAACAGCAGTTTCAATTCCCGAGTTATAGTATAATAGATATTCTAATAAAGAATGTTGATGAAAAAGTGGTGATCCCTTTCCATATATCTTTGCTTGCTCTCTGTGTAGTTAGTTGAGAAATTAGGTATTAATTTCACCCATAATTTCACCCAAGGACCAAATTTTTGCTTACATCAAAATGGGAGATATTTTGTAACCAAGACCTGGATAAGATATAGAGATACTTCAAAAACAAGAGTTGATGTATGAAATTCAGAGAAGGCTAGGAAGAAACTCAGGAATAGATATTAGGACCAAAAGTTATTTGTGTAGTTAAAGAGTGACTAAGGAGTTATCAACTGCATCACACAAGGATCAAACTCATTCAAATTGAATGGTCAGCTTATTGCCCAAATCTATTTGTTTTTCATCTTACCTCAACGTGAACCCCAAAATTTTGATAGCACGAATAAGACATAGCTAATCTAAATAGATTGTCTTTTCAGTTCAATATGTCAAAGCTAGATAGGCTGATTGCATGCATCTCGTTGGGCTGCTCATGGACTATCCAACTATAAAACTTTTGAGAACTTTTCAACTGAAGCTGTCAACTAGACTTGTATAGTCTACTTACCTGTTTTATACCTGATCTGTTACTGGTAAGAGCTACCTGAGGTTCTTATAGAATGGCAAGATGATGTTTGGCTATGCCTTATTCTTTATCGACAATGTACATCTTTTATATGTGCTCATAGGGGGATTTCTCGGATTTTTAGAAGCGTTGTTTTGTTATTTTGTTTGAACATTGTCTGGTCTCTTTCATGACTTTTATTTGCATATTATGCAACCTGACTTTGGTAAAGAAGAAATTTGACAAGTCAAATGATTTATTCCTTTTTATTTTGTGCTCCTACTTGTTATTTGTTATAGTGACATGTTCACGCAAGTGGTGTTATTTCAGGACATAAATGAAGAATGGATATCAGATAAGACTCGTTTCTGTTATGATGGACTTAAGAGGCAGAGATTGAATGATCCCATGATTCGTGGATCTGATGGTCGTTTTAAGGCTGTTAGCTGGCATGATGCCTTAACTGTGGTTGCTGAGGTTGTCCATCAAGTTAAACCAGAAGAAATTGTTGGGATTGCCGGTCGGTTATCTGATGCCGAATCCATGATTGCTCTGAAAGATTTCTTAAACAGAATGGGGTCAAACAATGTGTGGTGTGAAGGAAATGGCCCAAGCCCAAATGCTGATCTACGATCTGGGTACATTATGAATACTGGCATTAGTAGTCTTGAGAAAGCGGATGTTTTCCTTTTAGTTGGTACACAGGTAATACACTAACATGTTTAATTCTTGGAGTGCATAAGTGCTGGATTATAGTTGTTAACTCAGATTACTGTAGTGCAAGTCCATAATGCTTGTTTTGGGTGAAGAAAATTTCGTTCATAAAAGTTTAACACACAAATTGGGAGGGCAGACCTTATCTGTTTTAATATTTAATTTTCCAAGTTTAACCTAATGTTGGTGACATTTTTTAGTTTTTTCATTGACATTTTTCCTTCTGTTTTTTATGACATTTTAATTAAGGCTTATTTGTAGTGGAATACTAGAATAAGTTTCCAAATTCTTTTGCAGGAAAATGGGAAAAATAAAATTTTTTTATGCAAATGAACAATTTTCCATTTGGAAAACTGGGAACAGTTGGCCACTTATCTTTTAATTTTAAATTTTTGTTAGATTTGCAAATGGACCAAAACTTGTTTTCTACATTTTCTTACAATAGCTTTATGGTTTGAAAAATATGTATTTGTTAAATAAATTATTTAATAAATAACTGTAAAAGATTTTGAAAATTCAAATTTAGTCAAAATTAACTATAAATTTGTATATTTTTTCTGAGAAATATTTTTAAATTTTTTTATATCCTAAAATTCTATGTGGTTTTTCACCTCAATTTGAAGAAATGTAATATATGTTTGATATAAAATGGTTAGTATTATATTACTATATATTTAATTACCTTATTTTAATGAAACCTGTGTATGATATTTTTGTTGAACTAGTGACATTATATGATAATCGTATTTTTAGAGATGTTATAGGCGATATACTCTATAAAATGGTTGTGAGTGTTCCTTATTTTCAACTTTGAAAACTCATTAATGACATCATTGGTTTTGATATCATAAATTTTTTGTAGGTACTAAAGATTATGCAAAATTAGTTGCATCTCTATACAGCAGACTATTTTCAGTATTAACCAAATTGAACATGGTTTGCGTTCCGTTTGCGTTTCCCATGGAAATGAAAATAAATAAATGGAAAAAGACATTAATGTGGAAACGGGAAAAATCCTTGACAATAAACAGACTCTTAAGATTCTTTACCCCTTTTCCTCTATAATTATTATTTAATCTTTTCTTGCTACTTTCTCTGTATTGGAATTTCATGTGCTCTATCCTTTTTCCTATAGTCTGAAACCAAATTTGCATAATGTGCATTATGTGCATTTAGTTTTGCAAGTATTTAACTAAGCATGCATATCATTTTCAAAGCTATTGATTAATGTGAATATTAAGTGTGTATGTGATGATTTAATATGTTGTTTTTTGGTTGATTTTCTTTTCAAATTTTTCATCTTTTCTATTTTCTTTGAAAATTTTATGGATGGATGGAGTGAGTAGTTTTGCTTATCCATCCTGTTGTGTGGCTGCTTTTTCATTACATTAAATGATTATTGTTTTAAAACTTGCTGGCAGCCAAGGGTAGAAGCTGCTATGGTGAATGCTAGAATCCGAAAGACTGTCCGAGCTAGCAATGCTAAGGTTGGTTATGTTGGTCCTCCAGCTGACTTCAACTATGATTATGAGCATCTTGGCACAGGTCCTCAGACTCTTCTTGAAATCGTTGAGGGTCGCCACCCCTTTTTTTCAACTATCTCAAATGCCAAAAACCCAGTCATAATTGTTGGTGCTGGGCTCTTCGAGCGAGAGGACAAGGATGCAGTTTTTTCAGTAGTTGAGGCCATTGCCAAAAAGGGAAATGTTGTGAGGCCGGACTGGAATGGATTCAATGTATTACTTCATAATGCTGCCCAAGCTGCGGCTCTTGACCTTGGGCTTGTTCCAGAGTCGAACCAAAGCATTGAGACTGCCAAGTTCGTATATTTGATGGGTGCTGATGATGCGGACTTGGACAAGATTCCACAAGATGCCTTTGTGGTTTACCAGGGGCATCATGGTGATTGTGGTGTATATCGGGCCAATGTGATTCTCCCTGCTTCCGCATTCAGTGAGAAGGAAGGGACATATGAAAACACAGAAGGCTGCACACAACAGACTTTGCCTGCAGTTCCAACAGTTGGTGATGCTAGGGATGATTGGAAGATACTACGGGCACTTTCTGAAGTTGCTGGTGTGCGACTGCCTTATGATAACTTTGGGGCCATCCGATCCCGGATCAGAACTGTGGCACCAAATCTCTTAAGTTTGGATGAGAGAGAGCCAGCTACTTTTGGGTTTTCTCTGAAGCCTGAGAGCAATCAGAAGATGAGTTCGACTCCATTTAAGGCTGCTGTAGAAAATTTCTATATGACTGATTCCATTACTAGGGCATCAAAGATTATGGCCCAATGCAGCGCACAGTTACTGAAGAAGTGAGCTATTGGTTTTGACTTCGATCGCCCCAATAAGTTGCACATAAACATTTTCACATTTACTTTTAAGCTGTGCAAGTCCCTGTTTTAGCCAACGGTCAATTTTAAACATCGCGAGTACATCCAATAATGTATGTTAGGTACCGTATGTTTTCTACTGTAAAACTTTGGAGTTCCCTTTTACTTCCCATGCGTTCTTCCAAGACTTGGGGAAGTTTGTAGCAGGGTTCTGTTGGGGGTTCACTGATTATTGAGAGACAAACGACGTCCGTTTGATCCAAAGACATATCTTTTAGTTCCTGGATCGCATTAATGACACAGAGCTGAAGGCTAGTAAAGCATTTCATTTCGGAGCACTCAGTTTGAAACTTAGGCCATTGATTTTGTTTCTGTGATGAAATTACGATATCAATTCGTTATCTAATTCGAAACTCTAAAGAGGAATTAGAATGTAGCATCGTTGTGCACTGCTTTTTAACTCATGGATTGAACATTTATAATAAAAAATAAATAAGAAGCCAAAAAAGTACTCCACGACGTAGCAGAAACCAAAGGTACAATGTTCATATGTATTATGAAAATGATGTCCAAAATTAAGAGAGCCAATTAGGGATTATAGCTGAAATATTTGTGACGGCCAAAATTTTCCGACTTATGATGGTGGGAATGAATGTTTCAAAGTTGAGCAAAGGTGCACCGTTACGTAGATATATAAAATTGATTTAGTTCAAAATAGAACTATTAAAATTATAAAATCAGTAGCACATAAGAACTAATTGGTATCACTAATCTATGTTACTTGGAAATTTATCTTGTTCTTGTTATTTGGTATTTGATATTTTAATGATCATTAACATGTTTTAAATTAGTAAAGAAACTTACCTCTACTTAATTTAAATATTAAACTCAAATATCTAAATGATTAGGACTAGGACTAGTTAAAAAACCAACATTTGACCTCTGAAATCTCAAAGCTTTGTCTGAAGTGTCCTAGTTAATTAGTTATATATTCGGAGATTTGTGGGTGCAGTCCCAGTCGCTATCTGAGTTGCGTAGTCGATTTGAACTTTCTCTGTGTCTGGGTAAAGTTTATATTCCCCTTTTCACGGAGTTACATCTGCTTTCTTCTTCAAATTTGCTGCAGTTGGATTGTTTTATGAATTGGATTGAGCTTGAATTCATTGTTTATATCAAAAGTTGGATTACATATACGTACGTGTAGATGTATGGTTTTACAAAGCTTACAAGAATGGATTCCATTGTATGCTTACTTGAAATCAATGCAACTAAGTAGAAGGATAACGAGAAAGTAAACAAGTTCTGCTATTTAATCTAATCTGATTGGTTTTAATATACTTCTCTTGCCAAGCCCTTTCCAAGATTTCTCAATCAACTTCTCTCTTTGGATTATTTTTCAAAAAAAAAAATTCTATTTGGATTAAGTTAAAGTGAAACTGATGGTGGGGTTGAATAGGATCTCTAGTTGAAAGAATGCTCAGTGGTATCTATTACTTGATTTAGCTTCGTTGCATACTCATGTTTATACAAGTGCGGGGTGAATTCCATTGTTGAGAAAGAGGAAAGAAAGATGCGATATTTCCAGAGAAGTAGCATCTGGAATATAAGTTTACAAATAGAAAATTTCTGTCCAAAACTTATTGTGAAGCTAGCCTTCTGGGATCCTAGTTCTTTTGGGGCAAAGTGGAACTCAAGGTTGCATCAGAACAAGTCTTGGCACTATTGTACTAATATCCAGTAGAGTCAAATATTCCGTGTATTCATGAGATTATCCACATTTTGGAATCTTTCTCATTTATTCTTATCTTTGTTTATTCTGTTAATTTGATACGAATATGTTCAACTGTAGCCCCTTGATAGAAATATGACTTAACTTGCCCTCAAAAGATATGTACAACTGAAGAAAAGCTTTTTTGTAGGTCTAACTTGGACAACAGGCTTCTTGTTGTCTGACGATTGATTCTTCTATACCACCTGTGGTCTTGATTTTCTTCATAACTGCAACACAATATTTTACATCTTTTAATACATTGTTGTTGAATGTACGAGGTTTTTCTTTAGAATACATCTCAATAATCTGTCTTGCTTTTTGAGCTCATTTTTTGTATGTTTCATAGTACAACTTGGCCTCTACTTTTTGAAAGGCTAGACGAACTTGTTTTGCAAATGAATCAATCCTCTGAATTTCACTTCTGGTTGAGAACAGCATATTGTTTCTCAATCAACTTGAGACTTAACGGCTATGTGTTGAAAGTTGGGTTACCAGAGGACAAGTCAAGGCCTCAGTGAATTAAATCTCTTTACTTCCTTTTGAGTGGTGGGTTTCCTATAGGAATGCCTAAAATCAGGTTTCTGAAAGTGTATATGAGTGCAGTAAGTGAATCAAGAGTGAAAGAGGTCTGATGCTTACAGCGTGTTTTCTCTTCTATATATATATCGTTATTTATCTAGTAATGTTAATGAAATATCAAGTTTACTATTTACCTTTTTCCTTTCTCTTTTTCCTTCTCCTTTCTTTAACCAATCTTGTCCAAAGATGTAAATGCTTCAAGGAATATTGAGAATCTTTCGGGTTCTAAGGTTACAGCTATGGATGCTGTATTAGTTTACTTGCCTATGTTTTGTTCCATGTGTAAATTTGATGTCATACACCAATTACAGTGTTTAACTTGGTGTGCTTTTAGCTTTTGATTTCCTTTATCCTCTTTTATCCTGTGGTTGGGACTCCGCTTAAAAGGGTTAAGAGGCCAGAAAAAAGGGCTAAGAGAAAAATGTTTGTCCTTTCCTTTTAATTTTAATTTGTGCTGTTCGTTATAACAGTATCTTGTTTGTGATTTCTGGATGTTAAGGCCGCCGTTATTTTTTCTATTTAATCTCTCGAGTTTTTTTTTTTTTTTTTCTGCACTTGCATATAAGAAGGCATGTTGTTGATAGGATTCATTATACAAGTTAACTACTGGTCAGTGTGCTTCTAAATGTTCGTACTTAATGATTGAAAAAGCTCAGCCAACTTCTTCCTCTTTGTTTTGCTAGGCCGTGCAAGCAAATATGTAATTGTAAACGATTCAGAATGTGAGGATATCTGTTTTGGCCGTTAACATGTATCTTATCTACATTTTATTTTCTCTGTGAATTGCCCATTTTACCTGCTATACTGATCTTGATATTTTTGTGAGCATTTAGACATAGTTCTCATTTCTGAACATAAATTATAATATCTAGCGATGCATGACATTCACAATTGTTTTGATATTTTTACCGAGGGGACGAAGTACCTTTTGCTGACAACATATTTGAAGACTTCATCTTTAGCGATGGATTTGCGTATGGTACTTCACAATGGTGGATGCCACTGTGGGAGAGTAAGATGGCGTGTAGAAGCTCCAAGCAGTGTTGTAGCTTGGCAATGCAACTGTTCTAACTGTTCCATGAGGGGCAATATCCATTTCATTGTCCCTTCTGAGAGGTTTTCCCTCCTTGAAAGATCCGACCAATTCCTCACAACCTATACCTTTGGAACACATGCAGCAAAACACAAATTCTGTAAAGTTTGTGGCATCACCTCATTCTACATTCCACGTTCAAATCCAGATGGAGTATCAGTTACATTAAGGTGCGTGGACTCAGGAACACTAAAACATGTTGAGATTAGGCAGTTCGATGGGAAGAACTGGGAAAATGCATACGGCAACACTGGAATAGCTTCTTGCTCAAAAGAATGATTCTGAGTGCCATAACAATAGCTTACAATAAATTCAACAGGTTGGCGGCATCTGCTACAAACCAAGACTTTGAAAATGTTAAGAGTGAATATGTCAGTCATATAATGCAGTGTTACCAGTATTTTCTTGTTTTGAGATATTGATATTAAACGTTATCCCAGCATTCTGTATCTGCAAACAAGCTGGTATATCTTAATTATTTTCCTATATGAATCTCCTGTTCCTATCTCTGACAATCTTAGAATATCGAGACAAACAACAGTTGAAGAAAATGATTGTTTATTTTATAAAAAACAAGATCACTCTAATTTTACAATATGGTTAATTTATAAACATAATAAGATATGAATAATTTATAAACCCAATGATAAATCTTTATTACGAAATTTAGTTTTAATTTCTGTAGCTCCCTCTAAATCCACAAGTCGTGTGAAAAGTTATCATAATTGCGCCCACATTTGACTTATACCGTTATGTAGATACGAGAACATGTATGAAATTGATTTAGTTCAAAATAGAACTATTAAAAGTTGATTAATTATAAAATCAGTAGCACATAAGAACTAATTGGTATCACTAATCTGTGTTTAACTAAAACTTGGAAATTTGTCTTGTTCTTGTTATTTGATATTTTAATGATAATTTTAGATCATCAACATGTTTTAAATTAGTAAAGAAACTTACCTCTATTACTCAAAGCTATAATTGTACAAGCAAAAGTCTATTACTCAAAGATACATGTGTTCAATTAGAAGAATTTGATTGCCTAGTGGATGATTATTATTATTATTATTAGAAGAAGAAGAAGAAGAAGAAGAAGAAGAAGAAGAAGAAGAAGAAGCAGGAGGAGGAGGAGGAGGTGGAGGAGGATCGATCTAGGAATTAACATAAATACAGAAATTGGAGGGAGAAATGTGTATTATCGAACGTATTGAAGTAGTTATTTTTTTTAACGTAAAAGAAAAATAAAAGGTAATTGTAATTTAGGAAGAGCTACCCGATACATAGCTCTTTAGTGTTACGTAGCGTTTGGTTCATGTTCTCATGAATAGAGACAGATGATAGGGGCACAACAGTTCTATGCTCCGTAGTATTTACTTGCTGTCTCTATCTATTTTTGTTCCAACTTCAGAGTACAGAGACAGAAATTTTTGTACCTTCCAAGGCTATGGTACAAAATTTTTTGTCCTCGACTCCGAAACAAAATACATAAGCAACTTCTAGAAATACCCCTCCCCCCCACATGAGCAATTTTTTATTCTTAATTATATTATTAAACTCATTATTATTATTATTATTATTATTGCAAGGT
>JANIIA010000002.1:25414768-25444859 GCA_027478495.1 Erythroxylum alaternifolium
CTTCATTAAAAATCAAATATAAAACTTAAGATTAAATCATGATCGTCGAGTATTTCCTATACCATTTCCGAGCCTACTGGTGTCTCGGGCATATCATGAAAAAAAATTTAAAAACTCTAAAGTTACCAAGTTACGGGGTATTACAATGGGCCAGCGTTAGACGCTGGGCCTCTAGGGGGCTGATCTAGGCCTATGGGCCAGCAAGGACGCTGGGCCTCCAAGGAGGTGGAATGTGAGATTCCCATATCGATTGGAGAGGAGAACGAAGTAGGCCTTATAAGGCTATGGATACCTCTCCCTCACAAGACGCGTTTTTCCGAGCGAGTTTGTGGGAAAAGCAAACTGTGAGGCCTTGGCTGGCCCAAGGCCCAAAGGGGATAATATCTGTGAGCGGGTGGTCTAGGGCTGTTACAAATGGTATCAGAGCCAGTACCCGAGCCGATATGCCAATGTAGGAAGCTGGGCCTCCAAGGGGGTGATCCAGGCCTGTAGGCCAGCGTTGGATGCTAGGCCTCCAAAGGGGGTGAAATGTGAGATCCCATATCGATTGGAGAGGAGAATGAAGTAGGCCTTATAGGTCTATGGAAACCTCTCCCTCAAAGATGCGTTTTACCAAGGCATGAGAAGAGCAAAACCGTAAGGGCTTGGCTAGGCCAAGGCCCAAAGCGGACAATATCTGTGAGCGGGTGGTCTGGGATGTTATATGAATATCATATCATAAATTAGTATAAGTATTACCTTACCTCATTACATATTACACCATTCTTATATATAAAAAAAACATCTCTTTAAAAATAAATGAGAGCTTCACTTTTATATGCAAATACCATGATTGAGTACAAATAATGTCATGCCTTAGTTCAAACTATACCAAGACTTAATACATGTAATACCAACCCTCTGTACAAAAAATTTCATTAGTTATTATGGGAATGTCATTACCGAGAATAAAGAATACCACACAAAAATACCAATAATACAAGGACTTATTATAGTCGATACCACACTTCTGTACAAAAATGTCATCACTTATTACAATTACGTAAAACCTACATATTAAAATGGGAATACCATAATAAAATGTAACTTCAATATAAACTATACCAACAATTAATACAGTCAATACCATGGCTATGTATAAAAATTACCATCACATATTAAAAAGGGTAAATGTTTACTTAATAATGGGAATAACATGACTGAGTTCAAATAATATGAGGTATCAATGCATACTATATTAGGACTATATACATCCCATATCAATGTACTTATAATACAAATAAGTCACACATTCACTTTTCTTAAAGGAAACTATGAAAGACACAAATTGGTATTTGCGTATGTACTAATTTGTGTCCACAAATTGTCCACTAAAGGATTTTTTAGACACAATTATTTATACACCCATATGATTAACTATGTTCATATTAGAATTTTTGAAAGAAATATATCAAGAATATGGATTGATACACACTCCTTTATGAAATCATATCTATTATAGGTATTCTTAGATGCAGCTATCTAAATGTTTGTGTGGTTAAATGTGTTCATGTTAAAAGGTCAGTATACGCTAAATTATGTCCATTATTTTAATTAACATTGTTATGGGTAATAAAGTAATTTTTTATAAAAAGGGAATTTTCAAATAACTCCTCCTAATAGTATAATATAACATTTTTGTTCTTCCCTTTTTTAATTTTGATTAGACCCTTAAAGTAAGTAACCAAAATATCTCTCTTAATTTTGCTACCTATTACATTTAGATGCTTATATAGTAAGTGTACCTATATACCCACTGGACATTTGAGAAGTAAATATGATATGCAGATAATAATGACCTCATCTTCCCCTCTCTTCATGGAGTTTCTATGTTTACATTTTATCTCTTTAACATATATATTTAGACATGCATTTAGATATGGTTAGGCTATTAATTCTAATCAAAATGTCTCAGTTAGTGAGTTATAGAGTAGAAGACAATATGGTATAGTCGATATGTATTTTCATAGTACTAAGTAATAATTTATTATTTATAGCCTAGTGTGGTGTGGATTTATTGGAAAATATGCTTTGGTTTTATTGATGTCATATATGGATATGATATTCCTTTTGGTGT
Source organism: Erythroxylum alaternifolium (assembly GCA_027478495.1). NCBI lineage: Eukaryota > Viridiplantae > Streptophyta > Magnoliopsida > Malpighiales > Erythroxylaceae > Erythroxylum > Erythroxylum alaternifolium. Next base: position 25,416,885 of record JANIIA010000002.1, read on the forward strand.
ATGAACAAATATATTTGCAATTGTACAAAATTGATTGTAGCAAGTTACTAAATTTTGAGTACTCCAAACTATCGGTCCTATAGGACTATATTACTATTTTTATTATCCTAGTTAAATAACAAATTAAATAGAATAAGAATTTATGAATAATTGAATTACTAAACTGATAAAATTATACAATTTAACTAGTGAAAAGAAATAAATAAGATGAATGATAAAGTATTTGGGTTCACTTATATGAAATTTCAATTATCATGTAAGATTTGTTATTTAGGTTGAAATAATAATTAATTTAAAGTATTTATGGCCTCTCTTAAGGTACACAAGCATGGTTAATCTTTTTATTAATGAGCAATTCAATCTATTCAAACTCATTAAGCATGGTTAATCTTTTTATTATCATGATAATCTAGGATACTTTCATTTTCTAACGCTAAAGTGTTTATTGTCCTAATGCACATATCATATTTTACCTCTTGATCTTTCATACAATATTTAAGATTGATTATATGGTGACTAAGCATAAACTTAACAATTAAGTATGAAGAGAATAATTCAACTTAAAAAATACTTAATTCATGCATCAATAATCAAAAGATCCATCATAAGCTATATCCCTAATCCTAGCTTCAGTTTAACTACTAAACATAAGGTTACATAAAAGAGTTTTAAGGTGATTAAACTTGTAATTTCATATGCCTTTGAAGTATTTGTTACAAGACTAGTGTCTAATACACTTCCGAACTAACACCAGTTTTGTTATAGAACTTTTCAGGTGTAATATAACAAGTCTAATGCTGGTTCAACTTCATGTCTAGGGCTAAATTTGTTTTGGAAAAAAATATCACCAACACAGGTTAAACATGAACCCGTGTTTCTTTTTTGTTTAACCATTCTCCTTGTTTTCTTGAATTTTTTAATATCTTCAAGCTAGAATCGATCTTTGACATATTCTAAAAAGTTGTCTCCTTTTAAGTTATATTTTTAAAGACTCTAAAATCACCTTGATCAGATTACTATATAGACATTTAGACTTAAATCCATGTTTCCTCCTTAATATCATCACCGATAGGAAAATGAATAAAACATAAGAAAACATCATACAATTCAATATAAAACATACTATAAAAAGGCTAAATCATAATTAACTTAGCTCCTATAAGCATGCAAAATATGGACTTACTAGTGTGGTTGAAATTTAATTTCTTATTGTTAGAGTCCATAAAATAAGGAAAGAGCTATAATTAGAGCACCATCTTGTGCATAATAAAGAAAGAAGAAGATTATAACGACAAAAAGGAAAGTGATAAGGAAGTTTTTTAATAAGATTCATACAATGATGATGTAAATTTATGTTTATTTAAAATTTTAAAATGTAGGTTGGTGATGAACTTGTCGCTTAGGACAAGTTAGTAAAGGGGGGGCATAACAAATAAGGTATTACATTAAATTAAACCAAATTAATATACTATGAGATTAAATATCAATGTTATTTGATTATGAATACCTTGGATGAGTATTTACAAATTTATCAAATGTGTTATTATTTAAAAAAGGTCTTCAAATTGATGCATAACTTTAATCCAGAATAACTAAAGTAGGTCGCAAAAATAGGATTTAATAAACTTTAATAGATGGAGAGGTTTAGGGTTAGGAGGGATGTGTTCTACTGGCTATATGGTAGCTTTGATCCAAATAAGTTATTATTGGGAAGAAGGGATGATTAAGTGAAGGAGATTAGTGGTAATATTGTTACATGGATTGTGATAATTTTGAATATAACCAATGCGTATACATAAAACATGATATGGCTTTGAGAGGAGTACTTGGTTAATGATCACTAAATCATGATCAAGTACATACTTGAAAAAGTAAAGAGTGTGTAGACAATAAAATGTTTTCAATAAAACTTCCTTTTATATATGTTAGATGTCTTTTGTGCCTAAATGTTAATTACATTAATAATATGCAACATTTAGATACCATAGTTGAGGTTGACAATTATAAGTCGCTTGGTTTGAAATATTTTATCTTAATCCATGTTTGCAAGCACGCTCAAAAGTTCCAACAAACTATAGAGGCTAAAGATATTACACCTTACATGAGAGGAACAACAACTATATTGATGATATGGCATACATCTTACAAATTGAATCCTATTAATTGATGTATGGACTTGTATAAAATACGTACTTAATTCAAATCAATTTAATTTTTAATTTATTTGCATATACATTATCTTGAAAGCCTATGCCTAAATTAACCCTTCAAGTTGGGTAGGATGATAAAGACTACATCTTGAGATGATCTTAGCATTAGTAAAGTGTTAAGTATTAACAAGGCCTTATAATAGAAGTATAGAACCTGAAGGTAATGTTATTATTAAAAAAATTATGGTAACATTTTAATAAATTGATTATGATAAATTTAATTGATTAATATATTCAGAAATATTCAGTTTAACTGAGAAGTAATAATGAAAGGGTGAAAGACTTTGTTAGAGACAATAAATACAAATGTAATGAGTAATTAACTTGTTGGGTTAGCATATTTTTAAAATGTTTAATTTGGATGTGAGTTTTTAGCATTATAGTTTAATTTTACGAATGATAAGAAGTCCCAAGGCATAAGGAGTTGTTAGTGATGGGGTGAGGATACATGGGGCATATAGAGGCACTAATGATGGACAAAATAAGTGAACACCTAATCATAAGGCATAAGGAGACATTAATGACAAACCAAAAAAAGAATATATGTTGAGGCATAATGAGACGTTAATGATAAAGAAAGATAAGGATGAGACTATTAACAAACATGAGGAAATAATAATTAAAGAGAAGATGAATAAGAGGAAGTTCAAGAATATGGTAAATATTGAAGAACCCTTTATTAAATTTAGATTATATTTTTAATGAAGTTTGATATTTTATTTAAAATGTAGGCTTAGAGGAAATTGAAGGCTAGTATGATACTTTATGTAGTAAGTTGGTGCTGTCTATGAAGAAGTCTATGTCTTGTATGAGAACTTTACCTTTTTAACCTATTTAGGTTAAGTATCTTTAGAGAAAAATTAGTTAAAAATGAGATAATAGCAATTAAATTACGGTAAAATTAATGTCGATGCACTTATTATTGAAATTATTTAAAATTTATACACTTATTTAAAAAATTCTTATAGGTTTGTTAACATTGATGTTGTTAAAAATGTTAGGTTTTGTCTCATATTAAGTGATGTCCTTTCATATTTTAGACCTAAGAATCAAATAAGTAATATGGTGGACAATTTTTGAATTACTTTACAATGTTATGATTCTTTACATATATTTTATGGTATAAATACCTAATAATTTGTTAGAATTTTCATTAATTTTTTACTAAAGGGTATGGTTTTTAAATTTTGTTTGAGCAGGTATATAATGGACTTAATGTTTATGATTAGTAATCTTAGCATGTTTGGTTGTGAAAAGAATGATAATAAATGTTGTGCTATAATTAAATTTGATATTGTAATATTATTAAGGGAACATAAGTCAAAGGCTAGAAGAAAACATTAACAAATCCTTATCATCTATTGATTTCGAGCATATTATTTACAAATAAATAATATACAAAAAGTATTTGTAAGGATTTGGATACAAGCACCACTAGCTTGGTAAGTGCATTTTATCTGTTTGAATAAGAATTGATGAGAGAGATGATAGCTTAGTTAATTATTTATAGTTTAAAGATTTTTATGTTCATAGTTTTTTGTTCTAGTACTTCAAAATGATTATTAGTGGTTTTGCTACATTTCAATGCAAGTAAGATAGTTATATTTGACTGTAATCATATAGAGGATGTGTAAAGAAGAACATATATGGAATACTAGTGGGTTGTAACATATTGCTTATACCGTGTTTCATAAAATAAATCCTATTACGTTATGTTATCTAAATATTGATTTGAGGCTATAGGCATATATCTGGTGGTAGTTTTTAGTGTCTTTTTTGTTGTGGGATGCAATGATAAAATTTTATGGTTCATATATTCTTTCTTTTATATAAGAGAATTCTTGAGGCAGTAGAATAAGTAAGAAAAGTTTTATGTTTATTTTTTTTGAACACAGAACTAGTTTTCCTATTATACATTGTTATTGAGTTAAATTATAAGATTGATTAACATTTAAGTATATATATTTGTCGATCAACAAAGTGATGAATACAGGTTGACCTATTATATGCCTTGAAATTTTAGTATAGAGATTAGGCTCTTGGGTATGTTTATTTTTATATGTTATACTTACCTTGGAACATGAAATATATTGTTACTGAAGTATATGAATTATAGCGGAAGGAATTGCTAGAGATTTAAAAGCACTTATGTAATCATGTGATGTTAAGTGATTTTAAGTTCTTACATCATCAATGCCTACCTCCTATAACTAAACTTTGAATAAAAACTCATGTATGAACTCATGGACTACTAATTTGAAATTTTAGGCTAGGATGTTCCTCTTGTAGTACATAAGTTATACCACATAAAGATAAGTTCCTTAGATCCATCATCTAAAGTAGTGATGATATAGATGGTGAGATAGTTCACCATACAAATCTGGGTAGTTTAAATAGAGGGATGAGTTTTATGTGAGAAGAAAATATCAATCAAGATAAAAGGTAAATTCTACCATTTAGTGATTAGGCTAGCCATGCTCTATAAGGAAAGATATTGGCCTATAAAATAGATACATAGTCATAAGTTAATGGTGGTGAAGATGAGAATGCTCTGTTTGATATGCAATCTTACAAGAAAAGATAAGTTCAGGAATGTAGCGATAAGAGATAAGTTAGGGGTGGCCAAAATTAGTAGTTAATTAAGAGAGACAAGGCTTAAGTGGTTCGAACATGTTAAGATGAGACATCCTAACATCTAGATGAGTAGAGGCAAGCATGTTGTACTTAGGGACTGTAAGAGAAGAAGAGGAAGACCTAAGAAGTACTGAAAGGAGGTGATCAGAAATGATATAGCCCTATTAGAGCTTACCTAAGACTTAACCCTTAATAGAAAAATTTGGTGAACTAGGATATAGGTAGAGGACCCTACATAAAGAGGTCCTTTTCTTTTTATAGGCCTTTCGAACCTTTTCTTTCGATTCTTGTATCTTTTAATTAGGATAAATACTTTTGTTTATAAAGTGTTCATTTAGTTATTTTATTTATTTATTTAATATATTTTGAATTTCATTTAGTTATTTTATTTATTTATTTAATATATTTTCAATTATTGGTTTGTTTTATTTAATTATTTATTTTCTTTCCTTTTGTTTATTTATTTACTTAGTTTTATCTTTATCTTCATTTTTATTATTTTATATTTTTCACTTATGTATTTATTTATTTATGTATTTGACTATTATTTTCTTTTAACTATTTTCAAAAATCCCTTTTAGTATGGGTTTATAAAAAATAAACTCTCTATTAGCTAGGGATAAGGTTGTGTACTTTTAGACCTCTCTAGGCCCTGTATTTCAACAAGATTCTTACCAGGACACTGTTTTTGTTGTTGTTGATGATGATGTTGTTGTTTTCATTTTACTCATGCAAAGATTATTGGTAATTAGGCTAGTGAAAAACAAAGTATCAGTTGCAAGTTAGGTAGACTTATAGTTCATTTTACGTGACTTTAGCTTATATTGATAACATTTCATATATAGTTACTCTTTTTATAAATACTAAAGTTAAACAAAGTGTATACATCTTAATTACAATAAAAGATAAAAGGTAAGTAATGGAATCTATCCGGAAAACATTTTTGCAATAAAAATGAAAAGAATACGTGAGTTCTATATAGTACAAAGAGGAAATGATCTAAAATATAAACATCACAAATGAGTTTTTCTTGCTTTCCTAGTATAAAATGATGCATTTATAAACTTCATCTAAGAAACTAAAAAGGAATTCTATATATTAGCTCAACAGTGAGAAAAATAACTACCCCTCTACTTGGAAAACTGGACATAACATAAGCATAATGAACCAAATATGAGAGCTACAATTTAGAAACATGACTATGTGATGAGTATGCTTATGAATTTCTTCAGTACGACATATATTAGCCCTAATGAATTAGAAAATACAAAAGAAAAATGCTCATTATTATTATTAACTCTCAATTTATCCTATTATTTGAGAAGGATGTTTGTAAGATAAAGTGATGACTATCCATACAATTACTTAACAGACTGGTCCAATCCCACCTATGAAGAAAATAGAATAAAATAACCATATTATATTGATACTGGGATTGATCTTATATATTATTGACATGCACGTCGTAACGCTAGTCAAAATAAAATAACTAGACTACTACTGTAGCAGTGATGAGTCTAGGTCGATCCCATAAGGAGTGTTCGGTTAGCTTATGAAATGAAATTAATTGATGTTTAGGAATTTGGGGGGGGGTGGAGGGGGTGGTTTAATAAGAAAATAAAATAAAATAAACCTAATGAAAAAAATTAAAGAAAACATGCGAAAAATGATAAAATTGGGGAATTCGGTAAGGATTCGGTTCTTTGATTCAATCTCAGCCTACACCCTAATTAAGCATATTTCAACGATTTGTTATTCTCAAACCTCTCCTAGCAACTACTAATCGTGATACGTTAACCTAGGATAAGATCTCTAGATTTAATTAGGCAATAGCATTACAAATTAGGAAAACCGATTAATCAAGGCAATAACCACATACGATGTGTCATTTAACCTAGGTCATGTTATCCCTAATGATTACGAATCATTAGTCACTACACATGAATTTCAACATAACAAATATGGATTATATCGAAATTCTAGCAATAGGTATGCAATTAAACGATTCAATAAATGCATTAAAAACATCTTTTCACAATCCCAATGGGTTCGTACATAAATAATCGAACAATAACAAAAATTTGATTATCCATACACAAAACCCAAATCAATTAACATAGGATAACACAATCAATTTCTAATTAGAGAAAGAAATAAAAAAACAAGAAACTACACTTAACCCAGGTCGTCAGCGTCAATGTCACCTCCAAACCGACATTGGAACCTTTAGCCTTCCATGAGTGTCCCAAGAAAATGCTTCAACCCCACGTTGTAACCCCTACAGAATAACCCTTTTGTTTCTTCTTCACTGCGTAACTATCTTCTCTCCTTTACTATTCATTGAAGTGACAAATAAAGATGGTGGTTTTTGGTCCACCTTCACTATTCACTCATTTCTCTTCTCTCACGTCTAGTCGCAGCTCTTCTCTATTTCTCTCAGCCACCAAGCCGAAGCCCCTTCTCTTCATGCTTCCTACTGTTTTATTAATGGGACAATTAAAGTTTAGGGGTTTTTGGTCCACACCTTATGTTGTTTTGGTGCTGGGTTTCTCTTCATGCGCTGTCGTTTTGGATAGTCTCTTTGATGCTTCTAATGGCTTCAAAACTTCATGCTTTAATCTTGTATTTGTATCCCACTATTAAATCTACATGTAAAGTCAATAGGAACACAAAATGAGCAGTTAAACACAAAAAATAAGAATAAATTCAAATGAAATAACATATACAAATATAGCAAAATCCATTCATATCAATTATTGACACATTCAACCTTTCAAATTAGCAAATTTGAAAATAAAGAACCTTTTTGTGCATAATAAGAACAAAAATAGGAGAAATACCCACACGTATATAAAAAATGTGTAATATAAGTTTGTGTTTCTGTCCTCAAACTTAGTTAGAAAATGACTACTTTAAATAAATCTAACAAGAAATTAACAATTCAGAAATACAATGAATTTTTTAGTGCTAAAATAATAAAAATATTGCTTTTAAAAAATAACACATTTAAATATTACTTAGATTTAATAAAAGTAGGAGTTTTTACTATCTGATGTTAATTATTCGATAGGTCTATCATCTAAGCCAATTTTAGAAGACATATTGATCACAGACCAACTTCTATTATTTGTTTTGGGTGTATTGGAATTAGACAACTTAATTTTTAGGGTTTTAAATCTTAAGGCTTCATGTCAGTTGCTTATGTGGTAACTTGATTAAGTACAAAAAATACTATATGTCAATACACACTATACTAGGATTCGATATACTTAATACCACAAATTAGTGCATAAAATACCATCACATAGTACATATAAGCAACACATTCAATTATTTAGACGCAAATGGTATCATGGATAAGTACATGCTTGTGTGGTCAACTGTATTCATTTATTTAAAGGGACATCACGAAGGATACAGATTAGTAAAAGGAATACCATAGGTCATTACAAAATGTGTCATTAATTAATATATTAAATATCAAAAGCATGTATAAAAAATATCATCAGTCATTAAAAATATTTAGTACCTAAAATTTAATATATGAATACCATGATTGAGTACAAAGAATATCGTAAATCTATATAAACTATACCAACACTTATTGCATCCAATCTATTACATGTACATAAAAAAGTACCATGACTCATTAAAAATAAGTAACACCTAATATGAAAACACCATGACTGAGTATAAAGAATACCATATCTTAATATGAAATATACAATCTTCAATACATCCAATACCACAAGAGTGTATAAAATATATCATTGCTCATTACAAATAAAGTAACATGTTCTCTTTAATACGGGAAAACCATAACTGAGTATGCAAAATAACGTGAATTAATAAAAATTATACTAAGAATCATACTTTCAATTTCATACATATTTTTAAAAAATACCATCACTCCTTAAAAAATAACTTTTAAACTTTAATAAATGAATACTATGTTTAATTATATAGAATATCATGTTTCTATACAAATTATAATGTTACCTAGTAAATCTAATACAACAAGTATGTATAAAAAGTGGCATTACTAATTAAAAGTAATACCTAAACTTTAATATGAAATTACCACAATTGAGTACAAAAATTCCAGACTTTAATGCAAATTATATCAGTACTTAGTACATCCAATACCATAATTATATACAAAAATTTTCATAATTCATTAAAATTAAGTAATGACTAAAATTTAATTTAGAAAGACTATGACTGAGTATATGGAATATTAGGCCTCAATACTAACTATGCCATTAGTCAATACATTTAATATCATAAGAATGTAAAAAAAAACTACCATCACAATTTTAAAAATAAGTAACACCAAACTTCAATGTGAAAATATTAGAATTGACTACAATGAATATCATACCTCAATAAAAATTATACCAGTACTCAATACATCTAATACTAGAAGTCTACGCAAAAAGTATCATCAAAGTTTTAAAAATACCATAACTTATTTAAATTAATTAACATAATTTCCCACCTAGGTGCATTTTCACAAAATGACCATTTATATGATTATATCTTACCTTAAATTTAAATCCCAAGATTTGACGTTTAAGATTATGTTTCATCAAATTAGGAATTTTTAGATTTTGGACATATTAGTGTTAATCCATCTGGAATATGGGTGAAGAATTTCTATAAGCACAAGTAAGAGACCATCCTCAGAATGTTGGGAATACAAGGGCGGTTTAAATAGTGAAGGCCAACTACTATGGGAGTTTGAACATCTTATGCTACGTTTTAAAAATAAAACTCAAATAAAAAGGTATTAATCCTTAGAAATAGAGGTTTTGAACCTAATAGGCTTGTCCGAATATATTCTTTAGTATAAATTGGTGTGATTATGGAATTGGTTAAAATGGTTGAGAGTACGAGGTGGATCAAATTTTTTGATGTACATAAAGATGCATATATTGAATTGACCCTTGAATTTTTAGTAGCATTGAAGTTTAATAAATATGTTGCATGATATGACTCAAATGAAACTAGATTTTGAATGGATGGTACATATTTCTTAATGTTAATTTTAATATTTAGTGTCAATTATAGGTTTTACTCACCTGAATTCTTGGAAATGTTTATATTACCAATTTTATATAATTGACTTCCTTAAAGACATACATATAACTTTGGAATCTTTGAACAAAATTTCGCATGGAAGTTATAACTACAAACTCATAAGAAGAAATATTTTAGATATAAAATCACCATTCTTACATTTTTACTTTGCTTAATTGCCTAGTCCATTTTTAGGAGGAGGGAGAGTATATAAGCAGTCACTCAACACAATTTGTTCTACTTATGGTGCTTAGTTGTACATCAATATTGTAACTTGACATTCTATTTTGCAATTTATATATATGATGGCGTTGAGAAAAAGAGGGATAATTTGTGGGGGTTTATGCATTAAGTACCTAGTAAGGAATCTACAACTTCTTGATAAGCTTCCTTTGATAAAAATTGAATATATAATGTTTGACCTTAATATTAAAGCTACGTGATGTATGAGGTTGTTAGGTGAGAGTATGACCTAACCAAGATAAAAGATGTTAAGGTTGGTGGTTATGAGGAAAAAATGGAAGATCAGGTGGATAGGACTATTGATTAACTAGTAGAAGCTACTCAGTTCTATAAGGAAGAGACATCAATGAACAAGAATATTAGTCTGCCACCTCCTTAATTAACTTAAAGAACATATAGAGTGACACAATGTTATAGGAGTTAGGGGAGATATAAAAAAAAAGTTATAGAGATTCAAGAATTCCAAGCGGATCAAAATGACCAGTTGAACTAGATGGAAGAGGCAATGAGTGCTTGTTTTTCCCATGTTAGACATATAAGTGAACCCCAAATCTTTAATGTTTGTTTTACTAATTTTTTGTTGTTTTAATTACCTTGTTTTCATTAGTTAGTAAGAAAATCTATTTTTATTAATCCTTTTTTTATTTAGTTTATTTTTAGCCAATATTAATGGATGTAATGTTCTAGTTCTCTAAAAGATCGATACTCTATTAGCAATTCATTTTAATAAACTATCTATAATTGACTCTGTGTGTTTATAAATATAAAGTAGATCAAGTTTTTAATGTCATTATCGAAGAATTATGATTTTTATTTTTATTAATCTTAATTGGTTTTATTTTAAATTTCTTGTGATTTCTTTTATTTCTTTTAAGCACTCAAGATAAAATACGGGATGTAAGAGTGACACTTGAATATCATACTTCAAATTGATCCTAGAATTAAATGAACTTATAGAAAAAAGCAAAGTAAAAAAGTAGAGAAGTGATGATTGCACATAAAGATGATATGGATCTTGGTACGGAGCAACAATAACAATAAAGGATGCATATATGAGACATCTACTTGCATGTAATTAGTGATAATCCCTCATATATTAGGTTATATCAAAGGATGAGGAACTATGAGTCAAAAAATTACATCTTCATTCCCTTATAATATTTATTGGACCACCTTGTGAAGACATGATCACATTCATTAAGGAGATTTATTTGGTGAACCAAACACTTATACTAAATTGCCTTATAGAAGATGAGCTTTTGATGAGATGCTTTCTATATGCATGAAAAAGTAAAAAAGAATATGGTTATTATCAATTGACATGAACTCTTTTAAGAAGTGCAATTAAGTGTTCGACACGTTAATGATGAGATTTTCCCTTCTACATAAGACCACTAAATTGAGGAGACAGATTTAAAGTTATACTTAGAATGAATAAGAAGCATTCCATTGTGCTTTAGAAAGATACAGAACTATACTTAGCCAATTGTCACTTCATTAATATTCATTGTAGCTAGTAATGCAATTCTTTTATGACAACTTCACCCTAACATGTCAAATATTAATTAATATAATTACACAAGGGATTATTTTTAAAAAATAGTCAAAAAGGTCAAGAATGTTATAAAAAATTAGTAAGCAACTCATCAATCAAAGTGATTAGAGGAAAAAAGGAAATCACCCTTTTATAAGGTTCAAATAATTTCGAATTTAGCATCACAAGTAGCTAATCTCTCAATCAGATGAAGATGTGATTGAACCTTGACATAAGTTATAAGGAGGTGTGCTATCATTATGGCATATAAAGGAAACATTCCTATATATTCTTAAATTTGTAGCCAACTTCAAACTACAATAAAGAGGTGAATTGTATGGATGTTAATAAAGGAAAGCAAGTAACGAATGACTCTTTTTATGATGCATACAATTTGGGGTAGAGGAATCATTCAAATCCCTTATAGAAAAGAGTAAGAAGATGAAGTAGGCAATCTTATGGGACCACCTGGGTTCCATTAAAGACCTTAATTTTTTACAATAATCATCATTATAAGGCAACTCTATAGAAGAGATGCTCAAGCAACTTATAACTTTTGTAGGTTCACAATTAAAATAATTAGATAATTTAGGAATGCAATTTACTTAATTAGCCAAGAAGAAAAGTATAGCCTTTTAGTAGTATAAAGTAGACACCAAAAATCAAGTGTGTGCCATTAACTTGAGACTGGAAAAACATCTGATATTGACATTAGTAGAAAGAAGGAAGTGCAACTATCAGGAAATCCAAAGGAAGAGGAATTGCATAGAGGAAACATAAAAAGGTCAACATTAGCTTTACCTTTATCTGATAGTGGTGTTGATTAGGGTATAATCAAGACAAAATTAAATAGGTGTTGGTCTCATCTTTATCTAGTATTAGTGTCAGTCTGAATTAGCACGACACAAATTTGATAGAATAAAACTAGCATTAGTTCTATCTTCAATTAGCGCTAGGTTTAAGCAGACAATTAAGTCATCTATAAAATCTCTAATGCCACCCATCCCATACCGTTAGAGGTTGAAGAAGAAAAAGATGAGTGCAACTTTAAGATATTTTTAAGAAGTTGCACATCTAGACCCCTTAAATAACTTATGTAAAGTTTTTAAAGGAGACCGTCTCCATAAAAGTAAACTTCAATAGTATGCTATAATGTCTTTAATTGAGGAGTTTTTTATTCCTTATTATTTTGGTGATTTTGATGATTATAATTATTTCTATAATTTGGCGTTAGTGTTAACCTAATGCCTCTTTCTATTTTTAAGAAGCTTAGAATTAGAGAACTTTAGCTAACTATTATGTTGCTCCAGTTGGCATATCAGTCTATTAAGTACTTTAAGGTAGTGAAAGACCTACTTATTAAAGTAAGATAGTTCATATTTTCATGTGACTTTTTGATAATGGGAATGGAGTATGACATAGGCTACCATTATCTTTGGAAGACTTTTTTTGCCTATTAGAGGGGAGATAGTTGATATAGCTGAGGGTAAGTTATCAATAAAGATAAGGGATAACAAGGAGGAGTTCACCATATACAAGGCTTTGAAAGGTACTGCCTTTGATAATGTATTTCATAAGATTAATATCGTTGACCCTATTATGTATGCACACTTGCTTAAAGTTACTTACGTTGACCCTTTGGAAGCGAATCTAACTTTAGGAATGGATGATAAAAGGAGGAGTCTAACATCATGGATTCTACTTTAAAGCTAGAAGCAGAGATATATGGTTCTTAAGTTTTTCAAGTTTTTAATGATTTAAAAGAAGTAAAACCTAAGCCCAGAAGCCCCTACATTTGAATTGATAGGTACATCCTCATTTATAATATGGATATCTAAGATAAGATAATATGTATCATACTTCTTCTTTAAGTCCTAATATAATAAAACAAGTTGCTTATGGTTTTAAGAGGGCATAGGATAATAATTCTATGGACCATCTCTGCTATTCATAAGATTAGTCCATCTTTGTGCTTCCAACTAATCCTTATGGAGGATAATCATAAGCTTAATATAGAGAAACAATAATTCCTCATTCCAAATGTGAAAAAAGATAAGGGCTTTTAGGTAATTAAACTCATAGGTGCAAGAATCATATACCATATTTCTTATAGTTTTTGGGTGAGTCATGTGTAGGTTGTACTAGAGAAAGGGGATATGATCATGGTAACCAATGAGAAGGATAAGTTGGTTCATACTAGGCTTATCACTAAGTGGAGAGTGTTCATTGATTATAGGAAATTGAATGCTACCACTCATAAAAATCACTTCACTTATTATAGATGTTAAAAATATTGGTAAGATATGAGTTTTACTACTTCCTCCGCTTAGGCTTATCACTAAGCCGAGGGTGTTTATTGATTATAGGAAATTTAACACTAACACTCGTAAAATCACTTCCCTTATTATTTATTAAGTAGATATTAAAAATATTGGTAGGATAAGAGTTTTACTACTTCCTTAATGAATACTTATAATACAATTAAATTTCAAAACACTACATGATTAAGAGAAAACAAAATTTACATATCCTTATGGAACATTTGTTTGTTAATGAATTTCCTTTAGATCATTTAATTCCCTCATAAGTTTTCAATGTTGTGTGATGGCTATTTTCTCTAACATTAAATAGAAATCAGTCAAGGTATTACTTAATCTAAAGCAAGTGTTGTATCAAAAAAAATTTCATTTTATGATATAAGAAGGAATTATACTAGGACATAGGAATTCTAGACATGGAATTAATGTGGATAAAGCTAAAGTGTAAATTGTAGAAAGATTGCCACTTGTGACTTCAATTCATTCCATCAAGCGTTTCCTTAGATAATTTGGGTTCTATCAATATTTTATAAAATATTTCTCCAAAATTACTTAACCTTTATGGCGCTTATCATAAAAATTTGTTCCTTTTGAATTCATAATGAGTGTTTTATAGCTTTTAATATATTGAAGAAGGAGCTAACTTCAACTCCTATAATGCTTGTACCTAAATGAAAGTTGCATTTTAAGTTGATATATGATGTTAGTGACTATATAATGCAGGTTGTATTAGGCGAAAAATAGGTTTAAATACTTCATGTTATTTATTATGCTAACAATTTTTTTTTTGTAAAGTAAAAGTATCATTAAAACTCAATAGAGTATCTTATACAAAAGAAATGACAAAATACAGAGAACAAATATATGAGCACATTTTTCTAAGCAATCAAACACCACTAGAAGTGTGTGACTCTAGTAAGACCTATTAACTTAATCTAAGACCCATCTTCTTTTTAAGGAAGCATCTAAGTAATCCGAATTATAAAGTTGTATGATTTCTTGAATCCATAGTAGATATTGTAAGCCAGCTCATGACAGTCCCTTTTAGAGTTCTTGAATAACCTCCTATTTGTTTCCCTCCAAATAGACTATACTGAACATATCAGAGTAAGGTTGAGATCAGCAAATTCACAACTCCTTCTATATATTTTGTTAGCCCAACCATGGATACTATACCATTGCTAGAAAGGGTAGTATATCCCTAAAGTATTTTACATTCTACTCTATATTACTGCAGTGTAGCTATACTAAAAAAATAAATGGTTGATTGATTCTAGGAGCAAGTTGTATAATAAGCATATCTGATCCTCCACGTCAAAGAGTTTATCTTTAGTTTTGAGTCTTATTCTAGCAACCAACCAAGTGATGAAAGAAGCTTTAGTGACCCAAGCATTTTTCCATACTATGTTGTACCAACTAATACTTGGAAGTTAACGTTTAATTGTTCTTAAGCAAAAATGATTAATGAAATTTCCTCTATTGTTTGGTAACCAGTGAATGTTGTCATTAAAAGAGATATTATGAGCATAATTAGGTAGATAAACTTTAGAGTCTTTCACTCCCCCTGAAGTTTAAAGACCACCCTCTTCTTGAATGATTCCTTTGACTCGAGCTTATAGGGGAATTCTGGAGATAAGTGAGGAAATATCTTCCCTGATGAATAGAGGACTCTGCATGCCCAATTGTCTAACCAAAACCAGCTAACAAGACCATTGCCAATATGAGTTTTAAAGAATCAATAGAAAGGCCACCTTTTCCTTATCAATTGAAACTATGCTAGCAATTTTCTTAATGAAGCATAGATTAATTATATTACCACTGAGGAAGAATTTATAGATATAATTTTACTTTTAAAATTTATATTTTCTTATTGATTCCAAATTGACCGTATATACTGACTATTTAATATTGAAATATTTATTATCCAAAAAGGATACCAAGTTAAGGCTAGTTCGTTTATTATTTTTTACAAGAATTTGACTTAGAAACCCTAGACCAAAAAGTAGCATATAACTTTTCAAGACTAGAGCAATGAGACTATGTAGATAAAGAACCCATCAATGATAAATTTCTTAGAAAGGACTTTGTTTTGTTAATATAATAAAGCCATATAATTTGTTGAATTTATGACTTTACTTTTATAAAGAATTGTCCTAAAAGATGTTCCCCAACACTAAAAGAAATTCCTCATTAAAATTAAGTTATATTATTAGGATGATCCCTTTCTATTCTAAAGATGTTTTGATGGGATTATATGACAATGTGTACATAAGGAGGATATGAGTAAATTTTACATTTGTGTCACTCATCCTCTAGATAGACATCATGGTGCCAACATAACCATTACATATGATTAATGCCAACAAACAAAAAATATTAGTAAATGAAATGATATGCCTCAAAATATACTTATCAAAGTAGAGCTATTTGACATATGAGGCATAGATTTTATAGGACCATATCCTTTTTTGTATGATAATACTTACATATTGGTGGCAGTTAACAATGTTTCAAAGTAAGTAGAGGCAGTAGTTTTTCCTAACAATGTCAATGTCAATGTCAATGTCAATGTAGGTTATGAAAAGGAACATCTTCTCTCATTTTGGTATACCTAGAATTATCATTAGTGACAATGATCTCTATTTCTATAATTATAATTTTGTCATTTTTAAAAAATAATAGGTAAATCTTCAAAACCTCAACCACTTGTCATCCTTAAATAAATAGATAAGTGAAGGTATGTAATTGTGAGATTAAATTGATTTTGGAGACAAAGGTTAATATTTCTAAAAGGAATTAGGAATTGAAACTTGATGCTACTCTTTAGGCTTATAGGACAACTTTTAAGACCCTCTTGGGCATGTCCTTTAGATTGATGTTTAGCAAATCTTGTCACCTTCCACTTGAGATTGAGCATAAAGCTTTGTGATTGACAAAGAAACTCAATTATGACCTTAAGTTAGTTATCAGAATAGGCTATCCCAATTAAATGAGTTAGATATGTTCGAAAGATTACTTTGAGAATAGACCAATCTACAAGGAGTAATCCATAACATTTCAAAATAAAAATATCATGAGTTAAGGATAAAATATATCCTTTTTAATTCTCATTTTAAATTATTTACAAGGAAATTGAAGTCTAGATGGTTTGGACTATTCATTGTAACAAAACTGTAACCCTATGGTGCTATTGAAATTAAAGATATAGATAGAAGGCCATTCATAGCTTATGGGTAATAATTGAAGCATTATTTTGAGAGTGATAGTGTCGATGATATCTATACAATTTGTCTTAGTGACTAGCTCCATTTGGTGATTTAGTTCATCTAGAAAACTTAGAAAAAAGCAGTCCTTAGAAAGTAAACAAATGTTCTAACCTTAATTTTATTTTCTTAGTTTTTAATTTCTTACTAATAAAAATTTGAATTTCTTTTATAGTTAGTTACGTGAAATATTTTCTTGGAATTTTACTTCATCAAACTTGCATGGAATTAGGAAATAAATTTAAATCGTAATTGCCTATTTGATTGAGTTTAATATCATATTTATTTTTCATTAAGCGTAATGTCATATTTAAGTATAGGGGGTTTAAAATTTTGAGATTCTCTATTACTATTAGTGTTTTACCTAATACAATTTCTCTATTTAGGGTTATTGATGTGTTTAGGATGTAATTTTGCACTTTTGTGTGTTTATATATGCATATACATTATGTTTACTGAGCCTAAGGTCATGGAGGAGAAGATTTAGTATAATGAAGACAAAAAATTGGAGTTGCAGTTTAAATGAAGGGTTATAAAGAGTAATTAGTATCGATTTGGAAGTAAACAGAAATCATAGTTAAAACAAAGTAGGGAGTGTTCAGATACATCATAGAAATGGAATTGCTAAGAGAAGTACGTCCAACATCGATCTCAAAATTAAGTACGCACTTAAAAAAAGTGAGATTAGTGTTGGATTGTATTTGATGCTAGTCTCATCTAGTAACCCAATAATTTAAAAGCCAAACTCAAACATTCCACATTCCACATTCCACATACCTCTTCCCTAACTTTGGCTATGCATTTATGCATATATATATTTATGTTTAGTATTTTTAGGATGTGCTTACTTATATATATTATTTTCCTAACTTTTATTTTTAAGTAAGTTTTATGACTTAAGAATTTTTGTTCATATTAGATTGCATTATTAATGAACCTTCACCTATGTACAGTGTTGTGCGAGTATGGTAGAGTACTTCACGATAGAAAATTTTTATTTTAGCTATCTAGCTTTTAGAGAGTTTGTTAAATACTTTTGATTACGTTTATCTTAATGCACAATAATAAGGACAATATTATTCTAAGTGTGAGGGTGGATTGATTTAATCTAATTGCATGAGATTTTCTAAAATTTTATGTTTTCAAACTTCATTTTTAGGAGTGTTTAGGTTCACATTAATAGCTTTGTCTTAAAGGCATGAGTATATGCAAAATCCTATTTAAGATTGGTTATCAAAAACTAAGTGTATTATACGATTAAGTAAGTGATAGACAAATATGGACATTATGAATGCTAGGAAACTAAATTTATTTGTTAATTATACTTTGATTTGATTTGAGTGATCCTATGAGGAATTTGATCCTTCATGCTATATTCCTCTATTTCTTATTTGGATATCTTCTTTATAGTGAATTTCTAAAACTTAAATTTCATCCTTTTGAAATTACATATAAGATGTGTATAAGCATTGAAATGATAAAAGCACTTAGAATTGAGTTTAATCCAAATTGCCTACCTTTATACATTAATTCGTTAGTGAGCCCTTTAAGCTTAATTCAAAATTTAAGCTTCTTTGATAACTTTTCCTAAAGAACCATGAGCCTAAAAAAACAAGTATTTATTCCATAATTCATTATAAATAGAGCTTTTATTTGTGTTTTGATGTTTTTGGAAAGAGGATGTAGGAAAAAAAAGTGTAGGAGAGATGGTAAGGAGTATGAAAGAGATAATGTAAAAAGGATAATCTCATATCAATTTAAAAGAAAAATTAATTGGTATGAATCTCTTTGTTTGAAAAAAGGAAAACGGGTGGTTGCAAGAATATAAGGAGTTAGTAAAGTGAGGATTAATTTATTTATTTCTCTCGATTTATTCGTTATTGCTCTATTAGTTGTGAATATAATTGTTTCTTATTCCTTTTCCTTTATACCTTACTTAACCCTTTGGCCCTATTATAACCCTATTCAATCCTTTCGATTTTTGCTTGTCCATATCTATTTAATTAGTTGAGATTAGATTATTTTCAAGCTTATACTAAGTTCACTTTCATAAGAAGATGATGACAATACCTAACCCAAATGCTAGTATGAATGAGTAATATCTTGTTATGATATGTTAATTTATGGTATTTGAACTTGATATCTTGTTATGATATGTTAATTTATGGTATTTAAACTTGATGAAGGTAGAATATAGTGTTTGTATTGTCATTTTTGTACAGTGATTTTATTTAAGAAATATTATATGTTAAATCTTGCAATTCTTTCGAGACTTGAATTTATATATCTTGTGTTGTTAACTATGGAGCTAACTAATGAGTTTAGGTCAATATTTGTGGGTAGTATTTAATTAAACCCTTAGGATCTTGTAACGCTTTACTAGGATACCTAAAGGTTTAAAGGCTTATGGCATACACTAAATGTCATTAATTAGGATTTATTTGTTGTTATTTCCTTAAGAACAAACAATGAATTAAGTATGGGAAAATTTCATTAGCCTATAATCAATATGTTATTTGGAGTTAATTTATTTGCTATTTGACACTTCTGTAACATGTTTTATATTGATGCTATTATGTTTTTCTATATTCAATTCATTATCTTATAGGTGATGAAATTAAGTAGATAACACGAGATTTAGTGCAACTTTCTTCACAACTGTCTAATCAATGATATTTCAGAGACACTTGGAAAATAAGAAGATAGACAATAACTTGTGGAAGACATGGGAAGCTAATTCTAACTCAAAGATATCTAAAAGTGGAGAAGTTGGTGAAATAAGGTATAACAAGCACTAGATTTGTTGATATCATGCATTTTCCTTTTCAAAAAGTTTGTGAAATTAAGAAGCTAAATAAGACTAGTGTCAAAGTTAATCTTAGACTAATGTCAAACTTATTTTGAATTTATAAACAAAGAAACAATACAAAATCAACTTCAGTTATAACTTGGTATCAAGTGTCAGTTACATCATGACTTACAAAGAATAAATGTCCTAAAACAAGACCAACAGTAGTATAGGAGCTAGTCCGTCACTAATGCTTGGAGATAATTTGTAAAAACATGTGATTTCACAACTTCAAGTTATCTACCACTTTATTTTTGTGATCCTAACTATAAATGCTTGTATTAGAATTAACCCAAAAGACTTTTAGCATACTTTTAGGAAGACTTTTGTTTAGTTTTCATATTATTTCATTCTTTCTTAGCATTTAAAAATGATTGGGAGAAAGATTGAAGAAGTTAGTGACAAAATATATCAATTCTTTCTTCTACTCTTGTCTTTATAATGAGATTTATTTGTTTGTGTTTAGTTTTTATTATATTTAGTGGTTATAAACCCTAGTCAAGGTTAAAAATATAGCTTATATAGATTCTTTAATTATTAATACAAGCTTTAATAATTGGTTAGTTGAATTTATTCTCTTGTTCTCAATTATTAAATTTATGCCTATTCACTCGTATGAAGGATTGACATATGAAGGATGATTTCTACACTAGGAGAATAAAAAATTTAGCACTAGGAAATGGCAATATCCTAGATTTTAGTGATAGCCAATAATACTAACTATACTTAATGAGTTTGATTATGTAAAATTATAAATCTAGAGGTAATAGTTACTTATTTAAATATACATGTGTGCCTTAATAGAGGGTATAAATACTTTAAGGTAATTGTTATTTCAATGTAGATTATAAATCTTAGGAATTGTATGAAGTCTTAATGTTTTTGTTGGTTTCTTTCATTATTTAATTATCTTATTTCCATTCGTTAGTGAGTAAATTGTTTTTCATTAATTCTTTATTTATTTAATTTATTTGTTATATTTGATTAAAACATGTAGTGTTTTAGTTCTCTATGGGATTGGTACTTTGGAATCTCTCAAGTTTTATAAGCTATTTATACTTTGTACTATTGCAGATATATAGATCAATTGTCTTACACCCAATTTGGAATTAATAGCTACATTTATGCTACATTATTTATAAACATGGGGACAAACATGCTCGTCTATAAAAATGTGCACATATGTAGATGCCAACATCGAAAATAATATGTTTATTTTGTCATTCATGTACTACTCCATTGATGCCTTAAAACGAAAGGGACACTTGCATGTTTAACATTGTACGATTCTTGTTATCTTCTCTAAACATATACAAAAAAATTAGCATAGGGTCATTAGTAAATAATCAAAACATTAAATCTTAAGATTATTAAGTAAATTGAAAGGAATATCGTTCTTATACAATTAATTTACATTTAAGGATCTATTCAAGTTATAAAGAATAGGATTTACATCAAAAACAATAATACTATATATAATCTTTGGTTTTTCCTATTCACAATATTAGGAACAAATAGAAGAATATAACTTTAGCTGCTATAAATTTTCTTTCTTTCAAACTTTTGAATCTTCTTTTCATGTCTAAATAACCATGATATTAAATCCATCATCTTATATTTGGTACTTAAATACAGCAACCACTTCTAAAATTAGTCATAGTCATTAACAAGTTACTATGAGTGGTTGAAGTTGAGCTTATAACTTGTTTGCATTTTAGAAAGAAAGTTCTTTTAGACATATATATGTCATTACTTTCATACATTGTCTATTCCAAACATTCATGATATGGCTTGGAGTCGACTGAGTCTTTCAACCTAACATCTTTTGGAAGGGATTTAATATTTCTATAAGGTAATCAACATCATATAACTTTATTACACCTATACCTATAATTTTTGTATTTGTTTCTTATAATATATTATACAAGTATTCAAATTTTGATTTGCTTTCAATAGTATAATTAAGGGCCTTACAAAAAGTTGATTATCATTTTTATATCCTACTGATAGTAATATCATCATCCTCCCAAATGTTACCAACCTTTACTTTTGTATGCCATTAAATATCGTCTTTCTGCCACCTATTCATAACCAAATTTTGTAGAAAATTTTCAATATGCAATCCTTAAATTCAAACAACAAGTAGTTGGATTTAACTAGTAAGAATGAATAGTTTAAAGTAACTATGTACTGACTATAGTGCACCCTTCACCCATCTCTGCTACCTCATACAACTTGTGATTTTCTTTAGTCTAATTTTTCTCACCTCACAAAACATCACACGTTTTTTTTCTTCTTATATAATAATAAATAAGGATGGGTGTATATTTTCTTAAATTCCTTCTCAATATTAAATCATGTTACCAACAATACATTACTCGTTGCACATAAAAATCAAACTTCATTTCCTTGCTCAATCTTTTCCTGATTACTTTCTCTTATTGCTTAACAAATTAGGTCAATATGCTATCAATATGAGCATATCCATCAAAGTAAGTGTTCATTCCTTTACTCCTTTATTTCTTTAATGTTCTTGTTTTAAAATGCCCCTTAACATACATTGAAACCCAACTTATACAGTAATAAAGAAGAGACTTAACCTGTGAGTTATTTCCTAAGTTAAACTTCATAAACATTCATTCTATTTTTCACAAATTCTTTGTTATCATTGACATCATAAAAAATCCATAAATGGAGCTTTGAACTTCTTATAAATCTTATAAATAATAAATTTCTCAGGTAATTTATTTAGTATGTGCCATAAACACATTTTATGCCTCAAAATAGTGAATATCACCTCAATGACATTACCCTATACTTTTTCACTCATCTATAATTATCGTGTCAAGTGAATTCTTATTCATAGACCTCAACCATTTATGAAAGAGTTAACAAAAACTATTAATATTCTTGCTTTCTAAGAGTGCACAACTAAGTAATATAGACTGCTTGTACATATTTACCCTAACGAATGGGGCAAATGATATTTGATATTTGTTAACGAGGTAAGTGATATCAAACATGACTACATGATCTAATTTAACATATACTATTTGACTCCTCATATCAGCCCAAAAAACATTCCTCATATAACATTCTGGACCATTCGCTCACAGATATTATCCACTTTGGGCCTAGTGTCAGATCCTAATCAGTTGGAGAGGCAAGCATGTCTTATAAGGGTATGGATACCTCTCCCTCACAAGACGCGTTTTCCCAAGGGATGGGAAGAGCAAAACTGTGAGGGCTTAGCTAGGATAAGGCCCACAATGGACAATATATGTGAGCACGGTGGTCCGGGCTGTTACACCTCAACCTACCTTCCTCATCACGGTCAATTTTGTCAAAAATCTACTATCCTTCTCCTTCATTATAATAAATATGTTATAAACCACTTTTATATCTCTATTCTTCTAACCTCACTCTTCTTGACCTATCGAAATGATTAAAACAATCCTTATGTAAATATGTTATGTTCTCATACTCCCCTGTAACTACAATAAAAGATTCTACAATTGTGCATGACCTAATTTTGTACCTGTCATTTATTTTTAATTTACATCTAACTCGATTATTCACAACTTAATGTTGCCTCATAAACCTTGCATTACTTGAAATTATTTTTTGATTATACACATCTTATAGCTTGATTATGATCTAAATACCTTTCTCCAACTGGCAATTTACTCAGGCATTGCACCTAATTCTTTCACAACTCATTTTATTCGACCTTCATAGTTTGCATAACCGACCTTTATGACATATAAATGTTATGCTATTAAAGTCTCTATTCTCGTATCTCTTTCATCTTCTTATAGAAACTGCAAACTCTTGGCACCTTACATATTTTTAGTACAAATTAAAAATTATTTATGAATTTTCAAACTTCATTCCTACTTTAAATACCACCTTTGTTTCAATGTCCTCTTAACCATTACATTATCTTGTTCCATCTAAATAAATGTTCTCATTTTCCATTTTATTACTTATATTTATTACAGAGCCATAACATACCATAAATAATACAATATTATTCAGAAAATACCATTGGATTACATAAAATATGCCAATGGATAATATAATTGCTATCAATATATGTTAAACAGTCATAAATAGACATATCAAAATTACCACACACTAAATGGTTAAGGGCCGAAATGAAATTAACGCTGGAATTAGGACACGAAATATTTTTCCATGTTCCTTTGTTCAAACTCATCTTCTTTTCTCACTACCTAACTTTTACTTTGAACAAATATCAGTCAAGTTGGAATCTTGTTAATCACAAAATTTTGTTTTACATTTTACATGTATTTTATAACAAAAGCTTCTAAATATCTTCTTCTTATTTCTCAAAGTATTATTACTACTTTAAACTCTCGTACATTTATATATAACTCTAAAAGATCTTGACAACGTAGCTCACTTAAACTACATTACTCTAAGGCCTTGATTGGTTGGCATGGATTTTTGCTTAGGAAAGTAATCTTTTTCCTAAAATTTATATTATCACGTTTGGTTTATTTTTTTAGTAATTAGGAAAGTAAAAAATTTCCCAATCGAGGGAAAGTAGTAGCACTTTGCTTGGATTCTAAATCCCATCACCCCCTTAGTATTGAGATTACTTTCCTCAGAAATTTAATCTAAAAAATACACTGCCCAATTTAACCCTTTCTTCTCTTTCAACTCTACGATAACTCTTTCAGAATACTATCTCTGAGATATTCTCCGCCACTAATTCCGAGTAAAGTGGAATCTAACTCAAAGCCCATTAAAAACAGTTTCATGGTAAGCTTTAATTGGTAAAAGTTGCTACACAATTTGAACAATCTCTACATATGAAGATTCGGGTTTGTTTCATCTTCAATCATCTTCGTTGTTTACTATTTTCTGTAACCTTTTCAGGTATGTGGTTAAAAGGGTCCTCGACCGAGGTATCTTTGAGTGTGGAAATTGAGAAAAAGAATTAGGAAAATCTCCAAATCCAAAAATCTTGTTGATTATGTAAAGATTCTTTCTTTTTCTCTTTTTACTTCTGCTTTTGTTTCTGCTTATGTTTCGAATTTAAGTTTAAAATTACTTTGAATATAAATCTTGAAATGTTGGTGTGGTTAGGAGAATCAGATTAGGTTTTCTTGTACCTTTGGAATGATAGAAGTATAATTTCCGTAGTTATGTAGGTAAAGGGTCAATCAAATGTAAAGGAGGAAGTGTATGGAACTCTTGATTAGTTTATTGCTTGGGATTTGGAG
This sequence comes from Erythroxylum alaternifolium, assembly GCA_027478495.1. Lineage (NCBI taxonomy): Eukaryota > Viridiplantae > Streptophyta > Magnoliopsida > Malpighiales > Erythroxylaceae > Erythroxylum > Erythroxylum alaternifolium. The sequence goes on from JANIIA010000002.1 coordinate 25,442,266, forward strand.
TTTCCTTTAATTACAGTAAAGAAAGCTTTAAAAACTGTTGAGAATGAACAAGATTGGAAGAGGATAATCCAAGCGCTAAGGCACTAACTTTGCTATTTCTTCTCGTAATTGTTCCCTTTTGGTGACTATCAACAACATTTTGGATTGCATGTAACAAAATGGATGTTGAGCAAAGGCCAAGGGAAGACGATGGGGAGTTTTTTCACTTTATTGAATGCTTTATCAGAGGATGGAAGGCTTGATGAAGCTAAAGATCTTTAGAAGAAGTTATTTAGATAGCATATGGAAGCCATACCTAAGAAGTTTTTTAATAAGATGGTATGCATATATTACAAACGGGAAATGTATGATGAGTTATTCGAGGTACCGAATGACATCTGTTTTCAAACTCTATTATTTCATCTAGATGTTGTCATCATAATGTGAACGTTGATTGTGAAGAACTCCTTATTTCATTTTGCTAATGATTCATAGAATAGAAATTATTGTAATCATAGTGTTAGTATTTTCAATATTGGTTTGAAGCAGAATGTCTTTAGTGTGAAAAGTTGCTGTAGGTTTTCAATTGTTCAGTTATTGTTAGGTTCAAGCATAGTTGATGAGGTTTAGATCTTCTGGTTGTTCTAGTGACAAAGAAGAATATCTAAGGCAGATTTAAAGAGTAATTAGTTTTTAAGATTTTCAAATTTATTAAATTTAGGATATTCAGAAGATATTTGACATTTTTTTAATTTTCATTTTGAGGTTGTCTAGTTGAAATAATGCACTATTTGTATTTTTATTTTCAATCTTAGAAAAAATTTTGATATTTGATTTGAATTTTAAGATTTATTTTTGTACTCGATTGAGATTTTTTTAGTATTTTTTATATTATATTTATGATATAACAGTATGATATAATTAAAATATCATAAATGAAAAAATTAACATATAATAATATAACTTGTATTACAAATTAACATTATTTAACGATTTCAATTTGTATTCGATTTGTAGGGATATAATTGGAAACATAAGTCAAAATTAAATTACATTCTATGAAATACTATTGCATATCAAACACTATAATAAGAATCCACCCAACTTTCCTATTAGAATTCTTATAAGTATCCAAACATGTGAATGTCTTTACTTTCCATAGATTTATTTTCTGAAGAATTAAATTTTAAATTCACTTTACTTTTTTGCCAACTAAACGGGGCCTAAGTGAAAAATGGTTGCTTTATATGACAAATGGCATCGAAATGGTTACTTGATACCGTACATATTTGCTTATTAGATAACAAAATAATAGCTAATAACAAAGGATAATGACAAATTACACAAAATAAATCTTCCAAACTTAGAATGCGGGTCGAATATGGACATTCTCAATTTCAAGATTTAACAAAATGATGAATGTATCAGGTGGAAGGAAAAGGCAAGTTTTTTTAATTTCATACAAATTAACAACTTTTTAGTAAATTGACATATATGTCCTTTGTATGTCAATTATAATATTGTATGTCACCTTCTACTAAATAACATAATTATTCATTGTTAATCCTAGCAACCTCTTTATTTTATTTATATTTATTTTATTTACATTTATATTTTTAAATTTTATTTAAAAGTTTATTTAGTTGAATTTCTGATTTTTATTTTTAATTGCAGTTTCTTGTTGTTTTTGTAACTTATGAAAACTATATAAAAAAAGTAATTGTAGTTTCTTATTTTATTATATTTTGATTTTATTATTAAATAAATACATTTTATTTAATTATTAAATTTATTTTAAAATAAATATGTATTCAAGTTTGATAATTACTTAACAAATATATTTTTAAATTTAAAAATATCTTAAATACTTAAATTTTAAGGATATTTTTAAATTAAAATTTTAATTTAAAATAATAAGATCAATTTTAAAAATATAGTAGATATTAACTATAAATAGAATTTTTTAAATTATTATTTAATAAAATATGATTAATTTATTATTAACATTTTATTAAGAAAGATTTAAATAAAATTAATTAATTAATTTAACATATATTTTAGTAACAGTAACAATTAACTGTGTTAATGTTAACATTTAAATAAAAAATTATTTTGAACCAAAAAAAACTAAAATAAGAAAATAACTAAATAATAATAATAAAATCTATCGTTTTATAAATTATTTTAAAATAATAATAATTTTGTATCCAATTAGATCAGGCGGCCTGAGCCCAAAAAAAAAGTAGAGGTTTCACTGAGCCCGTCCTGCCCATTGTCATGCCTAACCGAACCGTAGAAAGGTGTTGCGAATAAAAGCATTACAGCGGGGCTTGCGACTTTAAGTTGACGCTTGAAAGTAAGCGTCGCAAGCAACATTCGCTTGTCACGCAACCCATGCTCCACCAGGCTTCATTAGCCATTCATCACAAGATCAACGGCCACGAACTGCAATGTTAGTTTAACTGGGTCCCTTTAATCTGGAGGCTAAAGGCGAGAATCTCGTGTACTTCGTTTGCGTGCATGAGCATTGGTTCAGCTGGATTCTGACGAGGCTGTACGTTGCCGTTTGGATCCATGGAAACAACTATTGAACACGAGAATTCTGGCTTAAGGAT
>JANIIA010000002.1:25454984-25481870 GCA_027478495.1 Erythroxylum alaternifolium
CTATTGTCGAAATGACTAGAACTAGTCATTTGGATAGTTGACCCTTACTACTTATAAACCCTTTAACATATTTATGCTTAGTCAATATGGAATACTCTAATAATATTAGATTTCATTTTCTATTAGAAGGATTCATAGTTTCATATTTGTATTGTTATAAAATAAGTTGGTGTAGCTAGCAGATTCTACCCTTTTGCCTATTTAGATTCATGCTTTCAATTTTGTACTGTCGATATATTTCATTAAAAACTTAGCGTGTTACTTTTAAAAGGAGTGTGAGAAGATAAAGGATATAGATTAGTATCTATATTTTACAAATTTCTTAAAGAGTAGATGAGATATTTAAAATAGTTAAGCTTACACCATAATAAGGATATGTTAGCAATGCTTAATCGAATGCAAGAATTTAACTACCAATATGTTAAAGTCTATTATGAGCATAGTTATGAGAATCCTACACTAGATGGTGAAGAATTTTATTGTGATATTCGTAATACACATTAAAATATGAGTATGAATAATAAAGGTTGTTCTAAGTTCAAGTCAAACAAGATGATGAAGATTCATTGTTATACATATTAGTAGCTGAATCAGTTGAAGACATGATATATACAACTAATGGTAAAGAATATGTTCCTATAAGTGAAAATGAGAAAAAATGTGCCAAGATGGTAAATGCTGGGTTTGAATGTGACAATGTTGTCAATGAGGTTGGAAGCAGTTTTAAAGATTGCGATTAAGAGGTTGCTTATTCAAAATATTTACAAAGACAGGAAGGGAGTTCATATGGTTGGTGTAGTGAATATGAGGATAATGATGCGAGAGTTTAATTACTAATTTGTAGTGATGATAGATCGTACAAGGCATTTTTCACAAGGAACAAAAACAATGTATTTAATCCAAAAGTGGATAAGAAGGATTTTCAGTTTGAAATTGGAATAAAGTTTAAACATGAGATACAGCTTATGGAAGCAATTAGAAACTATGTAATTATTAATTGATATGATGTTTTAATGGCAAGACCTAGTATAAGAATGAAGGCTATTCATAAGCCATAATGTCCTTTGACGGTATATGCTAGTTAGAACGGAAATAAAAAAATTTTATTGTTAAGATAGTAAAAAATAAGCATAGTTACAGGAAGGTAAATGCAACAAACCATCTAATAGGAAATGAATAGCAAATAAATTTTTATACAAGTTTAGGAGGAACTCGAAGTCGCCAATTAGTAAGATGGTGGATATTCTTCAAAGAAAGTATGCAACATGTAACTAAATCCTAATGTTAATAGGGCTAAATGGAAAGCTATTATGAAGTTACAAGGATCTATGAAAAGTCATTATATAAAGTTATGGTCTTATGGATAAGAGTTTCAACAGGTCAACAAACATAGACAATTAATTTTTTAAGCTAAATTTGATGAAAGTCTAGATAACCAATGTTTAAGAGGTTTTATGTAGGATTTAGTATAGCGAAGTATAGTTTTCTTGGAGGTTGTAGGAAAATAATTGAGGTAGATGGGTGTTTCTTTAAGAGATTCCTTAGAGGTGATTTTTTTAAAAGAAAAAATAATTTTGTATTAACCCAACCTAAGATAAAAAATACATCAAAAAGGCATAAGACCTTAATTACAATATCAATAGCTAAGAAGAGCTAATCCCATATATGTAGGAGAAATTAATATAAAAATCACTCATGAAACATGTCACAAAATCAGCACAGGGAAGGAAAAATGCAAGATGCCATACAAAAACCTATTAACCACAGTAACATGGTTAGTCTTCCACACTCAACGCTGCCATACGTAGTCAACAATAAGATAACCGACAGAGAAAACAACCAGCATTTACTAGAATAATGAATAGTGAAGAACGCCATTCCTATAATCTTTAGTCAACAGACATTCCACCGTCCCCTATTCTTGAATTGAGGTGTAGATATTTTTCTTTGGCCAAAAGGAGTTCCCTTATCCAGGAAAAAATGTTGCCAGCTAGCTGTTGCATTTCTGTCGCCTTTCCAGTATAGAACCGACAATTTTGCTCCTTCCATATAAAATAGATTGTGCAGTAAAAAGTAGTTTAAAGATCAACATATCACACCGTAAGTGACTGATCATTTTTGTAGTCCATCACACTACGTTTTTCTAATTATCTTGGGGGCAGAATACCTGAATAATATGCTGGATTTTGCTCTAAATAGCATGTGAGAAACATCATTGAAAAAATAAATGGTTATGTTTCACATTCTATTGCATATAAACAATATGTGGCATCAAAATTGGTGGCATTTCCATACCATTGAGCTTTCATTTTGAGCCTATCTTTCTTTGCAAGCCAACATATAAAGGCTGCCGTTAGGGATAATGGGTTTTGCTAAATAATTTCAAACCAAATGACTCTAGGTAGCAATACCTTAAATAGCTTGTAGCATAATGTGTTAGAAAATTCCTTAGAGTAGGTATTAGTCCATATAATTATATCCTCTTACCCATTTAGTGTAAACTTAGGGAGTAGATTAATAAGGTTAGCATCCCCATGAAAGTTACAAACCCAATAACTAGCAAATGTTACAGAGCTTACTCTTGTTTGAATAGGTATTCGGAGTAGCAAATGTCGAAGTTCATGCCTATTTAGAAGCGGACTCATCTCACACCAATTATCAAACCAAAACTATGTTTATTTGCCATTCTTAACTTGTTTCTTCATCAAGTGATAGATATGGGGTTTTAATCTCATCATTTGTTTAAAGCTCCATAAATTTTCACGGGTTTAGCTATAATAGGTCATAATAGAAATAATCAAATATTTTTTATATCTTAGGTTGTGGTTGACAAAGATAATTACCAATATTGGTATTGGTTTTTGAATATTCTTATTGAAGATCTAAATATAAGTGGGAAAGAATGAACTTTTGGAAGTGGTCAACAAAGGTAAACTTTAGGTATTCATACATATAATGCTCATTTCTTACTGTGCTTTGAATTCTTCTACTTACATTACTTTTTTTTATTAGAGATTAGGGTTTAGGGGATGTATTAAAGAATTTTTTCTCAGAAGCTAAACATAGAAAATGTGCCTGACATGTCTATACAAATTGTTCTAATATTCATAAAGGCCACATATATAGGAGTTTCTTATGGTAAGAAGTGGGTTACATAACAAAAGTGAGTTTGATTAGATAATAGAGCAATTGAAGAGTATTTCAAAGAAGGCCTAGGATGATTTCAAAATTAGAAAATCGAAGACTTTTGTTAAGAAATTTATATGAGTCGATACTATAAGCATGAATGTTATCTAAAGAGTTATTATTATGTTATGGAACTCGTTACCTAAAGAGATATTAATATGCTATAAAACCTATTAGTAGTCTTAAATTTTGGTTGAAAGTTTAAAACTTACAATCAATTTTTCTCTCATATGATCAAGAAGATGCTCAGAAGACTAAAAAGGCTACAAAAAGGGATAAAAGTGAAGAATCATGAAATCTAAACAAATTGATCTAGGTAGGAGTAGCTATAAGATATGATTATTATTATGAAGTTACTCATAATATAAGAGGATGAAAAATAAGGATCAACCTTCGAGGTAACTTAAATTTGTTGAGGTGATTGTAAGTTTTTCTTTTTTTTTGGTCTTCATTTCAAACATAGCTAAAATGTCAAATTGTTCATCATATGTATAATACAGTGAAAAAGAGGAAAGCCACCAAAAAATGAATTCCCTGTATCCAATATTAGCAGTTGTCCAATTACAAGACCCACAAAATTAGGATTTATAGGGTAAAATGTTACAACATCTATCTTAACAAGGGAGAAGAGGGTGGTTAGCAAATATTTACATTTAATTTCAAGTAATTTACATCAAATTGTTTAACCACATTACTATTGACCTTTCTACAAGAAGTTAGGTGATATATGGTAGCATTTGGAAAAATTAGCATGAACATTTATTTTACGGTTTGTCAATTAAATATATTTTTATATTGGTTATATGTAATTATATTGTAAGCGATAATATTGTGCTTTTTATTTTTGATATTTCATGGATGGGTGGAATTTAATTTCAAGTACTCAAACCTTTAAGGAACAATATAAATACAACTCAAGCTTCTCGAAAAACAACTACCAGTACAACTCAAACTAAGAGAAGGATCAAATCGAGGGCGAGAAGATCAACTTTAAAAAATCTCAAGTTGTTAATGGTGAATTTACTCCACATTGAACCATTTGTTGGAGAATTTTGGCCTTGTGTTTGTTAGGATTTGTTTGATAATTTAGACATTGTTTTTTTTAATGATTTGGTTGAGAATTTGGACATTGTATTTCTTATGCTTTGGACATTGTATTTGTTATACTTTGGTTGAAAATTTTGACATTGCATTTGTTATGCCTACTTTTTTACATGACACCATGGAACAAAAAGAATTAAGTGCATTTCCCATTTTCAAATATATTCACCGTTCAAAAGAAGGAGTAGAAAGATCGAAATAAATGAAAGAAAGGGTTGTGATCTTATGGTATGTACACAATTTTGAAAATTATCTATAAGTTGTAAAATTAAGGTATATTACATGCAATTTGTCTGTAAAACAGATTGCATCTTTTTATCTCTATGTCCTACATGTCTAGACAAACCAAAAATTCCTCTCTCCTTCAACTTTTTAGTATACTTACATAAGTCAACTTTTTAATACACACCCCATGCATGCTTGCATATAGTACATTGATATTGACAGTGGGCAATATAGTAAATAATAAAGAAAGTCACATGAAGTAGAATCTTAATCTTCATAAAAATTTAATGCATTGCATATAGTACATTGATATTACGTAATTTGCCATAATCTAAATACAAATTAGTTAACATAACTTCAAAAACCTACAAGGCATTTGAAAATGTGTCAATATTTGAGTTAGGTACATCAGATGCTTAAGAAATATCTCACATAGGACTTACAAAATAAATAAAAAATTACAAACATTTTAATTATTTTAATTTTGCAGTATTTAAATGAATTAATATATATACTCACCTTTTGTGGCCAACAATTAATCTTGTAGACATGATTCTTATCTTAAAGCATAGAAGATGTCTGACATAATTTTTTACGCTAACAAACCTTCATCTCATTTACCAATACATACAAGAAACTTGCAATTTGAGTGTTCATTAGAGATTTGTATAATAATGACATCATCAAAACTATGATTATAATAATTACTTTTGTATTACTGCAGTGATAAAATATTAACCAATAATAGGCTTAACATTTAATAACTGTAGCTTTATCTTATCATTACAAGTAGGGCAATCAATATAAAAAGCATATAATATAAATATGGATCACCTTATAAATTACAATGAAATACAATCAATATGCTAACAATAAAAAATTGTAATTTTATTTTATCGTTGAATATAATGATTACACTCGACAAAATTAAGAATATATTATTTCATCTTCTGCTAAATTGTTGAAACAATAGTAAACAACATTCATAAATCCATTAAAGATACCTTTAAACTCTTCCCATGTGAAGTATATAACAAGTGCATAAGCAATAAAAGCTACATATACCTTATTTCTACTTATATTTGCTTTTAATCATATTACAACATCGATGTATGAATATTAGTCAATAGAAGTTGAGAGTCCTAAATAACAAAACATCATTGTACGATCAACATAAAAATAAAAGAAACACTTCAATCTAATAGAAAGCAAGCATTAATCAAGTTTTATAAGTGTAGAAGACTTGAATTGTTCCAATATAGGATACTATCTAATATTCCAATCTAGAATATATAACATCTCTAATAATGAGGCTAATGGAATGTGTTGATAACTAGATATGCAACAACATCTAAAGCACCATTAAGTTAACCAATGCGTAAATGCAAAAGCATACTCGTAGATACTTATCTAAATTATATACATGTGAAAACATGAATAACCTCTCCTCCTGTAAAGGAAAAGATAGATATATGAGGTAGTTTTTGGAATATAGCTTACGAACACCTTATATATTGATGGTTCAATATTAATTAGTAAAAAAATGTCCTTAAGTACAACAATAACCATAAAGAAACTAAAATACAAAGAAGAATTGCCACTAAGTTTACCAAGCATAAATGCTAAAGCATACTCCCATGTATTGATGTCCTTGTAAGCCTTACCAAAAATAGCTTCTATCAACATTGTCAAGATAAAGACGAATAGATGAGGTATAAGGTCTACAATATAGTTTATGAACATTTAATGTGTTAATAAATAAATGAGGTAAAAGCTAAACTAAAAAGAAGATGTATATTGTAATAAGGATAACCTTCATCATTCTGGAAAGCTTGAATGACAATTTGGCTTTAAGGAATCTGTCTAATACTAATGGAGGCAGATAGTTAGCACACAGCTGTCTACAAGTACATTTAGCAGCCATTAAGATATACTACAAATATGGTACAACAACTTAAGGACCTCATTAAGTAGGTATGCATGATATAACATTAATATTTCAAGGTCTATTATAAATTGGAATCACATTAGCATTACATACCCTATCTTAACCACCGACATCTATATAGTGAAGCTTTTTTCTCTATAGATAAGTCCAATTATCATCTCATTAGTAATCTAAGATAAAGAAAAATATAAAAATTCAACAATTTTAATAGTATGGAAAAGAAATAAAAGTCATAAATGGGACTACCATCATCCTAGCCATAAAATAGGAGAGAACAAGAACAAGGTAAGTAAAAAGAACCTCCATTATTCCAGTGGCATTGGAAGGTAAGCAGTGTTTTGACAGTTTGGAAGGAAAGTTAGAAAAAAGAAAAGAAAGTAATAGTCAAAGTAGGTATTAGGTGGGGTGGTTTAACTCTGACTTTAAGTTGTACTCTAAATCATCACATATTGGACGCGTTTGGAGTATAGCGTATTAGCTAATATTTTGGTTGATTCAAGTGTTTCAGCTGTTTGACTTTTCAAACAAATAAACAAAGCTATACATTAATTAATTTTTACAAATCAAATTTATGTCTAACTACAAGCCCTAAATTTTTCAGGCTTTTTATTTTTTAATTTTAATTTTTTATAAAATTAATAATAACATAATTATAATTATAATTATAATTTTTATTAAAGTAATAATTAAATTTAATTTTTATTAAAGTAATAATTAAATTTAAAATTTAAAATTTAATTTAATTTTTTATTAAAGTAATATTAGTATAATTATAATTAAAATAAAAATAAAAGGCCTATACTTATGCACGGGGGACAAATTCATGCCTTTATAATTTTTTTAAAAAAACTATGTCCTCGTAAGTCATTTTACACATTAACAGCTAATACTAAACAACTAATTTTACCAAATATCTTTAACAAACAGCTAATGCAATCCGCTAACTATTTGGCATGATGCGAGAGAAACAAATAGGAGAAATAAAGCTTGGCATGATGCGAGAGAAACAAAAAAAAGGGAAATATGGGTAGGTAAAGTAACATAGTAAGTTTTTTTGTTTTCTTTTTAATTAATTATTTTTATTTTTATGAAAATAATTTTTGTATGTGAAATTATAGTCCATGTTTCATCCATGTGGAAAATGTATTAGCAAGCCACATTAGCACTGTCTATAGAAAGTTTAACGGTGGACTATTTTTGCAAATAAAATTAAAAATTTAAACATTTTATTATCACTTTTTAAAGTTATGATTATAATTGTTGAATTTAATAAAATTTGTAATTTTTAGTAATTAATCATTATTAATATTCTAACCTTCACATATACTAAATATTTACAAATTAGTCTCTAATATATTAAAACTTAATAATTCACCCTTACATGATATTAAAACTTATTGACAGATTCCAAATATTTGTTCCATAGTCTAAATACGTTTTTATAAAAAAAAATCATTATAATATGGATCCTAAATTCCATTTAAAAAACATTATTATGTAAACAAGTATTAATCGTAAAAATTAATTTATAAAAGTCAAATAATAGAGACTTATTTGAATTGTTATAAACAGATTTTACCTCTAACCAGGAAGGTAAGTGTTATGTGACTTGGCAGCACTTTATAATGTTTTTTAAAATATTGAATTATAATGAATGAAGCTGCTATTCGTTTTCTTTTTTGCTGAAATAAGAAAATTTAATACATTTACTAGCATTTTGATTCATGGTACGGTCCTCAAAGAAATGGAAAATGGCTTCATGTGATTTGATTTGTAGTTCTTCGGTTTTATAGAGATGTAAAAATATGTAGGCAGAGTAGCGTTCCGCCTTACAGAGAAGCAGCCGCGTGGATAGCGGTGGACAAATTGGAAGCAAAAATATACAGCTTGAGCAGCATAAATATCAGCCTGAAAACTGAAGGAGTTGAGAAATTGGCAGGACTGGCATCTATGAAGCTCCAACCTACCTTCAATTATGTGGGAATTGTAAAGTTAACACGTAGCTGCTAGCCTACTGAGATAAATAACGCCCAATTGTAGACTTCTTTTCCAGATTATTGAATCTAAAGTATAATTAAGTTACCAAAGGAGAGGATGTGATCCTATTGTTGTGAAAGAGTGGATCTTGGGTTGCTTCATTGAGATATTTATCTTTATTCTTCACATACTGTAAGACGCAAATCATTGAATCTTAGGAGTTCAAGCAAATATACACACGCCACCAAGAAGTGATCAAAAGACGGAAAGAAAAAACAGATACCAAGAAGGGCTTAAGCAAAAGGGACTGGGAAATGGCATAATTGGGAAGAAAGAAAGCAAATAAAATATAATTGTATTGTTTGAAAGGGACGAAACAAATAAGGACATGGGATGGGATGGGATTGCCAAAAAGCCGTCCGTCGCAGTCCAAGAAACTGAATCCGGGAAACCTTAACCGTTGGTAAGCTGGAGGATTGGGCTGGTTGGGAGAATGTGAGATGTAAGAAGTGTGCTACTTGGTTAGGTGCCTCTCTTTCCAACTAAATTCCAACTGTTTGGAATGGTCCTTCCATCACACCCAATCTTTGGCCTTTTCTTGTTGTCAGTTGCAGCTTACAAAGTCACGCTCTGGTCTTCCAATGTCTTTCTTTCGATTTTAACTCTTCTCGTCCAATTCACAAAAACAGTCTCACCAATGCAATTGCTTAATTTAGCAAATTACAAAATATTTTAAATAAAAAACACTTTTATCTATAATTTGCATTAAGGTTTGGTGTACTTTGCTTGGATACACAGATTCCTCTTATCCAGCATCAAATCAAACTCCTATTTAACCAATAATAGAGTTTTAATTCCAAAACCCACAAATCCGTAACATTTCACGTCCCAAAAGGTAACTTGTCCATTCATTGTATCCAAATGCTTCATCAAGTCACCGCACTTAACTCACGTGGAACCACGTTCATTTACTCAAAAGGCCCCATAGCCAAAGCCAATATTAAAAGCAACCGCCTCTCTCCAGCCTTTCAACCCCCATCCTCCTTCTGCCACGTGGAAGCCCCTTGTTTAGAGAGAGAAATAGACGGCGGCCGCCCATTGGCCACCACCAATGTCCCAAACGAAAGCATTGTTTCTTGCATTAGACACAAACATACCAAAACTAAGCACTCCCCCTACCTTTGCTTTGCACGCGCATGTATATATTTATTTGCGCACACGCAATGACCAAAGCAACAGAAAACCAAATGTACCAAAACTAAACTCTCTCAACCTTTGTGGTATCAGCGAGGACATCTACATCTTCCCTAATGGATTGGACCAGAGGCAAGATCATCGGCCGTGGCTCCTCCGCCACAGTCTCCGTCGCTACGTCTAACGCGTCAGGTCAACCCTTTGCTGTTAAGTCGGCCGAGCTCTCCCAGTCTGAGCTCCTTAGAAGAGAGCAACTTATACTTTCAACATTAAAGTCTCCTCATATCATAGCATATAAGGGATGTGACATCACGAGTGAACAGGGTAAGCTCTTGTACAATCTCTTCCTAGAGTATGCCCCCCGCGGCACCCTTGCCGATGAAATTCGTCACCGTGGTGGCTGCTTAGACGAGGCAAGAATCCAATCATACACTCGGGAAATCTTGCTGGGTCTCGGGTATCTTCATTCCATGGGAATTGTGCATTGTGACATAAAGGTTCAAAACATTTTGGTCACCGATGATGGACCAAAAATTGCTGACTTGGGGTGTGCTCGGCGGATCGACGAGGCGACCTGTGTTGCACCTATTGCAGGGACCCCGATCTACATGGCACCTGAGGCGGCGCGTGGCGAACACCAGGGGTTCCCGGCCGACGTGTGGGCTCTAGGGTGTGCCGTTCTAGAGATGGCTTCAGGGCAGGCTCCATGGGCCAGTGTCTCAGACCCAGTATCGGCTCTTTACCAGATTGGATTTTCCTCTAATGTGCCGGAAATTCCAAGCTTTCTCTCCGTGCAAGCTAAGGACTTTCTGCGCAAGTGTTTCAAGAAAGACCCAATGGAGAGGTGGTCAGCGGCTGAATTACTTCAACATTCATTTGTTATTGATGACGAAGATTCCATGTTTGAGGAAGTAAGAATCCAAAATGTGGAAACTCCAACGAGTATATTGGATCAAGAATTCTGGAATACAATAGATGACTCACCAACAACTTGGAACACTAAGCCGGAAAGTTTTAGAAGTCCTCCACTAGAAAGAATCGGGCAATTGAGTGACAATAAGCCTAATTGGTTATGGGACGATACGTGGGAGTGGATCACGGTAAGAAGCAACAGTGGTAGCAGTGAAGAGGAAGAAACGTCATCTAGCAGCAAGGAACATGATCATTTAAGCCTAAGGGCATATGCCACTGAATCCCCCAACAATGAAGAAACAGACAGAATAATTCACAGGAGTGAAGGTGATTACAGCTTGGTTATTCCCTGTCAACCCACGAGGAATTGTTGGACAAACACATGTAACTGTAGCACTAGAGTTGGGTGTAAGGACACGTGCAGGGGAAAAATAATATTGTTGTCGTGCAAATGTTCAAAACATTGTTTTTGTGTTTGTTGTGATTTTGAAAGGGTAAACAGTGTCTTGTTCCTTTGTCCTTCTCAATTTCTGCCAATTGGAATTTTCCTCCGGAATTGCCTCTTACAAAATCAGACAATAGAATATTGATATGTCGAGAAGCAAATTCCAATCAACATGCTTCGTCTCAAATGCCAATCCTAGTTATCATTTGCAAGCGTATTCTATCTCCTTTTTTTTTTTTTTTGGGTTCTAGTTGGATTTTAGGTCATAAATTGGAAACTCCACATTAATATTGCTGACGTAAGTATTTGCATTAGCCAATACAGAAAAGCTAAGTTATCCGTTTACTTTGCAGTTTATCCATTCCTTTGCACTCACCAAATGGGATTTAGCTTACGATTCTATAATGCCATTTAGCTAATACCTAACTTTCTACCTCACAGCCACTATTTTTTGACGTACAACTTTATTGCAAAGTCTTGAATCTTTTGGTAAAGCAAGCGTGACATCCTGTCCCAAACAGACCATTGCACAAGAACTTCCCACTTAAAGTTAGGCTGTGGATAATCCATTTCTCCACTTAAGTGTATGGTGCAATCAATCTTCGTTGCCAAGTAAATGATCAACTGGAGAAATGTGTCACTAGGTCCTAGATACTTTGTCCTAACCCTAAATTCGGCAATTCCTTCGAAGAAATTAGCTCAACCCTCGGGCATTTTGGTAGCCGTTCGTTAAAAAGTAGCAAATGAGCCATATATGTTTAGTTGTTTCGGAATTTCTTTTTCTTTTGGGGTTTAAATCATATATTTGCACTCAAATGTCGAAACAAAAGCATATTACTTCTTGTGATATTTTCAAAATAATGAACCGGTAATTTTAAATATATATTTTTGCTCTTTGTTTATTCTTATCCATTCTTCTCTCCAACACCCTCTCTTCGTCTCCCTCCACCCTATGCCCCATTCCTCCTCCTGCTTGTGCTTGTAACTAATTCAAAACTATTTGGTTTTAAAAAGTAGTTTTCATTTTTGTTTTCACTTTTTTGTCAAATATCATTCATTAAGCAAATAATATTTTTCTATTTAATATTGACCGGTAATAATAACTATGACTAATATAATATAATTGTTCAATCTATTTATTTTATTTTATAATTAATATAATTTTAATTGATTAATATATTTCCAATTTTGATTATTATTTAGTAAATATATTTCAAATTTAAAATATCTTTAAAATATAAAATATTTGTACTTTCAATTATTATCTATTAAATAAAATGTTAAAAATTAAATATTTAATTATGAATATTTATAAATTAATTTTAAAATATATTATAATAAATAACTATAAATAAAAATTACAAATTTCTTTGTGATTTTTAACAACTATCATGAATTCACTATTAATCTTTATTAATAAACACTATATAAGATATTAAAAATTAATTATTTAATTAATTCAATTTTGAAATTTTATTATTGTGAATGATGGACTCAGTGAAATTTTGATCCATAGTTTTATGGGTAACAAAATCTATTACTACTAATTTATTTTTATACTTAGTGATATTATTAAGCTAATATGAAAAAAATAAGTTTAACGGAAAATAAAGTTAGCCAAGGAGTCAATTAAATCGATTGAGCAATAAAAGAATGAAGAAACTAAGCAAAATAGAGCATTATATGCAATTCAAGCAAAGAATTAAGAACAAAGAAGAATCAAGCATTTTAAAACTTAAGCAAATTATTGATTTTAGTCATTTTAGTAAAATAAAAATTCAATTATTGTATGATCATTTGCATAAATTGTTTTATAATCAAGGGATTTTTTTTAATCTTTAAGAAAACCTCTTGATCTTGAAACAAACTTTTGGGGAACTATTAAAATGATTATGAGTCAAGCTTCTATCAAATGAACGTGTTTTGATCTTTGAAAGAACTTGTTTCAAGAATTTTGGTGAACCAATGTAGTGAGCAACCAATATTAGGGTTTTGTATATATTTTCCTTTTAAAATATGTACTATGAGTTTGTGATCAAATCGATCAACCAATCTATCAATGTGCATAATGATTAATCAATGCTACTATTACTAACCATTATAGCAATTAGTTTTTACTTCTAATGACTATTTAAGGTTATTTTTTAATATAAGAAACCATATATAATTTGTAAAATGTAGATTAGGTATACTAGAAAGTTACTAAGAGACTTAAGAGAGTAGATAATGCATGTTTATATTATATAACATATGTTGAGTTTTTGTTTATCTGTACGAGTAAGAGGAGTTTTTAGGTGGTATACTTATTGTAATTTGAGAAAATTCATGGGATAAAATTTATGAAGATTATTATTGAATTTGAAAAATATTTCTAAAGTGTTACTCTTCGTAGAGTAAGGTGATTACAAGGGTTTCCTTTCACCTGTAGCAAATAAGATATTGTATGGAGGATTGTTCTTCATCCATTGAAGGGAAAAAAATATTAAATTCTCAAATGGAGCTTGTAGACTTGATGTGGACCAAGTTATTTGGTCAACTACAAATTAGTTTTGCAATTTCTCTTACCTACACTATTTATATTATTCTTATTTCTTCAATTAAAATTAGCTAAATTGTAATTTCATGTCATCATTTTCTTGAACTTAATCAAGTTTCATTTTTAAATGGAAAAAAAATTAAAATTCACCAACACCTAATTCACGCTCCTTTTGAGTGCCATTAAGGACTAATAATTGGTATTGGAATAGGTCTCATCATCGCAGATATATTTATAGAAAAATTTAGCCAAAGTTTACTGTGACATAATTTGATTCACTTTTTAATCAAAAGGGCCATGATATTAATATTGCTCCATTTTTAATGGAAATAATTGCTTATTCTAAAGAACCAATAAGAAGAAAGTCTTTCTCGTGATCAAAGATTTTGATTTATGGGAAATGTATAAAAGACTGAGTGGAATAGAATTGAAAATGCAATCATTTTATTAAATTTTAAGGTGATGCTCATTTTATTTTTCTACATTAGATAAAAATGTGTTGTCTAAAGTTTTAACGTGTGTCAAAATGCTCATAATATTTGGCAAATACTTGATCTTACATATGTTAATAATTTTCATAATAATATTGGAGTTAATGATGTAAAATCAATCATGGTGAGAATCCAAATGACAATCAATAATATAGTAAAGAGAAGGAAAAAGACCAAGGGAAGAAGAGAGAACTAAAGATCGTATAAGATAATAGAAGCTATTGTAAAAGTTGAGAATCAAATGATGAAATGACTCATATGTGTTTTATGGAAAATAATAATGAAGTATCCTCTAGTTCAAACTCTCTTAGTGATAATGGTTATGAATTAATGACAATGATGATTTGTTTTATGAAGAACTTATTGAATGCTTATAAGTGATCAGCTTGAAAAGGAAAATATTATCTTTCAAGTATAAATATATTCAAAAACTCTTAGACATATACATGATTAAGAATGAAAATTTAAAATGTGATATGCATGATATGATAGAATCTAAAAGTATGATTGTTGCTAATGATAAAGTGGATGATTTGTTGTATGATAATGAGGCATTGAATAAGGATACACGTCCTCAAAGAAGCATTTTTAAGTTCATTCTAGCAAATGAAAAATTAAATAGTATGTTTGGACCCAAAAGAACTCTAGTGATATGAATAAAGTTGCTTTCACTTATAGAAATACACTATCCGATGTCAAGATAATTTTTGTTAAGGGCAAGCATTTATATGTTGAGACTATACATAAATCATCATATGAATATGATGCATATTATAAATTTACACAAAATCACATGCTCATCCATCATCCTCTAGGTCCTAAGAAAAAAAATTCATCCTTTCATTTATAAGTCACATTCTAAACTTAGAAAGCATAACATTCAAGGAAAAAATAGGCATAATTATTATGCAAAGTCGTCTCAAAAGAACTCACAAAATTATTCTCAATTAGATAGGCATCTTTATCATCAAAATGACATGACATAAACTGATAATTATTATAGGTCTCATTGCAAGCATAAAGGCATGACATATGCTCATATTCAATATAGGTTTAATAACTACTTTCAAGGACCTAAGTTTGTATGGTACTTAGAATATATTAATTTCTTTGTCTTGTAAGTCAATATTAAATGGAACCAAATGAATATCAATAACTAGTATCATCTCCATAAATATCAAATGAGAAACACTGATCGTATCTCCAACAATTAATTTTTAAAAAAAACACCAAGATTCGTTATATGAATCAAATAAAAAATTGGTATAAAAGATCAATTGTTAAGATAAGATAGGAAGAACATCATGCACTATTGATGATATATAGAAGGATCTAACCACTTACAATATTAATAATATTTTAGAACTTTTACTTAATATGCATATTTAGGGAGAGAGGGTATTGTTGCATGTGCCTAAGAGGAGAAACATATATTGGTATTTGAAATTGGTACATGATAATTATAGGCATTGCTTTTTGATTTTATAAATTTTTTGTATATATTATTTGCCCATATAATAGAATTTTTTAAAAGGTAGAGAGAGAGAGAGACAAAAACTTATTTACTTTTATCATATACACTTTTTAATGTTAAAAAAGGGAGAAAGAATAATGATATTGAAATTTGACCATATTATGATACACAAATTAATAAGGAGTATGCATTACATATTGTTTTAGCATAGGAAGAACTTACTCAATGTCATAGGAAGAACTTACTCAATGTCATTTATTTTTCCAATATCACCAACTATTTTTATAATAAAAGGAGGAGATTATTGGAAAAAGTGAAGTTTTAATATATAGTCTTACTAATAAAAAATTGCTAATATTTTTATCTTTAGTGATAATAGTAAGTTAATATATGAAAGATCAAGTTAAATACAAGAGTAGAGTGAGTAAAAGAGCCATCTAAATCAATTAAGCAATTAAAAGATGAAGAAAGTAAGTAAAGTGGAGCACATATGCAATTCAAAGTGAAGAATAAAAAATAAAGAGGAATCAAGTATATCAAGACTTTAAAAAATCATTGTATTCTTTCTTATAATCTTATCTTGTTCATTTTAATGAATTAAAGATCTAATTATTGTATGATCATGCACATATAAGACATACGCTTAAATTATTTCATAATAAAGAGGAGATTTGTTTTGATCTTTAACAAAAATCTCTTAATGTTAAAATAAAAATTTGGGAAACTTTTAAAATTATTTCAAATTAATTTTTTATCAAAAGATTAAGTTTTGATCTTTGAAAGAACTTGAGAAGTACTGAAAAAGTTGTTACATGAAATTTGGTTAACAAATGTCATGATTTGAGCAATAAATATTAAGACTTTGGATATAATATCTTTTAAAAATATATACTACTAGTTTATGATCATATTGGTTTACTAATGTAGAATGGTCGACTAATGTGTAAAATAATCAACCAATTTTACTATTAATAGTCTTTTTAACAACTACTTTAGAATGTTTTAAGTATAAAATAAGTCATACATGAGTTGCGAGAAGTAGGTTAGATATGTTAGAGATGTGATATGTGCCTTAAGAGATTAGAAATTGTGTGTTTGCATTAAAATATATATATACATATATTTAGGTATGGAAATGGGTCAAGCTCGGCCCCAATTCGACCGGCCAACTTTATTTTTAAAAAATTAAAAAATAACATCATTTTTATAAAAATGATATTGTTATGTACCTTTTCTTCGAGCCACGGGCCTGAAAAACACCAGCCTGAGCTCCACCTGTGGCCTAGTTAGGCCAAGCAATCTCAGCTTGTTCCTGAGTCAACCTAGGCTATAGTCAGACTGGGTTGGGCCTAATCGGGTGGGTCGGGTCACATTTGTCATTCCTATATATATTGAGCCTTTGTTCACTGATGTAAGCAAGAGAGAGTTTTTGAGTAGTATACTTGTAATTTGAAAATTTTCTTGGGATAAAATTTGTGACAATCCTTCTTAATCTTGAAGAAGAATTGTAAAAGGTTACTCTTCACTTATTATAAAGCAAAATGATTAGAAGAGTTTTACTTTACCCATGAAAAAAAATATTATATGGAGAGCTGCTCTTCATCCATTGAAAGAACAAGAAAATGAATTTTCAAGTGGAATTTGAGGAGTAGATGCATGCCAAGATTGTTTGACCAAACTACTATAAAGTGATTTTGCCATTTCTCTTCCTCATCCTCTTTATTATTGTTTGTTTGATTGCAATTAATTAAAAAAAAATTTCATGTCATCATTCTATTTAAAGTTTATTGAGATACAATCTTAAGTAATAGAAGATTTTTTAAGTTCAAAACCACCTAATTCACCTCCTCTTGGGTATCGCTTGGGACCAATCATCAATATTAAAAGTGTAACTATATAAGTATAAACAAGTAAACAAGTTTTTTTATTTGAAAATTAAAATTAAGAAATAACAATAAAAATATTGATAAAAAATATGAGTGAAATCAACCGATCAAATAACAAATATTATTACTTTAGTTGTGTTGATTTAATAAATATTATATTAGTACGATGTTTTTTGAATTAGAAAGGAAATTGCCATAATTTTTTAGACTTATACATCAAGAGTTATGATTGAACTTTATTTATTTGTATCATATTTAACAATGAAAATGCTTAATTATTTCAAATTTTAGAAGAGTCACACGAACAATCTAATGTTAGTTAAACAATGAATATACATAATAAATGTGCTATTTAATACAAGTATCAAAATATGTAATCACCATTAGATAGTCCACTATGATGATCAAGAAATAAGTGTTTCTCTTTATTTATCAAATATAAAAATTTTTTATATCTATAATAAGTGAAACAATTATGATATTTTATTTTATAACAATTTTTTTAAAAAATTAATATATTTGACGCAATCTCTCTCTTCCAAATAAATGAGTATAGAGATTAAAAAGATGGAGATAAAAAATGAAAAGCACATTATTTATAATATAAATATTTTATTTAAAATTAAGTGAGTACTTATAAACTATTAAGATAAAATTTCAAGTTTTAAATGTTAAATATTTATATAACAAATAATTAGCATTTAACACGTATTTGGCCTTATCGATGTAAAAAGGAGGATAACAATCTTTTGGTAGTTCTACTTATATTTATATCAATTTTTATTTTAGTACAAGTAAATTTTATATTCTAGCCCTTACAATATCAATAACAAAATTTTAATTTCTTATGAAAAGTAGAAATTTGATTAAAAAATTATTTATATATCTTTTTAATTTTTCAATATTTATTTTACTTTTCTATTATATCTAAATCTTTTACGAGTATATTTTGTTATGATAAAGAAAACAATATATTTCGTAAATTAACAAAATTGGCAGAGTTTTTGGGAAGAGACTTAACAATGACAAGAATTCATTAATACACTTTCAATGGTAAGAAGATGAAAATGAAGCTATTACAATAAGATAGATAAGCAACAAATATGCATACAAGTAAAACAATAACAATAAACAAGCAATCTCGCCAAAAAACTCCTGCGTCAAAAGATATGAAATGCAACACATTTCAACTAAATCATTTATGTTTTTTTAGTTAAAAATAATTGAAACAAAAAAATTAAAAGAAATACATTTTTAACTAATCAAGAATTTAAAAAAGTCTACTAAATTCGATTAGTCGAATCAATTAATAACAAAATTTTGTGGAGAGGTTAGAATTCAATTATTTTAATTTTAAAAAAAGAATTAGATAATATATATCAATTTTGTATATTTTCTTCTTATACTTTTAAGTTTGATATCTCAACTATTTTAAGTTATTCCTAAGATATTTAGGCAAAACTATTTTGATTCTTGTACAATCTATTTTGATTTCAGCCATTTCCTTTGTTCAACTCGATAATGTAGTTCGAAAACTTAACAAATAAAATATCGCATGTATAGTTCGATGAAAATGAAAGCGATACATACTCATTAAGGAATATCTCTAAAATCTAAATTAAAAACATAGAACCTAAAATTACACTAAAAACAAGTTAAAAAGTTTTTAGAATTTTCGGAAGAAAACAAACAAGTTCAAAAGATATTGAATTTACCATTAGGGGTTTGATTTGATAGTTTAAAGGTTAGATTACTTTATTATTGATTAGGATTTATATCACCACATATATGGGGTGATTAATATGTAAAAAAAATGTGAAATTCAATTAAATTTAAGATGGATTGATCAAGTAAAAGGACTGAAATTAAGAACCTATATATCACATCGCTTTGTTAATTCTTGACATTGTAATTTTAAATAATTCTTTAGCTTGGGAAAAAAGTGAAAATAAAGATTTAAATCCTTCACGTGAAACTTAAGGTTGATCTTATAGCTATTTATTAGCAAGAAGTTTATTGGAGTGTATTTGAATTGCCAAATTTTACTACAGAAGTATATTAGATCACTTAAGAGAATTGAGATAAGTTGGTTAGGGTGCGTTATTTTTTTTAAAGGGAAAGCTAGCATGTTAATATGTAAATTCCATTGATGCATTATTCATCCATGGGTCGTTCTTAACATTTTATAGCCCTAGACATAGTAAAAATAAGAGCCCTAGTAAATTCGTAATATATAAATATATAAACATTAAAAGAATATTTTTATTATTAAAATTTAATATCCATATATAATGACTTAAGTTATAAGTCCACATACTCAACAAAATACTAAATGATTATAAGCTAATAATATCTTTAAAAGGTCAACAACAATAAAATCATTAAAATAGTACCAGAACAACAAAATAGCAGTACTATCAATCTAACAACAATATCATATTGCAAAATATCAAGAGAATTGCACTAACAAGTACACAGATGATCATAATTTATAAAAAACAATTTCTCTGTGCATTTTTAAATGTAAAATCATTAATAACAGTATCAAAATCAATATTGTCCAACATATCCTTCTCGATACATAAAATAGCTAAATCATTTAATCTTTCTTATGACATTGATGATCTCAAGTAGATTTTCAATAATTTTAACTTTGAAAAACTTCTCTCTGCTAATGCTATGGTCACAAGTATAGTCAATAGAATTTGATAAGCAATTGAAACATTTGGATAACAATTTGCAGCTTTAAAAAATTCAAAATTTTCAGTTTATGACATTAAGTCATTTGCAACACTTCTAATTAAAAAAACATCATCTAAATCCATATCTGACATATTATTATGAGAAAAAGTAGTTGGAAAATTAGTACAATATTTTCTTAATTCATTATCATCCAATGATCTCAACTTTTTTTAATCAAATAATAATCTAATAATATTTTCAAATGTCGTTAATTGTTCAAATTTATTTTTCAACGAAGCAAATGTCATATCTACAACAACTAGAAAGTAATTAACTCTAAAAGAATCCTCAATTTATTGTATTTCTCCATCATGATCAATTTCATCAAATTATCTTTCCCTAATAATACAATATAGGCTCTACATTCGTTTCATATGCAAGACTTTTGGCAATATTCATACTAGAGGCAAATCCATCATTTCTATATTTCTAAAAATACCATCACATCTGCTAATTGGTCTATGGTAAGGTCAATGTATGCAGATTTAAACTGCAACTTTTTATTTACCTTGTTAATAGCGAATAAAATATAATACAAAAGAACCATACTAGGTAAAAACTCAAAACTCTCAAGTACATTAACCAAACTTTCTACTTCACTCTTTAACTTGTCATCGTCACAAGATCTAGATATTTCCATCAAAGCCAATTTTATTTTAGGAGCTTGAAATCTAATAACTTTAACACTTTCTATTTGACTCTCCTTACAAGTGTCCGACAATGATTTCATGGTTAATCCCAAAATATTATCGAGTAAAATAATCCACCTTTTAGGAGAACTTAAAAATAAGGCATATATGTGTTGAAAAACTCAAAAAATGAAACAAATTTAACACAAGAATGTGTCATATCACTACGAGTAAGATTAAGATTATGACAAGCATATGACATATATAATGATCTTGGATTTATTTCAAGTAATCACTTTTGAACCCCTTGATGTTTTCCCTTTATATTAGAACTATTTTCATAACCTTGACCCCTCATATTATAGACATTAAGATTAAGAGACTTAAACGCATTCAATGATTTATTGAAAAGTCTCAATCTAGATGTGCCATCTACCTTCAAGAATTCTAAAGAGTAATACTATATTTTAATTTTTTTATTTGACATATTCACACATTGTATCAACATACTGATTTATTCTTAAAGGCTCAAATATGGGGTACAATCAAGAATATTAGAAAAGTAGTTCACCCCTTTAATGATCCTTATGATATAACTTCTAACACTATAGGCCAAAAGAGAAATCAACTCATTTCAAATTTTATATGACTAATTATTTTGAATGCATCTAACATGATCTTGCATTATTACATCAAATTCAACAATCATCTTAATCAATCCCAAAAAATTACCATTACTATCTTGGTAAAGTTTCTCATTGGATTCTTGAAAAGCCAAATTATATTTAGCAAGACATTTCACAATATAAACTATTATTATCAAATCTTATCTCCAACGTGCTTTTTCTTTTATAATTTATTACTAAAAACCTTTATCAATTTTTTTAATTTTTGCTCAGTCTTACCCTTAATTCATTCCAAGTCTTCATGTTAGTTATATGCTCAACATTATTCTCGTGTTCTCTGAATCTCTCACTAAGACGCTTCCAATCTCTATATTCATATAATTTGCTAATGCACTTTATTTGCTATTAGATTTAAAAAACTTACAACAAAAACAATATATATTATCTATATATTTAGTAAACTAACTATTTTCTATCACTAATCTTTCCATTACTCAATTTTGTAAAATAATAAAATATGAAAATGTTAGAGAGATATTCTCTAAAGAAAACACAAGATTTAATTCTCTTATAGCCCTTTTTTAATTGAAATTTCCCTTACTTTATTATCATGATTATCCTAATTTCTAGTATCATGAATATACAATATTGAGATTAGTTGTTCATTTTCCCTTAAATTTTCTAAATTGGATGGATTTTGGACATGATCGTGTTCACTCAAATTACTAATATTCTTATGGATATGAATCTCATCACTTAAATTTTCTTTATATTGTTCAAAATTATCTTCACCTGATTCATTAAGATTCATATTAGAGGAGCCAATTCTTTTAATAAATTTATTAATTGCTCTTTTTTGGGATTCTATTAACTATTTTTACTTATTTTTTTCTTTTTTCACTTCCAGACAAATGCTTTTTGGGCAACGTCATATAAACCAATTATAACATGATTGGACTAGGAACAAAAACAAAAGCACCAGTATAGAATTGGAAGAAGTATGCAAGCACAACAGAATACTAATAGGTTGACAATATATCACAAAGATATATCAATAGTATTATATCTATGATTGAGAAAAATGACAAGAAAATTTTAATATCCTATATTAAAAATGAAAAAATAAAGAACAAACATTTATGATGAAAGCTATCATATTCAAAATCTAATTTCAATGTTTCAAATAATTTTTAAACATCATAAACTAATAGTGATTCAACTTTTCACCAAAGAGAGCAGATATTTAAATTACAATTGATCTAATCATGATAATGGTAATAGTTAAAAAAAAAGAGAAACCAATTCTCTTTTTGACAATAGATATATGTGGAGAAGTTATAATAATCTTATCAAAAATAAATCTTTTAAAATAAATATGATAAGTTGGAGTACAGTTGAATTACAATGTATCTATTGTAAAAAAAGAGAATTAAATATTAAATAATTGTAAAATTAATTGAGTAAATAATTTCATTTTAATTTTTATATCGTATTTATTAATAATATTTTTTATTTTATTAAAATTAATAATTAAATATATAATATAATATAATATATTTAAATCTCAGGTTATGATAGTTACCGGATAAAAAATTAAATTTTTTATGCTAATTCTTAAAAAAAAACTAAAGTTTTTAGCTTCATGTATTTAAAAAATTCATTGCAAATATTGTTTTTGTTACCGTCAAAGTTATCTCACCCATTAAACAAGCATTCGTGAAAATTTTATACATGATTTAGTGAATTGATTACGAAGATTATTGTATTTTTTGCATTATCCTAATGCCACATAAACTTTTTTAACGTCAAATTAACCTCACTCACTTTGATTTTTTATTTACAAATTATTTCTTGCTAAAATAGAATTATGAATAAGAATAAAGCTCCCTAATTGGTGTCGGTTAAGCTCCTAATTGGCGTAGGACTTATGCATATTTTCTTATACAAAATTTTGATTTTCATTTTTTGAATAAAAATTATAAATCAATAAGTAATAAAATTATTCCTATTTGTATTTATTAAAAATTAGATCTATGTCAAATTTTAAAAGGATATAAACACATAACTTTTTATAATAAATATTTTGAGTCAAGAATATGGTAATTTATTCGTTATAAAACTTAATTAATAAAAGGTTCATAACTTATAATTAATTTTGACTTAAATAATATTTTTCTACAAAACTTTGAATTTTTGGTGTTCAAATAATTTCCTATGATAAAATTATGAGTAAGAATAAAGCTCTCTAATTTATGTCGTCCAAGTTAAAATAAAACTCCTTAATAGTAATTATGATTAAGTACTCTGATTGAATAATTAGCAGATGAAAAGAAAACAAAAATAATCAACAAATGTGTAGTAGGAGTAACACTGTCAGAGGAACAAGAGTAACATTAAATGGAAATAATATGTAAAGGAAAAAAAAGAAATCTAAGAGGATTCAAGTTTTTTTAACAAAACATATAATCATGTCCATAGAAACACTGTCAATTGTCAGATGAGACAAATTAATTCTAATGTATTCAAGTATTCAGTAAGTTGACAAATACAAAGAAAAACTAGAAACTTTACCTTTATATTTTCACTCATAAGTTAGAACCAAAAAAATCTTTTGCTGCCAACTCTTAAGTTAAAGTTTTCTAGATTCATATGCTGATGGGAAAAAAAAAGTTAGAGGCAAGAACTACAACTAAATGCCTAAAAAAAAGTTATAAATAGATCAACATAAAAAGTTAATGGTTAAATTTGGAAGTTAAAAAGTTAAGCTTCCTTTCCCAACAAGACTCAGCTGGTCGAAAGAATTTAAATTTCTCTAATACTTACAAGGAATTTGGTTCACCTACAAGAATAGATAAGGAATAGAAAGATGATTCTTTAGGAATAGAATAGATGAGGAATAGAATATAATGGCCTCTTTTAGTTAACCACTAATAAGCCATTTTTTTCAGTTATTCCCTTAGATTATATATTTTATATGTTTTCTTCAACCAAACAAGGGAATAACCTATTACCAAGAATAGATTAGGAGTAGAATGATGATTCTAGTCAACCAAATATCCCATTAAAGTCTCTCCCACTTCTGTGACACAACCATTAATTAAGAGGGTGTTTGTTTCTATTTTTTTTATTTTTTGTTTTTGTTTTCAAATTTGGTAAAAAAAACTTGTTTGTTTGAGTTTTCAATTTCTGATTTGGGTTTTGGTTTCTTCCAAATTTTAAAAATTATGAAAATTATTAAAAGAGGTTTTTATTTCCTGTTTCTAATTTTTTCATAATCTGATTTACTATCTTTGAAATATATATTATTTAATTATTAATAAAAATAATGAATAATCTAATTCAAGATTATATATTTAATAAATTAAAATTAATTATCAATAAAATTTATGAATAATTTAATTTTTATAATTAAATTATATGTAATTAAAATTTAATAACTATTAATAAATATAATTAAATTTAAAATATATAAATGTTCAAATAAAATTTAATTTAATAATTAAAATATATTTCAAATTAATATTAATTTATAATAAAATTTTAAATTTTAAATTATTTGTTGTATTAAAATAACATAAATTTATTAATAATTTGTTAATAAATATTATATAAGAGATTAAATAAATTTATTTAATTAAAAATAATTTATATTTAAGTTTTATCTAATATGTAATTATTATCATTGATAAAAATATAATTACATTAAGATTAACAACCAAACATGTTTTTGTTTTTATTTGAAAAAAACAGAAACAAAAAACTGAAAACTAAAACTGAAAATTATAACAGAAAAACAGAAGTAGAACCAAACGGTTTCTAAATTTTTTTATAAGAGTGGGTCTGAACAGGTGTCATTTTGCTGTTACTCACAATCAGGCTTGATACATCCTCTATTATATCCTTTTTGTATTTCAAAGACACGTTATCAAATTATTATTATTATTATTATTATTAGACATAATTATTGATTGGCAAAACTCTATTCCCTATTATTTGCACATTCAGTTCATTTTTATATGATTTATTTCTTAATTGGTGCTACTAACTTTAACGCCTTGAGGTGAATCGATCTCTTATTTCTTACAGTAGGGACTACCCCAATAACTTCATAATTATTGGGGCAGTCCCTGCAGAACACCAAACCATCCAATGTAAAGACAATTTTCAGTGCTGGTTATCCAATTACAGAAGTGAACCCATAGGCTTTCGCTTTCGTGTCTCTCTAAAATTGCAATCATGGTAAAATCTTGGTTTATTTAATCATCCGGGACTCCCAAGTACACAAATTATCTATAAATAGAAATAAATAATTGAGGACTTATTATACAACAGTATAACATGACTTCTATACCTATGTCAACCAATAGCCCAAGGCATATCTTTATGATCTTATCTATATTCATAATAAATTTTTTAATAGAAAAAAATGAAGTTGAAATGAGTTAAAAAAAGAATTCATATTTCTAGACATAAGAAATAAGGGACATAATGTCAATGTAGTGAGGAAAGGCAAACAATTAGGACAATCTAGGGCTTCTTTTTAAACAATAAATGATGGGAAATCCATGTCCATCTTCATCAAAGAATGCTGTTAATGCAAGCCTAGTTTTACAACTAGTAATATTAACTATGAAATTCTATCACTAAAAAAAATGGATGTTTAGCGACAGAAATTACCAATGTAATGTAAAGGTTTTCCGTCGGCAAGTGAATTTCCCGAAAAAAATTATTGATCGCATGAGTCGTCGAAGAAATGGACGTTGGTAATCTTAATAACATAATAGAAATATTTTGCGGGTAATTTATCAATGAAAATTTTTTTCGTCGCTAAATATAGCGATAGAATTTTTAAGTCTGTCGATAACTTTACTGACGAAATATTTCTATTACGTCGGTAAATATTATCGACTAACAAAGTATTGAAAATTCGTCAAAACGTTTAGCAATTGTAAGTTGTGTTCTTTCTGTAAATTTAGCAACGAATATTGTGTATGCATCGGTAAATTTAGTGACACTCAAGTTATTGAAGTTTTGTCTGAAAATTTAGTGACGGTAAGTTTTTCATCATTAAAATATTTACTGACGAAATGTTCTTATCCTGTCAGTAAATTTAATATTAAATTTACCAACGGATATGATAATTATGTCGATAAATGCATCAATATTGTTTTTTTTCATTTTTCATACATTTAAGGTGTAAATTTAATTTTGATTGGTAATCTTATGATCGATATTTAATTTCTACAGTTATCTGGTGATAATATATTGAATTTTTTCTACATTTAATTTATCTAAACAGTAAGTTAAATGATAATATAAATTAAAAATTATTTTAATTGATAATAAAAATTATTATCTATAACTATAAATATGTAATTCATACAAATGACAAGATTAGCAAACTAAGCTATGCAGTTGGTGAAGGCGAATGGTCTGAATAGTGTGATGAGGTGTTGCCCCTCCCCTTCAACTCATCCATCTCATTACAGAGCTGGGCTATGTACTCCATCGACT
>JANIIA010000002.1:25486180-25498365 GCA_027478495.1 Erythroxylum alaternifolium
CACAACTGCATGAGCATGAGGTGTGGTAATTTACCACACCTGGACCCGTTTCTCAGGTCCGACCCGTTCTCTGGAAATGGGATGTTACAATTTAAATCTCTCTAACAATTACAGGGCATTTGGTTCACCTATAAGAATAGATAAGTAATGGAAAGGTGATTCTTTAGGAATATAATAGACGAGGAATAGAATATAATGGCCTTGTTTAGTTAACCACCAATAAGCCATTTTTTCAGTTATTCCCTTAGATTATATATTCTATATGTTTTCTTTAACCAAATAAGGGAATAACCTATTACCAAGAATATATCAGGAATAGAATGATGATTCCAGTCAACCAAATACCCCATTAAAGTCTCTCTCACTTCTCTAACACAACCACTAATTAAGTTTTTATATAGGAGTGGGTCTGAACTGGTGTCATTTTGCTGTTACCCACGATCAGGCTTGATACATCCTCTATTATATCCTTTTTGTATTTCAAAGACACATTATCAAATTATTATTATTATTATTAGACATAATTATTGATTTTGGCAGAACTCTATTCCCTATTATTTGCACATTCAGTTCATTTTTATATGATTTATTTCTTAATTGGCGCTACTAACTTTAAGGCCTTGAGGTGAATCGGTCCCTTATTTCTTACAGTAGGGACTACTCCAATAACTTCATAATTATTGAGGCAGTCCCTACTGAACACCAAACCATCCAATGTAAAGACAATTTTCAGTGTTGGTTATCTAATTACAGAAGCGACCCCATAGGCTTACGCTTTCGCATCTCTCTAAAATTGCAGTTATGGTAAAATCTTGGTAGAAATAAATAATTGAGGACTTATTATCCAACAGTATAACATGACTTCTATACCTATGTCAACCAACAACCCAAGGCATATGTTTATGATCTTATCTATCTATATTCATAATAAATTTTTGAATAGAAAAAAATGAAGTTGAAACAAGTTTTAAAAAAATTCATATTTCTAGACATAAGAAATACGAGACACAATGTTAATGTAGTGAGGAAAGGCGAACAATTAGGACAATCTAGGGCTTCTTTTTAAACATCAAATGATGGGAACTCCATGTCCATCCTCGTCAAAGAATGTTGTTAATGCAAGCCTAGTCTTACAACTAATAATATTAACTATGAAATTCTGTCACTGTAAAAAAAATGGATGTTTAGCAACAGAAATTACCAATGCAATGTGAAGGTTTTCTGTCGGCAAGCGAATTTGCCGATAAAAATTACCGATCGCATGAGTCGTCAAAGAAATGGACGTCGGTAATCTTTAACAATGGAATAGAAATATTTCGTCGGTAATTTATCAATGAACAATTTTTTTCGTCGCTAAATATAGCAATGAAAATTTTAAGTCTGTCAATAATTTTACCGACGAAATATTTCTATTACGTCGGTAAATATTATCGACTAATAAAGTATTGAAAATTCATCAGAACATTTAGCAACTGTAAGTTGTGTTCTTTCTGTAAATTAAGCAACGGATATTATGTGTGCATCGGTAAATTTAGCGATAGTCAAGTTGTTGAAGTTTCGTCTGAATATTTAGCAACGGTAAGTTTTTCGTCAGTAAATTATTACTGACGAAATGTTGTTATCCTGTCAGTAAATTTAATATTAAATTTACCAACGAGTATGATAATTCCGTCGATAAATGCATCAATATTTTTTTTTCATTTTTCATACATTTAAGTTGTAAATTTAATTTTGATTGCTAATCTTATGATCGATATTTAATTTCTACAATTACCTGTGATAATATATTGAATTTTTTTCTACATTTAATTTATCTAAACAGTAAGTTGAATGATAATATAAAGTAAAAATTATTTTAATTGATAATAAAAAATTATTATCTATAACAATAAATATGTAATTCATACAAAATGACGAAATTAGCAAAACTAAGCTATGTAGTTGGTGAAGGCGAATGGTCTGAATAGTGTGATAAGGTGTTATCCCTCCCCTTCAACTCATCCATCTCATTACAGAGCTGGGCTATGTACTCCATCGACTGTTGCAACTGAGTTGCCAACATCTGTACTGTGCTCTCAAGCTGAACGACTCTCTTATTGGATGCTGACCTCCTAGTAGATGTAGCTTTACTAGAAAAGGAGGATTGTGAATAGGATGTTTTCGCAAATGAAATTAAGTCGAAGATCCTTCCATGACGATCCCTTCTACCCACTACATCAAGATATGCCTGTCTCTCATCAACAATTTCAGAGTGCCGAGACTGTCGTTGAATTCTTTCTTATATTTGGTCCTATCAGGAGGTAATGATTATGTTAATAAGTGATAATTATTAAGAATTAATAGTGTGGGTGTACAAAAAGAGTTGACGGGGTGTAGACTTCCTGCCCATAGACTTTTCCTGCATCAGAATAAAATGTTATAAGTGAACTATAATTTTAAAATATTTCAACAGAGTTTTCTCTATTTTTATGATATTTACCCCCTGTTGAACAAAGAAAGTAACTAAAAAACACAACAATATATGGCACCAAACATTTATAACGCTATCATTTTCCATTATACACATATATTTTTGGAGAAATCGACATTTACTTATGGAACTGTTGTTTTATCGGTAATTTAGATGCATAATTTTCCTGCTACTCATTGTCGCCTATTTTTAGGACGAAATTTACTATTTCGTCGCTATATTATGTCGAGAAATCATGGAAATAATTTCTCTCCACGTTTACCGACAAAAATTTTGGCGATCGCAAAAAACCATTTTTCGACAAATTTACCGACAGAAAAATAATTTCCGTCGCAAATTTACTACTAAATTTTGTCTGTAAGTAATGTATTATTTTCTTGTAGCGTATAACCAAATATTTCGTAATTCAACCCTTGCAAAACTGGCCTCTCGAAACTGGAAAGAACGGATAGACGTATGTATTGCGATGAATAATATTAAATAAATGTGACATGTTTAAGCACCAGAAAACAAATTTATTCTTATCATGATGTGGATTCCATAACCATGAAATCAAGTCGAAGAGTTAGGAAAAGTGCTCGAAATAGAGACCTTGCCTCGCGTATATGACGCAACTCGACTGTACAGGACGGCTCATTAGCACGCATATGCACGCTAGAAACCGGAATATCAGAACAAAATAGCTCCAAAGAGTATACAAGCAAAATAAATATTCAAATGAACATGCAATCCAAAATGACGAGTGAAGTAGACCACTGCATACGATAAAATTTTTCTGAGCTCCGAAGCAGATTTCACGTAAGAAATGTATAATAAACTCGTTAGGTTAAAAGTTTTGGATCCCTTTCTACAAATGCATTTTTATACGAAAAGCTGTAGGGTGTAATAGTTTTGCAAACTTTCAAATTTTGTCGCAATCGTTTCTAGCACAATAAAAAACTAGAAGAATTAAATACAACAAAAAAATCAATATTAATATTTGTTAACGCAGTTTAGCACACTTTGCTTATATTTACGGGGCTAGGTGGGCTCTCTCCTAGCTTAATTCTTTCACTAACGATAATAGCTTTATACAAGGCTTTTTGAGCTGACACCACTCAATCCTTGACACTATCCATCATCCTCACAGCCCGTGAAATAATTTCACAATCAATAGTACGACCACCTCGTACTAACCTCAACAGAAGATTTTCTCAGACAATATTTAATGAAAACGAAATAAAATAAACAATTCCAGCAATTAAACAAAATTTAACATAAACGAAAATGCTTGAGATAAAAAGCAACTGACCTAAATATGATGCTTCATCAACGAAAGAATGAGAAGTTGTCAACCAAGAAATCTGCTATAAATCTTCCATATAGTCACTGAAACATCCCACGCACGGCAACCACAAAACGTCTCAAATCAATAAACGTTTCATCACCGAAATATTAACCCAATAGAGCTGCAACAACCAAGACAAATACTAAAGTTTTTAGCACCGACAAAAACAGCATCTAAAAAGTCACAAAAACTTTTAAAATTTTCGCATATCAACACCAAAAACAGCTGCCACAAAATTACCAAGACTACTAGAAGTTTTTCACATAAAAATCACTATCGATAATAGTGAGCAGCCCAATAAAATCACACAAACACTATAAAAAGTCAGGCGCCAAAAACTCATGAATTATCTAGCTAAATCATGCAAAGACAAAAGCAAGAACACAACTACATTAAAACTTCATTAATGATAACCAACTAACGAAAACACACTGCTATTAAAGCACCTCTGTGAACATATTACCTTCATCTTACTCATGTGAAACTCTAATAAAGACAGCAACATAAAGATTAGCACATCAGTTCTTCCATGTACTTTTTAATCATCAAAACAAAAGAGTCACAGCCTCACCTTGCACACCACTAGCAACCAAACAAAAACGACGCAAGAAGGGAGTTACTCATGCCCCACCACAAAATCTATAGCTAAATCTATATTTCAGCCCACGACAACATCATACACACACACATCTATTCCTGATGAGGGGTCACAAATATATCGTCCAAAATAAAGGTTCACGCACACACCCATATTGCTTCAGCTCGCTCACAATTTTCTACAAACACCTACAATGTTATCAGCCCATGCACATATGATGAACCCACACTAAGATACAGACCAAATTACACACACAAGCCTCTATAACTTCAACAATATTACCACATCCAAACATCTACTAACGTAATCCACACAAGAGTTCTTCTCCGGATAGAGTTCTAACTCGATCCAATATTTTTTTAATTAAGATAGCATATTTTATTCTATCTCACTTTGATTTGAATTTTAAATTTATCAACATTATCTTAGATGTCCAATTATCAGAAAATGTATATATCTTAACATTATATTTAAATTTTAATAAAAATATTTTATCTTATATTAAATATTTTTTTACTCTCTTTATGAATCAAACGAAATTAGTAATTCAAAATGCTTTTTAAAAAATTAAAAACTAGATCAAATAAGTCTTTATAAAATAAAATTTGGGTTGCTTGTGAAATTTTGACAAAAATTTATCAAAACATTCCTTAAAATATTTTTAATTTTACAAATTATTTTTTTAGTAATTTTAAAAAGCACAAGATGCATTACCACGTGAAGGCCAAGTCTTTGTAGCAGGTGAAACGAGATTGCAGTTTATTGGGATGAATGGACTACAATTGCATGCAGCAGTAGCATATTGTTGTAGTAGATAGTAATAGTTACAACAATCACCAAAATCATGAACACTAAACCTGCAAGGACACTTCGTGGACCGCACTTTGGAACCTGGATCATTATTTTATGGCTTTTTCGTTGCTGTTTGCTTTATGAAATCGATCTCGTTTTATCCGGTTCTTATCCCACTCATCTTCCATGGTTGAAATTGACATTGCGCGTACTGCCTGTCGATCCTTTAGATATTCTTTTCTGCTACTGCCTATTTTTGGTGGGTATTCATTTTTTAATACATGGCAAAGATGCACGTCTTCAGATCGTTTCTTTTTATCATCGAACACAAGACGATGGAAAACATTCGTTGAGGACTCCGAGTCTCATTCTTTGCTTATGTTACAGAGGATTCTGAAATCTATCCTGAAAGGAATCAGTACTTTCGGAAGCCCTGCCTTGAAATGGATTGCTTTCTAAATAATTGACAAAGAAAGATCGCTCATTCTGATGACACAAAAAGCTTGGAACTTCCAAGATCATTAGATCGGATGATTCAGAAGAAAACTGAACGATAGAAATGTTTTCCAAAATTCCAAGTGCTTCAGACCCCAGTGTGGAATCATATTCTGATCATTTCGTTGTACATAAAACCTGAAGAAGGCCAAGAGATTTAACCTCAAATTGCAAACAATATTGCAACCCTGTTTGATCAAATTAGGAACGAATATTTATATGAGCATGGTTATAAACATGGTGGAACCTGGCTTAGATACTGATGGTTTAGATGAATTAAGCAATATGAATTTGAATAAGTTATTTTCTGCAAGTTGTTGATCAGCTTTCTCCATTGGTTCAGGGCCTCAACCTCAACTGTCTCCTGCTCCACTTGTCCCAATTGATTTCTTAGATTCAATTTTTAGCACATTCTTTAAAAATTTTCCAAAAGTAGACTCATAACGTTCTTAGCAGTCTTCCTAATGCCATTAAGAAACGTAGTCCACTGGTTAGGAGGCAGTAGTGGTCCTAAAGTCCAATGCATAGTGATGAATTAATTATCTAACGTTATTGTATGTCACGCTCAACGATGAATTAATTATCTAACGTTATTGATGTCACTCTCAACATTTTGCACTATATAAGCACCTTTATACGATGGCAGTGAAAATGCAAATCATCTTATACGTACGTAATAGCCAGTTTGCTTCAATATACCTGTACTCGTACTGATCATGGCAGATGGAAACTTTAAAGCACCAATTCAGGTCATAATCGAGCCTTCAACAAACAGCTGTCAGCGAGAAGATAGCCAAAGTGACTTTGCCAAACCATCCCAATCTTCTATCTTACTAACTAGGATTCATGCTGGCTATTTCAGTATCAGCCTTTCTCTTAGTGCCCAAGCTTTACTATGGAAGATTCTAAGCGAGCCAAACAATGACTCACAAGATGTCTGGCACTTATTTCGCATGCTTCCTTCGACTGCTTTTCTTTTGCTGTGGTGGCTTGCGCTTTTGTTACAAACCTCCTTCTGTATTCTCTACGTTCTCAAGTGTTTGTTTCACTACAAAATGGTGAAGGCAGAGTTCTTCCACTATATAGGAGTAAACTATCTTTATGCTCCTTGGATTTCGTGGCTTTTCTTGCTTCAATCATCTCCAATTATTGGGTCGAAGACCGTTTCATATGTTGTTCTTTGTTGTCTCTTTGCTGTTCCTGTTCTGATGCTTGATGTGAAGCTCTATGGGCAGTGGTTTACTACAGAGAGGAGGTTTTTATCCAAATTTGGTAATCCAACTAGCCAAATTTCTGTGATAGCCAACTTGGTGGTCGCAAGAGCAGCAGCCCAAGAAGGGTGGACAGAAAGCGCAGTTTGCATGTTCTCACTTGGCATGGTTCACTACTTGGTACTCTTTGTTACACTTTATCAGCGTTTATCTGGTGGCAATAGCTTTCCTTCACTGCTGAGGCCTACGTTTTTCTTGTTTTTTGCTGCACCCAGCATGGCAAGTTTAGCTTGGAAATCCATCTCAGGAGTTTTTGATACCTCATCAAAGATGCTATTCTTTCTCTCTTTGTTCCTGTTCATGTCCCTGGTAAGTCATTAGTTGCAATGGAAATTGCTACTAGGACATTGTGTTTAGTCGATTCTCCGATATAAATGGAAGAAAGACTAACATTGACCTTGCCTTATCAGAAAAATTGAAGGCTTTAATGGTAACAAAGCAAAAAGGTCCAAAATTCTTATATGCAATGTAGGAAACCACAACAAAACGATTTAGCTAGAACTAAGCTGACATCTATATTTGCCATTTTGTGTGTCCTATATAACAGGCTTGTAGGCCAGCTTTTTTCAAGAAATCTATGAGAAAATTTAACGTTGCATGGTGGGCTTACTCCTTCACACTAACGTTGCTTGCTCTGGCTTCTGCTGAATATGCAAAGGAAGTTAAAGGTCATATAGCTTCCAGATTAATGCTCATGTTATCTGCAATCTCAGTTGTTGTATTCCTTGGCTTGATGTTGCTCACAGCATTCAGCGCTGATAGACTTCATTGTCATAATGACCCTGTATTCATTTCTGCCTATATTTTAGGAACAAGGACTTGATATATGTAGCAAGTGGTATATGGCTAGATGCCAGCCAGAACTCTTACTAAAAAATGCAAGTGATTTTTCTTTCAGGTGTTGAGTAACTTTTAAGTCGACCATTGTTGCCATCGCTATGCAAATGTTCATAATACTAATCTCTGTAAGATAAGATAAAAATGTTAGATTAATTTAAGGTGACCTATGTAATATATAATGGATTGATTTTAATTAAGAACCCAATATAATAGTTAATGGGTTTACATATGATTGTTAATGGGTTTTCAGGGAAAAAAAAAACATATGGGACTAATCTTAAACCCTTTCCCTCTCCCTTTAAATGTTGTAGAAACAGTTTCAGGTTTACAAGAAAACTGAAACATTATAGCCTCTTCAAACCATGGGAAACACAAGCATCATAAGAAAGGAAGAGGGGGAATAAATTATCATCAAGAACATTGATAAACTATGAATTCAGGTTTATCTTTATGTTGTTCTACGATCCATGAAAGTATTTCAGAAAAGAAAACGCAAAAGTTGTGAAAATGTTCATAATACTAATATCTGCAAGATAAGATAAAAAACAAAACAAAACAAAACAAAACAAAACAAAATATCTGCAAGATAAGATCAAAAGAAAACGCAAAAGTATGAATACCATGCCACCGACCAAGTCCTAACAACTCAAATAGAAAGTGAGTACAAAACGGGCCAATTCTGTTCCACCATTAAACACTCGAGCCTATTTTGTTTCCTTCTCCCCTCAGATGTTTGTCAAATTTTCTACCCTCAACACAACAGATGATAATTTAACTGTAAGCAACAACCCCATCATGAAAAGCCTGTTAAATATAGTCAAGTTTAAAGGGAGATGAAAAGAACTGCTAAGAAAAAGGGCTCAGTTTCCTATGTATTCTTCTTGCTGCTCGAGTCCAGTGCCTTCAACTGGTTTCGTAGGTTTTGGTTCTCCTCAAGTAAGCGATCATATTCAAGAAGGAAGCCTTCAGATTGGTTCTTTAGAGCAACGGCATTGGCTTCTGAAGCATTAATTTGTTTTTCTTTTTCTTCCAGTTCAGATTCCATCTGTTTAACTTTTGATCGAAGTGTGATCAGCTCTTCTTCCAAGGCCTTGCTCTCTTCAACTTTACCATCCTCGAAAACTCGATTTTGTTTCTTTACAGCTTCCATGCTCTTCCTTCGAATACTGAGTTCTCTGATGTAATGGTGCATTCTGTCTATCATCAGCCCAAGGAAAAGAAAGGATCCTGCAAAAGTTCCTCAAATTTTCACAAACATTCAAGAGTCGATGAGGTCACTGGAAAACAGGGTGAAGTCCTCAGCTTTGTTATATGTCATAGGGGTTCTAGGGAAGAAAAGAAAGAAAATTTCAAGAAATTGTGAACAAATTTAGCACCAGAACTCTGTTTTGTAGCATATATGGTTGCAAATAAGAAGGCATTTGACTCAATTATCTATAAACCATACTGATGCAAACAAGAGACAACTATACTTTTGCATCACCTTGCTCTAGGATTTGATCATTTTCACTTGAAAAAATCTAAAACAAGGTTAACAAGGTACATATATAGGAAAATCTCATATTGGGACGTCTATATTAGAAAATCAGTCAATGAAGAGAAAATCGTAGAGAAGTTTTACTCAGCAGATAGTGCTAAAGAGACTGGTCAAGGAAAAATGCCATGCTCTCACGTTTTAAATTACTTGATCTAAGATCAGGGACAGAGAAGGTTGTATAAGTAGGCCGTGTGGCTCAATGGGAGAGTGTGTCAAAAGACATTCTCCTGAACTAGAGTTCAAGATATGCTAGAACCCTTTATTCTTTCCAAACAACACAAAAGGAGTAGAAGATTACTAATGACAGTAATATCCCTCCAAAATGTTGTTGCCCCAAGCAACATTCTAAAGTGTGGACTAACCTAATGAATACATTTTATCATAGAGAATATTATTCACTTTTGGACAAAGAATAATTGAGATAAGAAAAGAAATATAAAGAATAACATGCATCTCTCTGCACACAAAAGTTCCCAGTTCCAAAATGTTATGGTAACACCTATGGGTGGATACGTCAGCCCTCAAAGTTCCAAGTCCTATATCACAATATGACCCCTGTGGCGTCTTAACTGACTTTCCCTGAATCAAAGAAGCGTTGCACTTTAGCGTTATTACCCTAAATTATGCACAAAAAATTCAAAATCAGAATCTAAATCCCTCTCTCCCCACTATAATGTGACAAATGATGATATCCAGGCTCCATTGACTTATTCATCAATAACCAGAGTCTTCAATCATCCAATCCCACAAAAGACGACACATTCTTCCCCAAGTCAGTGGCCGCATCGACAGGATCATGTTTCTGAGAATGAATACCAAGGGAACGAGGAACAATCTAATGCATTACGAATCGTAAATAATAAAGTGAATTCACAGAAGTTCGTCAACAAAACAGGACAAAGAACAGACGGATCACTAAACTACCCACCAAAATCTCACATTTGAAATGAATCCCACTCCTCAAAAACACCAACAAATCCCTTCCTTGTTCGCAGCCAACGATTGACATAATCCCCACAGAGATCACACCTTTAAACTGAAGAATGGAAAGACAAAAGGAACAAAGAATTACCCATAAGAGTTGCCTCAAGGAGATGCTTGGCCATGAGGACCTGGTCCGTCGGACTAACAGCACCTTCGTCGATCGAACGCTTCTGGATCTTCATCATGCTATACACACTTGACATTAACACCACAAACACGGTTCCTCCTACCGTCTTCACTACGATTGGCCCCCGACCCCTTTTGGCCCGATCCATGCCCATTATCACAAGTTTCCTCAATGGGTTCTTGAAGATAAGCATCAATATGAAGGCCATCTCCGAGAATATTACTGTAAATAAGAGCTGTATCATCTTTATAAGAGAGAGAGAGGAACGACAACGCAGTGTCAAAGCTTGTAAAGATGACAACTTTTGGAACTTGGAGGGCTTTGAGCTATTATATTTATAAATATACTACATAACAGTGACGAAATAGACGACTTAAAAGAGAGATCACAAGAGGGGTGGAAAAGAAGGGAAGGCTTCTTAATGAATTGTAAGAAATGAATGATTGATTTCCCATGTCTGGCTCCATGT
Source organism: Erythroxylum alaternifolium (assembly GCA_027478495.1). NCBI lineage: Eukaryota > Viridiplantae > Streptophyta > Magnoliopsida > Malpighiales > Erythroxylaceae > Erythroxylum > Erythroxylum alaternifolium. Next base: position 25,497,091 of record JANIIA010000002.1, read on the forward strand.
TAGGATCAGTTTTAACAATTTCCTAACCTTTGCCTCAGTTTTGTATATTAGCAATTAAGGCCTCACACTCTTCTTATATTTTGCAGAGTAGTGGTCCTTCCGTGGAGCTATACTAGTCAAGTTCTCTTCCTCTTCTTTACCATTTATTCTTCTATTATGTGACCAGCTAATTAAATTGAAATCGTAAATCGTAACCGGAACAGGTCTATGTATGTCGCAAGAGTGAAACATTTGATGTCCATGCTCTTTCGAAGAGGAAATTGAGGATGACATGCCACTCCCATCAATCAGATATCACTGTCACATACCTTTTCTGGTAGCAGGTCCATGGCTCGTGGCCGATTCAAAGAAATGGGCACGTCGTACACACTAATTTAAGAACGTTACATTGATTCTCTTGATATGGTTCTTTAGCCACCTTCTACTGTTATCTTCAGGCTTATGGTTTCATCCGTGTCGGCATTTCACTGTCACTTGTACAATCGAGAACCGAGTATTCCTCGTTTACCATGATAACTTTTTGTGGGAGGTAGTTATAATAGGTTTACTCATGACTCATTTACTAAAATAGGAAAGGAAACGAAAGGAGATTCCATTAGTAAATATCAGAACATCTCCTAATCACTTGCTCTACGGTACAAAATTAAAGGAGATGGTCCAGAATTAGCCAGGCGAGGGGCTTTGTTTCTAAAGGCTAAGCAATCACTTTGTACCTCAAAAAAGAGATGATTGAAATTGTTTAGCCATGATAAACACTATCTAAAACACCAGGTGCTTTCTCAATGTCAAGAATTAATGCAAGTAAGATTGATGGAAGCTCATTCCAATTGCTAATTAATGACATCTCTACAACCTGCACTCATCCTCTTAGCGTTCCATATGGCATCGGATTTAATTTTCAACCCTCTTATCACTGCGTGGTTTTAATACACCATTGCATTCAAAGGCCCTCCTCTGTCAACTTTGACCACCGTAAATATTCCACGTCTCCCTTACGTTGCGTTTGGTTACTCTCTCTTGAGTGCGGAGACGGAACGAAACAGAAATTTGGAGACAGAACAGAACAAAAATTAGAGACAGTAAGATGTTTAGTTGTGATGGACAAAACAGAAAAGACTGTCTCCGTCTCGAGGACAAAAATATGTTTGATTACAGTGGACAGAACATAAAAACAGTGTCAATGACAAAAATACCCCTGCAGTATAATATGCTTTGAAATATGTAATTCATTGATTAATTTATAATTGTATCAATATTTATTTTAAGTGTATTTGT
>JANIIA010000002.1:25504446-25520401 GCA_027478495.1 Erythroxylum alaternifolium
CGTCTGCATTGTGTCTAATGATTTGATTGTAATTTTCCGCAAATTATTGTATTGATTTGTATTTTAATTATTACTGTAAATTTTGAGAAACTGGAACAATTGTATTGTGAAATTGGAAATGGGCCCAAGTGGCTAATAAAAAGTGTTTGTGATTTTCCATTGTGTTGTAATATGTTCTGCTTTCTGTTTAATAGACAAAGTGTTTTGAAAAGAAAAAGTGGGCACACAAATGAGTGATAAGTGTAAAGCGTTTTAAAAGAGTTTACAAAAAAATTTATACCGACTTTTGTGAAGTGTTTAGTGAAGTGTTAAGTGATGTGACACACCACCCTCGTGGGGCACAAATTTGGGTATCACTGTCGATATCGGGTTCCGGTTCAGCAGGAGTGGGGTGTTACATTGGATTAGTAAGATTAATAAATGCTCACTAAGAGGAGAAATCTGGTTACTATCTCCTTGCTTCTAATTACCAAATTTTCATTTATAAAAATAAATACTATTTTTATCTCTTCCCTTTCTTCTATTTGGGTTGGGATTGGAAATTAAAATTTTGATTGGTTTACGTCCAAAACCTATAAATTTCACATCTTAATCCTTAAAATGTGATCTTTTTAATATGCATTATGCATGCTTTAGCTCTAAATGGTAATCATAGTATATAAATAACAACAACTCAGTAAAAAATCCCGCTAAATGTGGGGTCTGGAGAGATCGAGTATACGTAACCTTACTTTTAACTAGTAGAGATGTTATTTTTGAAAGTATATACACTTTATAGTATTATAAATAAATCATTATATATTATGTTTTTTTATAATGCCTGAGTTAATACTATGGTTATATTAATATCTATTTTTCATGATTATCATTGATAAGTGTAAATTGTATCGTATTTTAGGGCATAGTTTGATATGTGTTTAATCGTTAATTCGATCATTTAGTATGTGTTTAGGTTAGAATTGTGTTAGTTTGTTAATTATTTGTGTTTTAAGTGTTTTTATAGGTTAGAACAAGTCTTTGAGCTTAAATATTATGTTTTCAAGGTATCTTGATGTGCTTGTTAGTATTTCAAGGTCAACATCAAAGAACGGAGAAATTTCGAAAACATTCGGGCTGAAACAACGGTCTGCAAACATGGCACAACAAGCCATGATCCTGACAGAAGCACTGGAGTTGGCCCCCGATTGTGGCCCATATGCCTCCAAAACTTGACTTTTTTGAATGTCTATACGTTTGCCCGACATAGGCCACAATCGTAGGCCACTTCCGAGCCTTCTGTCACAATCGTGGATATCCACTTTTTCTTGTGGATAATTAAGACTTCAGGATATTTACTATATCACTTCAATTAACCTTTAAGATGCTAACTCGTAATGCCATCAATAAAGACATCTTTAAGATTTACAAAAATATAAAATTTTGACATTAAAGACATTATCAGTTAATCACGAACAAGTAGTCATTAAATTAGACATATAGACAATTGTCAATTAAAAGATTAGTTCTGTGGTAGTGATGGCACATTATAACAACAATGGTTGAACTTTATATAGCCAAAGCCTAAGGCAAATATCTTTATTTATTATTTGATTATGTTATAAATTATATTTGGTACTATTTTTAAATGGTAGGGTAGGTTTAAATGAAGGATGGTTGATGAATAATCAAAAAAGAGGTATAGGCAATCTAGAATAGCATAATGTATTGGAACGTAACAATTAAACGGGATAAAAAGTTTGAAGAAACTACAAGACAACTACATATTACACGCATTAAGAATTTAGCTAGATTATCCAATAAGAGGAAATTAAATATTCAATATACTAGAGTAAGTAATTAACTATATTAAAGTGTTTATCTAGTTGAGACAATGAGATTCTTGGTATACTTATTTATTGACAGAAGAGTAATGAGAGTTGGCAAAAGCAAGTTGTAAGAAATTAGAGGTGTTCTATTTTGTTACTGAGTTGTTCTCTATAATAAAATTATCCAACTTCACACATTTTTTTTGCTACATGTGCGAGACCAAGTTAATATTATCTGAGTGGATCTTTGATTCAAATGAGGCGATTCAAGCATTGATAAAGAAGATGATGAGCAAATTTGAAAGTCATTAGTATATGATTAGTAATATCATGTCAGTTAGCGATAAAGCTAAATAACATATTGATATCATTAGACATTTATGGTATGATTTGTTTAATAGTTTTCAATTAAAGATGGGTGAAAAGCTAGATGACAATAGTTATAGTGTCATCTTTTTCTTTTGTTGATGCATCATTATCAAACAAAGTTGGAGGATTGTTTCTTTATTTTAAAGAAATAATAAAAGGAAAGGATTGGGATTTCTTATAGTAGAAAGGAGTTGGATAATTATTTGGAAGCGAATATTGTGACCATAACTAAGGAGAATTTTGATATATTATCATGGTAAATTTTTGTGTGTTCCACCATTACTTGATTATTTTGTTTGTGTTTCATATAGATGAGTATGGTGCAATGATGATATGTTTAGATGCATAAATAGACTTTTGGAATGGATTTTAGGTTGATGTTTTATCCTTTTGATTTGATTTGATTTCTCTTTTGTATTTAATAATTGATGTAGTATTATTCATCCTACTTAGTTTCCCTTTTACTTCTGGACATAATTATGAGACGGTATCTTTTCTCCTGTTTATTTCTACTAAAATATTACAGTGAAAATATTTTTCTTAGTTTCCCTTTTACTTCTGGACATAACTATGAGACGATATCTTTTCTCCAGTTTATTTCTACTAAAATATTGTAGTGAAAATATTTTTCTTATTAGATTTGATAACTTTATAACTCAAGTCCATTTTTCGCCTAGCCCAACCCATCAAACTTTGGTTTAGGTCAATCCTAATCAGGCTTGGGTCGAATGGTTAGGGCCTAACCAAACTTAAGCTTAGGTCATATGGTTCGAGCCTAATCATGCCTTAGGCTAGGCATAGGCTAAAACAAAAAAGTTTAGGCTAAACTCGAGCCATAAGTGACTTGATTTTGGGCCGACCAATTGTCAATCTTAGTCACTAATGAAAATTTGTTCAATTTTGAGTATAATTTTTATAAGAATATCAAATTAAGGAGATTTAATAGATTATGAAAAGTTTAAGAAAAATTTCTGTAATTCGTAAGAAAATACTTAAAGCTGATATTAGCTAGCCAAACATCTACAATCGCTAGCTTATGTTTATGATTTGAAATGTATAAAAATGATGTTAACAACTTTAATTGTCATTTTTACGCACAAAAAAAGGAGAGGAGCAAGAGAAAATGATAGAGCATTATCAATAAGAACTAGAAGGGCAATTTCAAATGAGAAAACAATTGTAAGAGAGTGTAAGAGAGATTTGGGTAAAGTGCAATTAACATATACAACATAAGTAATGTATAGATATATTTTGTATGAATAATATAAAAGGTGTATCAATTAAGATTTTGCATATGTGTGTTCGTTGATTTAGTTGTTATTGATTATTATTTTATGTCAATTTTAGGCATTTTCACGTTTCATTTTACTTAAATTGGGATAGAATTGTAAAAATGCTAAGGGTTACGGTGAATAATTAACAATTTCGATGATTAAATCATTTTTAAGTTGGTGTAACTTTGCGTGAGTGATAACATAGAGTCATTGTTGGGCATGTGAAGTATGTGGTCTTGGGTGATACCAATGATTACGTTAAATATTATGTAATTTCAACCGTTACTTGGATGTTTTGATCTGCATGATATTGAGTTGAGAAAAAGACCTATATGATTAATTGCACTTCCAACTCTTCCACACAAGGTGATGGCCCCAACTATCCTGGAATTCGGGAAGCGACTCTAGCCTATTAAGAAAGAACCTTATGTTAACTATCAATGTACAGAACTAAAGCTGTCAATCTAATCATGTCATCAAAATGGTGGACGGAGTAGCTATATACAGAGTACAGAGTACGGGGTTGATCACTAGAAAAGCTTGCTGGCAAATTCTTGAAAAGCTTCCGTCCCATTCCTGGCTGATGAAGCTGAAAGATGCTTGAGTTCTGACAGGCTCCTTCCTAGTTGCAGACCCACTTTCGTTTCAAACACTTGTCCATTTTCTCTTCTCTCATTAACATTTGATTCTATTGTCTCTTCCATAAGCTTGAAGAAACCCGCATTGCTTCTATACATCTCGAAGACCATACCAACTTGTCCTCCATGCTCCATTGCGTTCACAATGCTTGCCAAAGCACCAGCAACAACTCCTATTATTGCAGCCAATGGATTGGAACCCACAAAGGCAGACCCCAACCCTGCTAGGCCGGTCAATAATGGACCTGATATCGCCATTATCTTGTTAACCTTCACAGCTATCTTACCCAGTCTTATGTAATCTTCCTCATCTTTTTTCTTCATGACTCTAACAATCTGTCTCATTTCATCTTCCAACTCATTATTCCATCCATTTCCATCTACCTTCTTGCCAAGAAACATGCTTTGCTTTGTCCTTCGTTGGGGCCACCAAACTGCAGGCTCTACAGTTGATGGGAACTTGTCGAGCATGGCTCCTAGTAATTGAAGCGGGTAAGCCCTGTCGAGAGCCAACACTTTCTCCATTGCCTCATTGACATCACGAACGGTAGGATTTCCAATTGAAAGTGTTGTATGAATCTGGTTGTGAAGCTGCTTAAACAACCTGGACGCATTTCTTTGCTCTTCAGCGAGTTGGGATGGTTGGATTTTGTTTACTATACACAGCATGCCAGCGGCTCCGAGATATAGTACGGTGGAGGCGAGCTTAAGAGCAGTAAGGGGCGTGCCATTTGCCGCAGTTGTGGCAGAGATTCCACACATAGTAGCTGCAGTTAGAGTAATAGAGTTAATGGAAGTCAAGAAAAGTTTGTTCCAATTATCACGCTGCTCTCCAATGTTCTTATGCATCTCTACTCTGTCCGCCACAGCTTCCATGACTGCATAAAGCTTGGCAATTACGACGGGATCAGAAGCATTCGTTTTGATTCTGGGTTTGGATTCATTCTCTTTAGTAGGAGCAGTTGTGACGATTCTGTAATCACCTTTCAAGTCAAGATCCTTCACAAACCCTCCATTAGAAAGCTTTGGAAGAGAAAGAGGACTTATTCGGATTTTCAGAGGGTTTATTGTAGCTTTGACGGTTTCTCTACGATGACTAGTAGAAAGAGAAGATGAAGCAGAAGAGAGTAACATCCTTGAAGCTTGGACTGATGCCATGCCTTCTTCTCGAGTTCTACAATATGAGATTGAAGTGGCTGGTGAGAATGGTTTCCGATTCGCGGAGAGATGGAGAAGTAGTGAAGTGATATGGGTTTGAGCTCTCGTAGACGTATTTATATATAACTGATGGAAGGCAAGGCATTGAAACATCAATGAAAGAAAAGGTCTAACGAGTTGAAAAAAGCTGCAAGTTGGAACAGGATAACGTGCTCGATTGGAAATTGGACTATTTCATTCTAAATATTAAGTTAATGGAGAACGATGGAGCCAACTGCTTTGACTTTCAACGCCAATAGCGAGTAATAGTTTTAGCCAAACAATCTGAAGACAAGAATCAGTTTTGTCCTTGACTTCCAGTACCCTCTTTACCTAGTCGTATATTGTATACTATCCTCTGTGCAGAGTCAGAAGGTGTGCTTTATGACTTGTGAGAGACCAATGGCCACTGGAACGCGAGATCAGTAAAATATGAGAATTTGCATATTTCTTTTTCATTTGAAATATTTAAGGTCAAATATAATATTCTTTTTTCTTTAAAATCCTAATAAAATAAGTTCTGCACGCATGCATCGTCACAGACAAATTAGAAACATTGTTTAATACAACTACTTTTATAAGGCCATCTTTAATTTAACGTACTGTTTTTAACGGAGTAGAATGTAAATAGATGTAATATTAGAAAATTGTTATTTAGAAAAGACAAAAAGTTCATAATGTAATATAATATAATGTTATTTGAACGAAAGATTTATAATATAATATAGTATAAAATTATTTATCATTCTATATTCCATCATAAACTTCCCAAATCGAAGATTTTACATTTTTACTGCTTATGATAAAATAAAATATAATATAAAACTCATCTCTTCTATCTCATTTCATTCTATTTTATTATAAACCTTCCTCTCAAATGATGGAATAATATTTCATTCCATTAATAAACTTCAACCAAGCGTAGCTTAAGATAACACATAACAATCCTATTTTGTTTTATAATTATTCTCAATTAAAAATTAAGTGTTTTGTCTAAAATCAAGTTATTTTTTTCAAGGGAAACATTAAACTCATATAAATATAATTACAGGTCCTGACCCTTGATTTTGCTTTTCATTCACAAACATGAACTTTTGAGAAATTAACAAAATTAATTTCTGTACTGATGCTGATGAATTTCGTTCTTTTTAGTATAAATTTCAATAATAATAATAATATTTGACTGCTTTTACGTGCATGCTCGATACTGTTAATGCTCAATTTGATGTTCCACGTGAATTACCAAAAGGTAATACCGTATGTGTTTTTCAACATTTGGGGCTTTTCCAATTTCCAAGATGCTCGGCTTCCGTGTTATTGGAAAAACAAACAAAAAAAAGAAAAACAACACTGATCTAGAATTGATATGTCAGATTCATACATACAATATATGAATCACATGCAAGAGGTGAACTCTTTTTTTATTTCATTTCAAGATCGCAATTTCCTTTCCTTCATTGACTTTTGGCCGGTGTCAAAGACCTTGCTCGCAGGTTCAAGAATATTCCCCTAACAAATGGTTTTAGAAAATAAGAGATTTTGAGTTCGTGCAACTGATTAGAACATAAAATGAGGCGGGAGTGAAATATGTACCAGCCACATGCTATAATGCTGTGAAAAATGACACGAAACTGCAATGGCACATACTGGTAATTTATCCATCCCACAACAGGCCAGAACTGCAATTATTATTTTTGTTTTGGATGAGTCTTATTAGGAGGTATAATAGCAAATCATCAAAGGAATGACCCATACCGTCCATGATGTGAACTGCACTTTAGGGTATTCCTTCTTCACTTTAGCTTTCACCTGAATCCAGGGTCTGCCTGCATTTCCTTCTTGTTAGGCAACAGTTTTTTTTCCCTTACTATCATGCAACACAAAATAGCACCAAACATGTAAATGCATTTCTATTTGCAATTCATATTAGAGAGATAATGACCAATATCCAGATCTGCTACTGCAGCTTTGCCCAAATTGAAATGTGCTAGAGCAAACAAACTTACCCTCAATAATCGCCCCATAGTAAATCAAGAAAAGGAAGGTGTTCCAAGGAGAAGCAGTCAACTGCTCCACAACCACCTGAACTGATTTAAAAATGTCAATTTCAAAAGACTCTTTCTAAGTTAATCTCATATGCAGCCTCATGAATATTGTGATTTTCTAAATAAAGAGTGCATGATTTTACAATTTGACAGAAATTTCAAAATGTGTCTGGAAACGTGGACGATGAGAAGTCAAATTCAAATTTTGGAACTTCACAGCTAAGAGTAATCACAACAGAATGTATAATATTACCTTTTGAGCGACAGTTTTTGTATTTTTCTTGCCCTTGAAGATTTTATCCAGCATTATATGAAAGAAATGCCCAAACGGTCCCAAATATGCGAATCCAAAGAGCTGTATTCCCCGTGTTAGAATGAATGATGGAGATAGGGTGCATGCAAATTGAGATACGAGCTAAGCAGAACCATAGACACGCTAGGCCAATATCAGCTTTGGCAACACTCAGATCATTTTGATAAGAACTAATGAGGCTTTCTATAAACAGGACATAAAGTGCCGGTCCAAACAAATCTTCGATGAACCAAATTGGTCTGGTCCCTGAAGTTCACTATTTCATTTTATTTAAAGTAATTATTCAAGTGAAATAAGTTAGATCGCAATTGGCAACTATATTGATAAAAGTAGTGTTAAGAAATAATCAAAGTATTGTCGAGAAATAAGAAATAAGATGTATCCAGTAATGACAGAAACTAACAATTGAATATGTCTATGTGCCTGTTTAGATGAGATTATATCAATACAGCTTTTGTCAGCAGAGCTTTTTTAAAAAGCTTTCCAAATTTGAGCTTCTTAAAAAGTTGTATTTTAGTTTTTAAAAAAGCCATTTCTATTTTAAAAAGTGCTTTTGGATTTTACGGCCAAACATTCATTTTTCTAAAAAATAACTTTTGCGGTAAAAAAAAGTGTTTTTTCACTCTCCAAAAGCTGAACCAATCAAGCACTATGTCCTAGGAAACTAATCACAATTGATTTTTACTATTGATCAATAAGGATTACAGATTTCTTATATAAATATATTAGGTTTTACAAAAATATTGAGAAGGAGAACAAAACATACAAAACTATTTAAGTGTTTATATTTTTAATTACTTATTCTATTTTAAATATTTATTACAATAAAAGATTCTTCTTCTTCCAATGATGATAATATTGAAGAACTCTATTTTAGATAACCTTCAAATAAATATTTGATTATTTAAAACTTATCATAATTATATATTTTATATTTCTTTACTTAATTTCATTTTATTATGAATTTTATAAAAAATTATTTTTTTAATTTGGAATAAGTTTATAATTATTTTTATTCAAATTTAATGTAATTTCATATGCAAAAACATAAATCAATGTCATAATTATTAAAATTTTATAAGATGTTGTTAAACTTTTATAATGGGTTCATTTTAAGTATGAACCTAAGAATTTTAAAATTTTTTGGGCTAAACTTTAATTAAACTCGATCCATCCTATCCCATGTACAGGTATATGGACATGGGACCTAAAACGCTCGCCTCCCAGACTGCAAATCTTACTACAGTTTGCGCACACGGATACGAGTTCCTAAACATTCATGTCTCAGGTCCTCACTCAATCTTTCCAAAATATGAACATGAGCTCTAACACACCTGTGTTTTAGGTCGTACCCTCGAAAAATCTTCCATCACGCTCATGATTCAACTATGTTCCAGCATCCATCTTCCCCTCTATATTATTCTATAGAAGGTAACCTCCTAGCAACTATATGCCAGACCATGTTCACCAAAGATTTTTAAGAGACTCTTAAGATTGTAACATGTGCATATACAATGATCTCTACCTTGGCAAATATAATGTGTTCTATTAACACGCTCCAAAAGACTTTTTAAGATTATACGTCTGTGTATATGAGCCATACACAACAATCTCTACTTTAGCAAATATATTTTACATAGGTTGGATTGTATCCATGTTTGACACCTTGAGACATCAATTAAGTTCAAACAATGCTTGAACTTTTTATATACTAATTGGTTTTGTCATCGTGTCAATTGTACTATCCAAAGTGTGAACCTCTTACAAAATATTTTTGGTGCACTCAATTTCTTAACCTAGTGAAACTACGCATTATTCACTATAGTACCCATTCATGTATATTTCTCCTAACTTTTCTTAATCCCCTAAAAGGTAGTTGGATCTCTATCAATAATGGTAATAGCATATGCGACTGAGTCTTCCCAACCATATCTCCTTAACAACCTAATGGTCCATTTCGCTCTATATGTGGCTATATTATACTAATGTTTTCTTCCTGACATTGTTCTATCCACTGAATCAGAATTTTTAACACATTTAGCATCTATTTCAGGCTATTCTAATTTTACTTATAGCACGTTTGAATCAGTACTATTCACTATTGACCCTAACACATTTTCTCTATATGTTTGCCTCAATACACTTCATCTTTGAAGGTTACCCTATACTTTTTACCAAACACATAAAACTTGTAAAAGTCTAACTTTCAATTTTTTACACCCTTCAATAAGTGTCTCTTATGAAGTTCTGTCATCCTTGCTCACCGAGATGATCCAATCTCATGTGTCATAACATAGTACTATCTTCCTCAAACTTTACTATTGCGCCTTCTTCACCTACAACTATACTCCCTATTATTTTGTAGATGCTTTTTGGCAGTTTTAATCTTTTAATCACAATCATCACCCCCTTTACCACCTTAATATTGTCTCTGATAGTTTTATATTGAAACTCATTCGCATATAAGGTATTTAAAGAGATCAAATGCTTTCTCAAATCTAGTACATCATACATCAACCAACATCCTAACAACGTTATCAAAAATCTTGATGCTGACTTTTCTTGTTCTAACAATTTTGCAAGCTTTATTATCTCCCAATCAGATAGTATTAAAGTTGCTTGACAGACATGGCATAAATCAACTTTATTTAGTATCATATCCATGAGTCATGAAGTTGACTAGTTGAAATGTCTAACATGCCTCTATCGCTAACATGCTTCCGTCGCTGCAATTTGAGTCCCAGCTCTCCACTAAAATAGCAAACTTTGATGAATCAACAATTTTCCTTTGACACTTCACTCGTTGTTTGGACATTCCCTCTTAATATATCCAATTTGCTTGCACTTGTAGCACCAAACTGTTGTTTTATCGTTGGGTTTAGATCCCCACTTAGAAAATCCATCCTTACTCTCCTCCCATTATCTTAATTTCTTCTCATATATAACCCCTCAACTTGAGAACTTTCACTAGTATTTAGCTTTCATTGGTTGCGAGCCAATAACACAATGGTTATATCTTTCACACTAATTTTCTGCTTACCAAATGTGAGCATGATCACTAGATGTTTATAAAAAAGAGGCTAAAAAAATTGATTAAAGATTTATCTTCGTTCACAATAGTCATCTTGAGCCTTAATAAGGAACTAACTATTTGACTAAATGTATTAATATGTTGCTTCAAATTTGTTCCCTCCTACATCTTTAACTTGTATAGTTTCTACTTTAGATACAAGTTGTTTATGAGACTTCAACTTGTTCCAACTTCTAGCTTCTTTTACATATCCACTGAGGATGCAACCTCCATGACACAGTACAAGTCCTCGTTTGTTAGACATAACAGAATGGTTCCTGCTACTCGTGCCTGCAACTCTTCCCAGTCAAGCTTATCTATGTCTTTTGACTTATTCTCCTGCAACCCCTTCAAAGTCCCTTATTACGCCAATAAATCCTTCACTCTCTGTTGTCATAGACGAAAATATCCAGTTCCATTGAACTTCCTCACTTCAAATCTCACAAGTGAATTCACTGTTGCCTCAATTATATTCTAATATCATTTATTGAGATAGAAGGTTTATCAAGTAAATATAGTTGCATGAAAGAAAGAAGAAACCAATAATAAAATTTTTAATGAGGTTCAACCAATTGGATATACTTGTTTTTGTCAATCAAGAGCGATTGATTTCACTATTGACCAATAACTCAATAAGGATTACAAATTTCCTATATATAGACTAGGTTTACACAATCATAGTTAATTGTAAACTATAACGATATAATCCTATTACAATTTTCCCATTTACTAAACTCAACCTAACTTAAACACGATTGTAATAAGTCCTATAGAATCCTTCTATAGTTTGTAATCCGTCAAAAATAGGTTTGTAATGAATACAATATAGGGCACGATAGCATATGGATGCAGGCTCCAACATGCCCATGTTTTTGATTGTAGATCTTATTACTCTATGCACATAAACACCGACTCTGACACGCCCATATCGTTGGTCGTGTAACTCAATGTATCTTTCCAGAATATGGACATAGGCATTGATACAAGTCCCAAGTCATGTCTTCTTCAAAAAATCCTCCACTACACCAACACGTCCACATGCAAGTTTGTGCTTTCACCTCTGTATTCCTAAAAAGAACACACCTTGACACACAATCATGTGTCAAGCCATGTTCACCTAAAAGTTTCAAAGAAACTCCGGCATTCTTCCAAAAGGACTCTGAGATTGCAACCCGTATATATGAGTTATAAACAACAAATAAGATTAACCCTAGCTGAGCCAAAGAAGTTATGCCTTGTTTATCATTTTAGTGAGGTAACTGAAGGAAAGAAATAATCAAGCTCTTTGAAGACAAAATTACTTCTGAATATTTTCAGTTCAAGATAAGACAAAGAAGGTTTTACCACTTTGAGAAGAAGTCGTCTAAGTTCAAGTTTCCGTATGCCAGTGAGCTTTTGAGCAACAATGTCGCTGAAAGCTGACAAAGCTGCTGCTGTAATCGCCTGTACCACAGTTAAACCGTCTATCAATAGTAGTTATAGAGTGGTAAAGGTCGTAAAAAGAGTAACAGAAATCCATTTCTCAAGGAATTTAAGTTTCAAAAGCCATAATTGAGTTGACTCGGTCTTCTTTTCGAGCAATGTCCGTTAAATCCAGAAAAAACCCAAACTTTCATTGCTTTTAAACTCAACCAAGACAACGAACCACGAAACTGACAGCTGAGAACAAAGTACATGGGTTGCAAGTGAAGTGAAGGAGCCTTACTACTTTATGGGCTTCTTAAAGATGCAAACTTTCACTGGTTATCAAGCACAATTAAGTTAACCCATCACTCACAAACTCAGAATCAACACAGAAAATAAAAGGCGTGTCGCATATATAGAGACAGAAACATAAGTAAGGGAACCTTAGTTCTCAAGGGATGCTGTTGAAGCTGCAATACATATCGTTGAAGTCCCTTCTTGGCTATAGAGCCCATGATTTGCTTTTCCTGCGGCTTTCAAAAGGAAAAGAGAGTTTTTCTCTCACTGCCTACAGGGTTAATTCCTAGTCGTGCTCCTTGCTGTTCTCTCAAAATATCTGCCAAAAAGAGTCTTAGGAAAAAACCCAACATAGAAGGTTATATGCGGAGGCCTGGCCAATCAAATGTATCGAAGAAGAGAATTGTCCTACAATGATTCGGATATTATTTAACGCTTTGGGATTGCGACTGATAGAGCAAGAGCCAGGCCGGCTGGATTGGGTATTGTATTAGACTATACTATTAGTCGATAATCATAAGTTGACTTAGTCCTTAAAACAAAATTTTGAACGTTTACAATTTAGTTAGTCCAAAATCATTTAAATAAAATTTAGCAAATGTACAATAGTCAAATTTTGAATAAATGCCTGTCTAATATGGCAACATTCCTATTAAAAGTAACGTATTTTGAATTTTATTTGTTTACACTATTAAAATTTTGATCTAATAATATAATATAATAATGTTTTAAAATCACAAATTTTTGGTCTAATATCATGTAAAAATGTACATAAGTATGAAAGGTAATACAAGCAGAGATAATGTATAAAACTGATGTCTAAATCTATTTGTTCAAAGTAGAATGCGAGGGCATGAACCTGAATTGGATGTGGTACCGCGTAGAGACCTATTTGGCAAAGTGTGATGGATGACAAAATTGACTCAATTTACCCAGTTTCTATTCCTTGCTCTACGCCCACAAATTTGCAAGGGAAAGAATTCAGCGACCGGCCTCCATGCTTGCTGGCAATACGAACATTTGGTAATGAAGATGTAAAAGAAAATTTCAGGCAGAACCATCCTCAACAAAATCCTTTGTCATCCCAAGATCAACCGCAACAACTCATACCTGAAGAAGTTAAAACAACTTAAAAAGGGAACGGCACTCAATAATGAACAAGTGATACTTGTAGTTAGGCGTATAAAATTAAATCTTTTTTACTTTCAATTTATTAAATAATGTAGTATATAGCAAATAAGAGTTAATCCCGTAAGAAAAGTTAATTTACTAAATTAGTTTATTAATTACAATTCTTTTTAAAAAAAAAATTTAGGTTGCTCCAAACATATATTAATCAATATATTTGCATGAAATATTCATTACATAGTTCTTTTTAAGATAATGCATCAAGCTATGCTATTTTACAAATTGAAAAGAAATTAAACATACACAATAGGAACACATGTAAAGATTTTATTCAATTTTATCCACATACAACATTATCATCATCAGTTGAAAATTAAAAAAACTAAAATAATTACAATTACGAAAGCTTATAAATTATGCTAAACTAATACGTAAATAAAAAGAGGGGGATGTTCGATATTTGAATGAATCAAATTTATAAATCAAAAAAATAAAATATAAATTTTACATTTTGCGCTATGTTGTTTTGAGTTTGCTCCTTGAGTTTTGTTTGTTTTCTTTTTTTGCCTTCTTTTTAGCTATTTTGGTTTTCGTTGTGGGTCCATCAAACTTATAAAAAATATTTAATACAAATTAGATGTATGCATACTTTTAGCAAATAAAACATAAAATTAAATAACTTGAATATTTAATAAAAATGTAATAATTTAACCCAAAAGTGTTACGTGAATAATTTAAAACAATGTAAAATATGGGTGTATAATATACTATAATTTTTACTTATCAAAATTTCCCAAAGTTAGCTTTTAGTCGTCCTTGATCAAAACAACATTATAATACAAAATATGAATCTAGTTTACCACCATACCCCATTAATAAAAACTAAACAACAAATCAAAAAAAATATTTATAAAAACCATAATGTCTTAGCATATTGGCAATTGGTTTAATCAACAACATAACATCTTTTAAAACATCTTCAAAATTTCAATTTTAACCTCACAATTTAAAGATATTCACACCTTATCTTAATAAAGTTAGTCTATAGGCAATGTCGATGTTTCAATTCTACATACAAAGCATTTTGGTTTGACTTGAATTAAGTTTTTATTTTTTAACTAGCTCCTAACACAATAGGCACACTACCTTTTCAGCTTAGTTCATCTTCTCACCTTACTTATGAACTTAAAGGAGTGCTTGGTCCCTTATCCTTAAGTAATTTTCCAAGAACTATTTTTGGTCTCAAAGGGGCACTTGATTATTAACAATAACTTTTTCATAAAGTATTTCCCCAACTTTATTTTTTGTCTCAAAGGGGCACTTGATTAATAACATTTTTATAGAAAATTAAAATTTTAAGATCATGTCAAGTATTTCTCCAATAATCAAAAGTAAATGCCAATTACCAAGGATACTCAACACTTTTTAAATTAAGTAAAAGTCTGACTTTAACGCCATATATGTAAAATTAAAATAAGACTTCCATTAGCTTATAAACTAAATTTAGTAAGATGAGGGTTAATTCTATTAATTGTGAACCTAAAATTAAACAAAATAGTTTTAAAACATGTTATGTTGAAGAAAATAACCTATACAACTTACTAATCCATAACCATAATGTTAAAATTTGTTGTTCTTTTTTTTTATGGTGATAAAAAATGAATGCATGCATAAAACAGAATAATGTCAAAGCCAACACAAGCAATCCAACTTTCTAAAAAAATTCATCCTATTTTTCAATTTGGAATTTTCACGCACAAAATAACCAGATCATGTCCTCGACTTAAATTTTACATGGTCCTCAATATAATAGCTAAACGTAGAAAAAGGAATATATAAGTGAAATAAACAAATTAAATAGAAAAATATTTTGATTTTTTATAAAAATAAATAAACAAGCTAAAGGGAAAGAAATTCAAATATAATTTTTATCTTGGGTTGCCTCCCAAGTAACGCCTTTGGTTTATGTCATTGGCTTGAGATCCTCCTCCGTTATCAAGGTGTTTCTTTAGTATTTGTGATGGATTGAGCATGCATTTCCTATATAATTGGTTTCTACATTGCTTAAACTAGTGCAAATTTGTCCTATTTGAATAAGCATAATTCAAGATCTAGTCACTATTTTATCAAGCCACTTTCACAGAGGTCAAGCTAAGACCTATATCTACAACTTTTGTTCTTTTAGTTTCTTCAAATTCGTGCTCTAAACATATGTAAAATAGATCAAAAGAGGAAGATGAAACTGAAACCAAAATTCGACTTACCTTGGTAACTTTGTTGGACCCCACACCCGCCCTTAAGTCGGCGGCGTGTGTTTGCGGGACATACCGCGGCATCTAACCTTACTCAGTATTGTCCTCTTTGGTCAAGGGTGAGTCCACGACTCGAACCCAAGACCTCAAGGTTTTGTTGCAT
>JANIIA010000002.1:25552010-25568665 GCA_027478495.1 Erythroxylum alaternifolium
GTGGAAATGTATAGAAACTGTGCCGGATTCTTCACACTTATGGAGCAATCGATAGAATCAGCTGTTGAAGAAAGAGAAATAGGAGAAGATGAGCAAGTGTTGGAAACAAAGGTGGCTTTACAGCTAGGAAGAAGCTTGTCCGAACTAAGAGATCTAGCTAAAAGATCGGCCGCTGCTCGTATGGAAGGCACTACCGTTGATGAGCTCGCTAGTAAACTCTTTTGATATTAAAACGTATATTTAGGTTTAGTTCACAAGTTCTTTGATTCTTTGAACAACAAATTCTTTTGTACATCATTTAGTGAAATTTTTATATAATGTATACATCATATAACAGAGTCAAACGGGCCATTTCTTTTTATCCTTTTGTGCCTATGGTACAAGTTGCAAAGATAATAATAATCTCCTAGTTGAGTGGGTCAGGAAGTTGCACTTTGACGTACATAGTTGAACGAGAAAGAAGAAAATTAATCAAATAGTTTGAACATGTTAGCAACAAAGATATGGATTTGGTGGCTTTGGTTAACTTGGAGCGGTTGACTTTGAAGAGGGGACTCGGCTCGTGTTGCTTGTCTTATTCAAATTGAGCCCGGACAACCTCTGGGCCTCCAGTAAGGACTATTCTGGTCCCCAATCAGACTGCTTTTGTCCTTCTCCTACCACGAGTTGTTCTTTTATATACTCAGACAAGCTGGTAGACAGTTACACTTTTAATCCGTATTTTACTTGACCTCAACTGAACCATGGACATTAATTTTCCTTATAATCTTCTCTTCCATTCAACTCTCCAGTTTCAAATTACCTAGAGCAAACACTGAGAACACAATTGACAAAGAGGCTAGAACAATTGAGCGATTCTAAGGTCAACAGCAGTATTCTCATTTTCCATTCAACAATTTCCACCATCAAAACCTGATTGCTGTAATAAGTTGTATTTGGTTGAAAGCCAACACTTGTTATGCCGAAAAGTTGATCCTGTCTGATGTTAAGAATATAATTGCAGAAACGGTTTTAATATTCAAGACAGATTTCATTCTCCCTTCACACATAAATCATCAGCAAAAGGATACATTCTGCTATCTTCTATTGTTTATATAATACAATTTCAAATAAAGGCAAAAACTAGAAGAACCACAAAAAGACTTCATGCAAGCTCCCTAATTAACAGTTGGCAACTCTTTTAATTACCGTTGTTGGAATTAAAAGCAACAATGTTAACTAGGAAAAAAGGCAACTTATGCCAAAGTCGGAAGTCTTATATTCTTAATATTCCCAAACTACATAAATTTATTTTCCTAAGTGTTCCAGACAACAAAATGGTAAAGAGAAATATATCAACCTAGGTAATCACATTAAATAGGCAACAAGTCCCTTAATTCGCCTTTTTTTGTTCACCTCTCTTTCTTTGCAAGTAAAGATGGTTGCAGAAAACTAGTTACTAACAGACGAATGACATACTAGTTTATGTTCAATCAGTTGATTATAGTTTAGTAATATAATTATTTAAAAATATTATTTATATTATATATATTCATATGCATATGATAAAATATATGGGATAAATATAAATTACCAATAAAATTGTAATGAGATAATAATTATGAGATTTATGTTATGTTTATGTATTATCCATAAATTATTCCTAATCATTGTTCTATTAACATTGGATATTAATTGAATATATAAAGATTAGCATAAGTTATGTTTTTCCTATGAAGGAAGTAGTCATTGATCTCATATACTAAATTATAGAGATATTTAAGTAATTGTTAGAAACAAGTTTACTAAAATGACCTCACATGAAAATTCCATTTAGATCACTAATATTTATGTGTCTATGGAAGATTCTTTTTTTAGAAATAATTATATAAAAATTCTTATTATGATTATTGTATTAACGATCCGACATAAGATTTTCAAAGTATCTCGAATAAGGATTGATATGTTTTAATAGTATTTATAACCTATTATTGTCGATAATAGCTCAATATGTATTCAATGGATTAGTACATAAATTATATGGAGATGGTTGAGTGATCAATATAGAATTCATTACCTTAAGTGATTAGTGAAATGTTTCACTATTCTCGATTATTATTAATTTGAAAAATCCTTGGCCAAGGTAAAATGACATTTTGAGTATATTTGCAACTATTATTAATTGATCAATTACTAATAGTCGAGAATTCAAATATAATAGACAATATTTTTATGTTCTATATCTAATCAGACTATTGATTGATAAGAGAATTTAATTATATAAAAATCATGAATCAAATCTTGTCTTAATTTGCTAAGTTAAATTTATAAATTGATTAAAAAAATTTATTGTTATTAAATGATTACGGAATTGATTATGTCAAAATTGCAAACTCAAATTATATTTATATGAATATGAAAAGTTCATACTAAAAATTTTAAAACCCTACATTTAATTTAAAGTTGAAGTGTCCATAAAGATTGGAAAAAAAATTGATTAAGTGTTAAATAATAGTATTAGAACTTGAATCATTGAAAAATGACCTATCTATAAACAATAATAAATCCAAAACCTCAAAACCCTAATGAGGTGTTTAGTTGACTAGAATCACCATTTTATTTTTGATCTATTTTTGATAATAGGTTATTCTCTTATTTAGTTGAAGAAAACGTATAGAATATATAATCCAAATGTTTCCTTATTCCTTGAGTTTGTGGAATAAGTAGATCCATCTTCCCTCTATCTTTATCTATTCCAAGTGAGATGGGAATAAAAATGAGAACTTGTTGAATAAAAATATCTTTAAGAAATCCACATAATTATTTAGCTATAATAATAATAATAATAATAATAATAAAATAATATTTTTAATTTATATTTTTAAACCAAACATTTGCGCTATATCATCATTAGAAATTCTTAGTAATAAACAAAATTAAATAATACATATTCTATTATATTTCTCACATATTCTATTCCTAAAGAATCATCATTTCATTCTTTATCTATTCTTGTAGGTGAAACGTCTTATGACACAATAAAATCAACTTGCAACCACCCTTGTTCCTCCTTGCTAGAAATTGGGTTTTAGAATCTAATATTGGGTTTATGAAATCATCTGCTCTGAAATATATAAGGTTGAGGTGTTGTCACTGTTAATTGGTGCTGAAGTTTTAAGACCTCTGGCTAGCAGTGAATTTGTATCCTGATTGTATTGTCAGGCTGTCGGTATGTGAACCATGGAACCAGCAGGTGAGTGGTTGATTTCTAATGTACTGCTACCAGAGACATCTGGATCGTTGTTGTGCAGAAGAATGGTAGATGGAGAAACTAGCGGTGTAAGGTTATGGATGCGTGGAAAGAAGACTTCTGTATCAAGCAAGGTAAGCTGCTGAAGCTGGAAAGAAGCATTCTTGTTGAACGGAAGAAGATGTTTATTGTAGAGAAGCTAGTAAAGATAAGGAGGAGTCCGTTGCTAGGTGAGGCTGTGGTGGTGTAATTGTTGCGCTGTTAACGATGAGCGTCGTGTGAAGATGATGAAGCTACAATGCTTGGAAACATGTCGGGGCTGGCGGCTCAAAGGAGACTGGTAGAGGGAGAAGATGAATGCAGACAAAAACTTGGTGGTAGCATATGGAGATAGCGGTAACAACTTATGGGTAGCTTGGTTAGCTTGTCGTTATACGTTTTGGAAAATAAAGAAGACTGTTCTTTTTTTTGGTAGATAAGGGGATTGAAGCTTAAATAAAATTAAGTATTACAAAGACAGCGTATGGTAGCCCCAACCAGATCTCCTAATAGGAGTGCCTTCAAGTCTACCGGAGTTTCCGAATAGGTCAATAATCCTAAGGGTAGATCCACTGGAAGCCTTGCGAGCCAGTCAGCGCATGAGTTCGCCTCCCGATAATTGTGTCTTATAAGTACTGTCCAGTCCCTCTTCAATAATTCTTGAATACTCGTCTCCAGTAAGTCGTATCAAAATGCAGTAGGTGAATCTGAAAGTATCACGGAGTAAGCACTGTTTGAGTCGATCTCCATCTCGAGCTGCGTTACACCTTTTTCCCATGCTAGTTTTAACCCCATGTATACTGCCCAAAGTTCAGCCTCTAATGCATTCATGAGCCCATTCCATAATTGAATCTCATAATCCATGGACCATACTCATCCCTCAATAGACCACCCGCTCCTGCTAGTCCTGGGCAACCTCTGGCTGCACCATCGAAGTTTAGTTTGATCCATCCTTCCGAAGGTAATGTCCAGCGAATCCACTTCCATTCCTTCTTGCTCACACATATCTTACCTCGGCAGTGTAATGCTGCTCGAAATGAATCATTTTTTATATAATCATGCAACTTCCTATTACTGGCCATGTAAACTCCGTTTGGATATTTCATTACATCTCCACTTCCACAGTAGCCAACATCCAGTCGCTAACACTTAAGGCTAGCAACTCTCTCCCTCAGACCCTCCTGGTGTCTCTGCCAAATTGAGGAGCAACCAGTCCCTCAATTGGAGGTTGAAAAATTGGCTGGTAAGGCTTTGTGGTACGATGCAGTGCCAAATAGCTCTCTCCTTTGCACAGTCCCTGAGCACGTGTAGTAACGACTCCTCCATCTCCTTACATCCTGGACATAGCAATGACGTTGCCATATGCATGCGTGCTTGTCTCCGTTTGTTAAAAGGCCTTCGTGTGTCACCATCTATAGAAAGAATCGAATTTGGTGAGGTCCTTACCACTTCCAAATGGCTCTCCATAATCTCTCTTCTCCTCCGATATTCTCATACGCTAGCATTTTGTACATAGAAGAAACTGTGAACATCCCGGACCTGTCAAGTTTCCATGCTAGCCTATCCAAGACATCCTCATCCCTGTGGTTTTATTGCTGCGATCCTCAAGGCCATTGAATGATCAATCAATGCTCCAAATTGACTCTAGTCCTAACTACCATCGCTCTGAACATAATCCTTTACCGTTGCACTCAACTCCTCACTGGATAGCATATGTATGTCAGATACCAATGTAGCACCTCCTGGGATCCATGAATCTGACCAGAACCGGATTGATCTCCCATTACCTAATACCCATCTGATTCCTTCTCTTGCCTCGTTCCATGCATTGGTGATTGTCTTTCATAACCAAGAGTCCATTACAATATCGTCTCCTTAAAGATTGATGTTCGGCATATGTCCTTCCTTACTCCTTGTGGCATGTTGCTAGAAAAATATAACATCATCTTCCTGTCATTGACTTTTTATCCCGATGCTAGTCTTAACTCCTTCAGGATCAATTTAATTAGACAAACCTGTCCCACTGAAGCTTTCACAAAGAATAACACATCGTCAGTAAAAAATAAGTGCGAGATTAAAGGACCACGTCTACCTGCCCTCAATGTGTACCATTTCCCTTCACTGACCTCCCGTTAAATAAGTTGAGATAGTCTATCCATGCATAGCACAAGGAGATATGGAGATAGTGTATGTCCTTGTCATATCACTCGACTAGGTTTAAATTCCTCCATCATTGAGGCATTCCATAATGCTCTCATACGCGATGATGTTACACAGTCCATAATTGCATGGTATAGTTTACTCGGGATCCTAATACAATACAACATATCAGCTATGAACTTCCAAGAGAGCTAATTTTATTCCTTCTCCAAGTCTATTTTAATCGCCATAAACATGTTGCTCTTGTTTATGCACATCATCGTATGTAACATCTCCTGAGCCACTACCATGTTATCATATATTTGTCTGTCGGGCACAAAGCTAGCTTAGTGGGGTGAGATCAACTTTGACATCAATGGTCTAAGCTTATTAGCAATAAGCTTTGAAATTATCTCATACGACACTTTACACAGGCTTATTGGCCTAAAGTTATGTATTGTTTGAGGCATATCAACCTTTGGAATAGGCACTATCAAGGTATGATTAACCTGCACAATCGAATCTTGTAGGTCCATCACACCTTTAACAAATGTCTGCACCTTAGCCTTGACCACCTCCTAATTGGAATGATAGGACACAGCTTGAAAACTATCCGAAGCTAGAGCATTGAAGGGATTCATATTGAATATAGCTTGGCCCACCTTTTGAATTTCTTCCTGCTCAATGGTGGAAAATTACATATAACATCCCTCGGGTCTGAACCACCTTCATCTTAATATAATCTCTTGTGATGCCCGATGACAATCTCCTTTAACACATTTTCATCGATCACCCACATTCCATCCTCAATTTTGAGTGCCTCAATCTTGATTCATTTTCTCCTTATAATTATTCTCGTATGAAAATACTTTGTGTTACGATCACTGAGCTTGACCTAGTCGCTTCTTGACTTTTGAAATCATAAACTCTCCTTACTGGTAAGTATCTCCTCCAACTCATTTTTTATCCATTTTTCTAGGAAAATTAGTGATTTGTTAGGATGCAATTGTAGGGCCCTTTGAACACCTACTAATTGGGACAAAACCCTTCTCTTTTCTCAGTTATATTGCCATATATCTCCTTATTCCACTCTATCAATTTATCAGCTAGCTGGTTCAAGGCATCTAGTAACGGTTGTTCGTTATGCCAAGCTGATTGCATGAAGTTCGGGAAGTCTTTGTAGCCTTACCATGCCTCAATATATTAGAACGGTCTCTCTCTTCAACTTCGGTCTCCCTTTTCCTCCGTGCCTAGCAATATCTGGTGGTAGTCCGATTTAATTTGGGGTAGAACACATAAACTCGCCTATAGGAATATATTTCTCCAATCTTCGTTACACAATGCCCTATCTAACCTTTTATACATATGCTTATATCCCGGTAATTGCGGTCCTCTCCAAGTAAATCATGGACCAACACTTCCCAAGTCCATTAATTTGCATTCATCCCGTACCTCTTTAAATTGAGAAACCACCGATGATTGAGTTGGGCCACCTCCCCGCTTTTCATGCTGGCTAATTATATTGTTGAAATCCCCTATAAATGCCAACAACTCATGTAATCATTGCTCAACCTCGATATATGCCCCCAGAGCTCACGACGGTCGGTATGATTAGGACTTGCATAAATTGTCGTTAGAAGCCAACTTCGCCCTCCTTGTCCCACTCTCAGATGAATAGCTTGACTATGTTTATCCAACACATCTACATTAACCGAGTCCTCTTCCCATAAAACCCAAATTCCTCCTGAAAATCTGATCGCCTCTACCCTCTCCTCCTTGTATCCTCTGAATTTATCACATAAATCCACAACTCTAGCCCTATTTACAAGAGGTTTTAGAATTATAAAAATTCTCGGTTTCTCATGATCGAGCATATCCTTTGCAACTCGCACAAAACGAGAGATCCATGCACCGCGACAATTCCAACATATAACTTTCATTAGGAAACTAGTTAAAATCTTTATAGTGCACCCAACCTGGCATAGCATCTTGGCTCATGCTTCGATTACCTTTATGGCCATCTCCACAGCTCCGTCAACCACTCTAGCCTTTAAAGCTAGTTGATCTTCCATGCCCGACATTTCCAGAACAATTTCCATGCCACTTAGTTCAGCATGATCATTATTCCCTCTATGTAAGACAGAAGATGTGGATTCACGTACTTCTCCTGGATATGGAGGAACATAGATTCTAGTTTTTCCTTGACAGAAATATAGTTTTTGGTCAATGGCACGCTAATTAATTACCACAGGAGGCTGACTCATTTGGTCACTAAGCTAGTTTTGAAGGATCATCCCATCCTTCTCTCTTCCATTTAGGTCGATATGCCTCCTTTGGCTTCCAGAATCTGGCCCAGCCCATCCTTGCCTTTAGTATTTTTTCCACCATACATCACTGCTTCCTTACGTGCTTTGGATGACTCCTCAAAAATCTGCCACCTAAAATTTCATTCCCTCCATTCCCTTTCCTTTGAAAGTCCTTAAAGCTTTCATTATTGACCACTGCCTTCCCTGATTTGTCTACCCTCAAATCTTGGTTGATAGAATCATTCCCCAAATCTTCTTAGATACTTTCCAAAACTGCAAACTTAGATTCCTATTCAGTGAAAGTTCCCCATTTGACTGCCATAGCCGACCTTCCTAGTCCTTCTCTTCCTTGATACAATCATCCATGGCCTATATAGCTGTTTCGGGTCCTTACTTCTGCCATCATCACTACCTTTCCTCCCTTGTTCCACCGGTGGAACTTTGCTCGTGTTCCCCTCCTTGTCCTCACTACCTTGTTGCCCAGCTTCCTTTTTGTTCCTCTTACACTCCTCCATTTTGTGGCCTTATCTCCCACAATTGAAGCATATTAAATTAATACCTTCATATTCGACTTTGTACCATCATCGACATAGGCGAAATTACCCCCGTAAGCTACCGTTCAAATCAACCTGAATGCATAGGTGAGCAACTCTGTGTCTATATCGATTTTGATCATTTTACCCAGCTTGTTGCCTATCTCCCTCAGAAATTCCTCGCTGTAGTATTCCATTGGGAAAGTCAAGATACGGATCCAAACCGAAGCCTTGTCTATCACCACCTCAGCCAGGTTAAAGTTCAGGTTCCATTCCCTCATGGTCAAATAATGACCTAATATGGTCCACAGACTATCTCTCAAAGCACATTCCAATCCTCCTCAATACCGAATTTGACCAGGTAAAAGTCATGACCAAGGCTAATTACCTTCATATCAGCTTTTAGCTTCCATAGTTCAAAGAGGCGCCTTTGCAAGAATTGGAATCCTAGCGTCCTCACCAACACCTTGACAATCAGTAAGCCCCACCACGGTTTCATAAACCGACTAATTTTTCCTTGGAGAACCGAATAATCGGTCCTCGTTCCAATTCTTCTTCATCTTCTGAATCCTCATCATCACTTACTTCCCTGTTTGTACCCTGATTGTCCCATAATTCTTCATCCATTCTATCACTTTTTCCTTGTCTTTCATTCTCCCGATTTCCACGCAGCATGTCATGATACGTACTTCTTTCTTTTGTCATTCCATATTCCTCATTGTTTCAATCGCTCTTAGGTTGTTTGTTGCTTTGCCTTAGTTGATCTTTCTCCTCCGGTGACCTTCCGTGAGAGCTTTCCTCCATCCAGCTTAATACATTTATTAATTAAGAAGATTGTTCTTTGACATTGGGATAACTTGTTCTATGATTGAAATAGGATATCTCGTAGCTAGAATAAAGTGTTTTTCATAATAAGGATAAGACTATTCTAAATATGAAACAAGGGTTGATTGGTTATAAGATTAAAGTAAACTAAAATTAAGATTAGGTGATGTTTGGTCACATGTTTAAGATAAGAGTTGGCATGAATTTTAGGATCGTTTTGTTCCACTTCAGTTTTTATATTGTAGCTCTTAGCTCTTAGTTTTTAGTTTTTATTTTGAATTTTGAATTTTGAATTTATATTTTTCTTTCAAAGGATAAAAGTGTATTTTGAATATCAACGTTTACAACGTAATACAAAATAGACTTTGACATTTCAAATCGTTCAAATTGAACCTCAATGTTTTCAAAATATCCAAAATAAAACCTATATGAATAGAAAATTTAACGGTGTTAACTTTTTATCAATTAAAAGTGGGCCCATTGTCATTTGACAAGTGGAACCCATTGTGTGAAATGTATAGTAGTGGATCCCACTATTAAGGTGACATGCATAATGATGGACCCCACTGTCACGTGGCAAGCGAGTAGAACTCATTATGTGAAATGTATAATTATGGACCCCACTTTCACGTGACAGTGAGAACCACTTTTTATTTAAAAAATATATGCGACATAACATTTAACTAACATAGAGTTAACCTCGTCAAAATTTTCAATCATTTAGCGTTTGTTCTGAACATTTTGAAAAAATTAGGGTTTAATTTGAATGTTTCAAAATTTTATGTTTAAAGTTGTATTTTGTTGTAATAGTTGAGGTTCAAAATGCACTTTTGGCCTTCTTTCAAATAAAAACAAGTGAAATAAAAACAAAAACTTGTTTGATTGTTAATGTCAATGTAGTTATATTTTTATTATTGATGATAATTATATATTAGATAAAACTTAAAGATAAATTATTTTTTATTAATTAAATTTATTTTAGTATATTATATAATACTAATTAATAAATTATCAATAAAATTTTTATTTTTAATTTTATTTTTGACTAACAGCAATAACAACACTCGATGAGAATCCTGTTGAAATGCAAAATTTGCGAAGATCCAATAGTATGTAGCCGTATTCCTACCTAGTAGAGAGGTTGTTTCTGATTAATGCACATGTAATGTAAAATAATGATAATACAAAATATAAATACATATGTATAAATAAAAATATGTAATGCAATACATAATATAGTATAGAATATGGTAAAGATTAACAATAAAAGATTAAAAAAATAAATAAATACACAAACCAGAAAAATGACAAGTACAAGAATAAATAAAACAAGTCATTCCAAGAAAGTAATTAGGCTAAGCAAGAACTTGTTTAGGCTAAATAACTAGAGAGAAGTATTATGTAATCAAAATATTAAGGTTAACTATAAAATAAAAAACTCGAAGGAAAATGTTTAAAAGTCCTAAGAGAACGATAATGACCTCTCTATGTAAGATTCTTTATCAGTATCCTGGTATGCCAAAGTTTTCTATGGCGTTCCAACAAAGCCATACCATTCTTAATCACTTCCCTCAATTTTTCTTAGGCTTCCTTTTTTTCCTCTTATAGTCTTAAGGTACTTTTTTCTCGCATCTTTTCACTGGGGCATTAAGGTGTCTCTTTTTAATATGTCCAAATCACCTAAGACTAGTCTCTCGTAGTTTTTCATTAATACTAGCCAACTTTAATTTGTCTCTTAACAATACATTCTTGACTTTATCTCTTCTAGTAAGGTTATACATCCAAAGGAGCATCCTTATCTCTTCCACATTAGCTTATGACTATGCACTTGTTTAATGGTTCATCACTATGTCCCATATAGCATGGCCGACCTCATTATTAAATGATATAATTTTCCTTTGAGCTTGAGTGGTATCTTCTTGTCACATAAAAATCCTGATGCACTTCTCCGTTTAAGTCACAATGATATGATACAGTGGACTATATCTTCATCAATCTTTTCGTTGCTTTTAATGATAGACTCTAGGTACTTAAACACTCCTTTAGTGGTATAACTTTTGAACCAATATTTACTTACACATTGGAAGCCACCTCATGACCTGAAAAGTTACACTCTAAGTACACAGTCTTAATCTTGCTCAATTTAAAGCCTTTCGACTCTAACGTATCCGTCCAACGTTCTAGCTTGACATTGATACCCTCTTTTGTCTCATCCACTAAGACAATATCGTCAGTAAACAACATACACTAAGGCACATCCATTTGAATATTCTTAGTGAGTTTATCCATCACTACTGCAAACAAAAATGGACTCAATAAGGAGCTTAGTGTAGCCCAATATCGAATAACAAATTTTCTATATCTCCTTTTATCATCCTTACTCTAGTCTTTACCTTTTTATACATATCCCTAATAACCTGTATATAGGTCATAAGAATCCCCTAAACACCTCTATATGATTTCCCTAGGTACCCTGTCATATGTCTTCTCTAAATAAATAAAAACCATGTATAGATTACTTTATCTTTCCTTGTAATATTCCATTAATCTTCTAAAGAGATGTAAATCTTCTATCATCAATTACCTTCTCCTACAACTTCTTGGTGTAACTAAGTAGTTTGATGCCTCTATAGTTGTTACAGTTTTGTACATTCCCTTTGTTCTTGTAAATAGAAATTACCACACTAAGCCTCCACTCATCTGACATTTTGGCAGACTTAAGGGTCACATCAAAAAGCTTGACTAGCTAAGTAAGACTCTTTACATCTAGGCTCTTCCATTCCTCTATAGGTATCTTATCAGGCCCCACTGTCCTTCTGCTCTTCATTTCCATCAAAGTTCTTTTAATTTTTTCCTTTGTAACCTGTATGTAATGATTCAAGTTACGAAACCTCTTGGACGTACTAAGATCACCTAAAGAGATGTTATCCTTTATATCTTCATTAAAAAGGCTATAGAAGTACCTCTGTCTTCTTCTCTTAATTTCATTTTCAGTCACAACCTATAATCACCTATCCTATTTCATCTCTTATACAAAAAAACTTAATCTAAGTTTGTGGTTTTTTCTTCCCTAGCTCTTACTATCTTAAAAATATCTTTTTCCCTATCTTTAGTTTCCAATCTTTGGTATAATTTCTTGTAAGCTCTATTTTAGCTAATGAGATTGTCTTCTTTGCCTCTTCCTTTTCCAATTTATACCTTTCTCTATTAGTTACTCTCTCTACCTTTGTGGTGCTATTCAGTAAAGCTTTATAGGCACCCTTCTTAAACTTAACCTTTTCTTATACATCTTCATCCTACCATTAAGAATCTATCTTACTACCTTTAGGCCCTTTAAAAACCCCTAAGAGCTCTTTAGTTGCATTCCTTAAAAGAGTTGCTGCTCTCTCCCATATTTAGTCAACATCTCCTTCCAATTTCCATTCATCTCCATATAATATAATATATCTTTAAGTGGTTTTACCATGTCCCCTTTCAGATTCCACTATCTGACTCTCATTCACTTCCTATGACTTCTTGTTTTCCTCTATCACTTAATTATAAGATCCAAAACTAACAGTTTATGCTAAGTTGACAAGCAAGTGTTTGGTATCACTTTACAATCCTTAGACCTAGGTTGACCACCCCGCCTTATGATGAAATTGTCAACTTGGGTTTTCTAATTCTACTATAAAAGGTTCGCAGGTGCTTCTCATTTTTCTTGATAAAATAATTAGCTAACATTAACTCAAATGCAACCGCAGGATCCAACAAAGAAGTTCCATTATCTTTCCTATCCTTGTATCCGAAACTCCTATGAATATATGGATACTAAGGAACGGATACCGTTCCGTACCGGCCGATAAATGGAATGGTATTCGTTCCTTCGGTACCGGCCATTAATACCAGTTGATACTGGTATTTTTTGATCAATACCAATCGATCCCCACTGGTATCCAAAATACCAGCCAGATATAACCCGGTATTGTAATTTCCTAAAAGTTGAAGGACCGATTTGAAAATTTTGAAAAATTAACCCAAAAAAACGAAGGCTTCTCTTCTGCCTTCTTCACTTCTGACTTCTTCTGATCTTCTCCTGTAATCGGCCGCACCTTCTGACTTCTTCATCTTCTTCTTTTACCTTCTCTTCTCTCTCTCACTCACTGTCTCACCCGCACTAGTCACTCACCATCTCACTTCACTCTCATCTCACTTCTTCTTCTTTACTCATCACCGCACCACGTCCGCACGTCTGCAGTACGTCCGCACCACCACCACACCACATCGTTGTTGTTGTTCACCCGCACGTCCGCACGTTCGCACGTCGTCGCTGCTCGTCTTCTTCTTCTACCTTCGACGTCATCGCTGCTGCTTGTCCGCACGTCACTATTGCTCGTCTGGCCACCACACGTCTACATCACCATCACATCCACTACCCGAAACTGAAAGCCGAAGATAGTGAATTATTTTTGGGCGTGTTTTATGAGTTTTTCAATGAATTTTTTCCTACTTAATGCTTTTTTTATTGTGATCAATTGGATGTTGGATTTGTGAATTGGTTTTGTGATTTGAGTTGAATTGAATGAGATTTTGTAGGTTGGAATTGGAGTTGAATGATTACGACTTACGGTGGTGTTGTGAATTTGTGATTTTCTAAATTGAATATTGGAGTTGAAATGTTGAAATGGTTACGCTGGTATTGCGATTTCTGAATTGAATATTGGATTCAATGTTGAATTGAATGAGACATTATGGTTTTGTTTTGAGATTTGCGTGGTTGGATTAAAAATTGGAGATGAATTATTGTTTGGTTAATTTATTTCTGGTGTGGTTATAAAATAAAGATTGGTTTAAGTTTATAAAATTAAGAGACATCTATAATAATTTATGATAAGTTTTTAGATGAATGAAATTCATGGCCTCATATGAATATGTGATGAATTGACCTGATTCAATCATTCAATTTCAATTGAAAGTTTGTAAGATGAAACTTGAAACTTGAAACAACTTAAATTAAAATTTTAAAATGAAAATATTAAAAATGTAAACTTGCAAAATACTTAAATCATTGACAAATTCTTAATATTTGTGAAATGGTATTTTATTTTTAGTATTTGAGTATTGACTATTAACTTTAGATAAATAATTAGTTGAGTATATAATTATACAATTGTAAATTAATAATAATTCGGTTGTAATTATTATTAATTAATTGAGTATATGTTGAAATTGAATTATTTGGTAATATATATGTATGGGGTATCATAAATATTTATAATAAATAATGTGTGAAAGTAGTGATGTAATAAATGTATCCCAAAAAGAATTACTTTTTTCAAATTATGAACATGTTGTAGGTTCCGATCATTTATACTTAGACTTATTAATGTCAATTAAAAATGATAAAAGCAACTTCTATATTTAAGAACGAAATATAGAATGATGTATAAAATATTATGGTTTGTTGGAAATGAAAAGAAGATCCAAAACTTTAAGTAAGAACAAAAAAAATTTTCAAAGAAGCAATTTGATCCTTATGTTATTAATATATCCTTCAACTTGATCATTATGTTATGAATAGATGTTTATGAAATGAACAATTGTATAAGAAATGGAAATTGTTTTATGAATGTTTTGTGATTGTTGGAAATCGAAATTATTATATGAATGTTTTGTGATTATTGGAAATGGGAATTGTTAGGAATTGTTGGAAATAGAAATTGTTTTATGAATGTTTTGTGATTGTTGGAAATGGGAATTGTTTTATGAATATTTTGTGGTTGTTGGAAATGAAAATTGTTGGAAATGGAAATTATTTTATGAATATTTTGTGATTATTGGAAATGAGAATTGTTGAAAATGGAAATTGTTTTAAGAATGTTTTGTGATTGTTGGAAATGAAAATTGTTATATGAATGTTTTGTGATTATTAGAAATGAGAATTGCTGAAAATTGCTAGAAATAGAAATTATTTTATGAATGTTTTGAGATCATTGGAAATGAGAATTATTAGAAATTGTTGGAAATGAAAATTGTTTTATGAATGCTTTGTGATTGTTGGAAATGGAAATTGTTTTATGAATGTTTTGTGATTGTTGGAAATTGTTGGAAATGGAAATTGTTTTATGAATATTTTATGATTTTCAAAAATGAGAATTGTTTTATGAATGTTTTGTGATTGTTGGAAATATAAATTGTTTTATGAATGTTTTGTGATTGTTGGAAATAGAAATTGTTGGAAATTGAAATTGTTATATGAATGTTTTATGATTGTTGGAAATGGGAATTATTTTATGAATTGTTTGTGATTGTTAGAAATGGAAATTGTTTTATAAATGTTTTGTGATTGTTGGAAATGAAAATTATTGGAAGAATGTTTTGTGATTGTTGGAAATGAGAATTGTTAAAAATGGGAATTGTTATATAAATGTTTTGTGATTATTGGAAATAGGAATTGTTTATGTTATGTTTTGTGATTATTGAAAATGAAAAGTGTTTATGTATGTCGTGTGTAATTAACTAATTATATATGTTGAATAATTGAATTGTTAGTTTTTGACTTATAGTGAATTGTGTTCCATGAAATTGAATTGTGTATAATGTAATAATACAAAATGAGTTATATTATATAAGATGGATATACATATTGTTTAATGAAATTATGTGTTATGTATTTTGATATATGCATTCATTTATTTTTACAGATACATGGAAGGAAGTCCAAGTGCTTCTGATCAACCCACTTCAGGAAGATACAATGATTCAGCTTGTGTTCATGCTGCATTGGTTCCCAGTATGAGGAACCATACTGTTTGCTTGTTTTGTAACAAGCATTTGAAAGGTGGAGGAATCACCCGATTAAAAAGACATTTAGCTGGGGTTAAAGGAGATGTGGAACCCTGTAAAAAAGTAAGTCATGATGTGAAGTGACAGATAAAAACATTGCTTGATGAATATCAATATGAGAGAGATAGAAGGGAAAGTTTAAATTTTAAAATTGGTAGTGTAAGTTCGTTTTCTAGTTTTTGTGGTAATTACGGAAATTTTGAAGGTGGTAGTGGTAGTAGTGGTAGTGATACTGGCAGTGTCCTATCTCAAGCCCAAGAAAAAGTACCTGAACCTGATGTGAGGAAGAGAAGAAGGCAGGTGACTATTTTCTTTACTCCACGAACAACTCCTAGAGCCCAACCTTTAATTCGTAGTGCAATGTAATCAAGAGATGCAACTCACAATGTCGATATGGCAGTAGCTAGATGGTGGTATGATACAGGTTAGTCATTTAATGCTTCTCAGTCTTATTATTATCAATATATAATGGATACAATAGCCTCTTATGGTCCAAGATTCAAAGGTCCTTCAATTGATGACTTAATAGGTAAATTTTTAAGTTGTTCTGTTTCTAAAATTAGAAGTTATTTGGCTGAAAGAAGAGTGAATTGGGGTACTTATGGATGTTCAATCATATATGATGGTTGGACAAATAGGGGACAAGAGTCTATTATTAATTTTTTGTTTATTCTACAAATGACTCTATGTTTTTGAAATCTATTGATGCATCTGGCCTTATTAGAAATACTGAGACTTTGTTTGAGATATTTGATGAAG
>JANIIA010000002.1:25620789-25649575 GCA_027478495.1 Erythroxylum alaternifolium
GAATGACCTACGGGCGTCTCGATGCGTACCCTACGGTGAGGGGGTGTTACATATATCACAATGAATTATGAATTCCCTCAGCCATAAATAGTGATACCGTGTTTTTAGAGTTCTAAATAATGCATGTATCTCCTTATCATAAGTAAGATAATTCAATGTAGTCCTATTAAACGTTTCATTGAAGTAAGCAATTAGTTTGGAGTCCCGAGTCCTCCATCAAAATAACCCCTTATACCAATTTTAGATGCATCACTTTCAACTTTAAAAGCTTTGTCAAAATTAGCAAATATAGGAAAGGTGCATAAGATTTCAAAAGCTTTATTATACGTATCACACCACTTAATATTATTTTTAAAAACTCCATTCACAAGTTCTACGGTAAAACTAAATTCTTTCACAAACCTTATATAAGAACTTCCTAATCCATGAAAACTCCTTGCCTCATTTACATTCTTAAGTGTAGGCTAATTGAGCTATTTTATCTTCATCCATACTTATTATATGTGAACTCACAACAGAACTAATAAAAATGATGTTGTCCTATTAAACTTTTCATTGAAGTAAGCAATTGGTTTGGAATCCTCCATCAAAATAACCCTTATACCAATTTTAGATGCGTCACATTCAACGTTAAAAGCTTTGTCAAAATTAGCAAACCTAACAAAGGTGCATAAGATTTTAAAAGCTTTATCATACATATCACACCACTTAAACATAATATTCTTTTTAAAAACTCCATTCACATTTTCTACAATAGAACTAAATTCTTTCACAAACCTTATACAAAACTTACTAATCCATGAAAACTCCTTACCTCATTTGCATTCTTAGGTGTAGTCTAATCGTTAACTGCCTCAATGTTATCTTCATCTATACTTGTTACATGTGAACTCACACCAGAACTAAGAAAAATGATGGATTCCATAAAAACACACACTTTTTAAGAACAATATACAATCTATGCTCCCTTTAAACATGAAAAATAACATGTAAATATGGTCATCCAATTTTTTGCTATAAATTAACATATTATCAAGTAAACTATAAATTTTTTTAAATATATATGAAAAACATGATTCATTAACCTCATGAAGGTTATTAAAAAACATGATTCATTAACCTCATGAAGGTGACACGTGCATTAGTTAAACCAAATAACATCATTAATCACTCCTGTAAGACATATGTTGTCTTAAAAATAGTTTTCCATTCATGATCTTCTCTTATGAAAATTTGTTAATGGTCATTTTTTAAATTAATTTTATAAAACATATATGAACTAAGATATTTTATCAAGCATATCATCTAACCTAGGGATAAGATATCTATACTTAACGGTTACTTTATTGAGGGCTTGGAAATCAATACATATGCACCATGTTCCGTCTTTCATTTGCACAAAAAATCACAAGATTGAACATAGACTAAAACACTCCATTATAAATCCATTTTATACTTACTCATTTGCTTAATTTGAATTCTTTGTCTCATCAAGGTTAGCTTTATAGGCTAGTTTATTAGGGATTGATGAATTGGGACTAAAGTTTACTTGGTATTATATACAACTTAAAAGAGGTATCCAAGGTGGTATTTCCTCGGTAAATATATCTAAAAGTTTCTATAATAGAGAAACAATCACACTTGATAAAGAAAAGGTAAGTTCATTAATTAAAATGCCGACATCTTGTGAAAAAAATATAATTAATTGTTTCCTTTTTAATATAGCACTCTTATTCTCACTATTACTAGAAAAGTACTAACTCTCTTCCTTTTCTCTATATTTTATAATTCACACTTTGAATTTTTTTCTCCTTGTGGACTAATATAACCTTTTTACTTATTTGCACACACTTTCCTTTTTATTACTCTTTTCTTTTTCTTGAGTACTTATTTTGATCTCATCTTATCCTCTTTAGCTTTCCTAATCTGATTATCACATGCTTCTTATGTTATGAGAGATGTTAATATAATATTTTAGTTATTCATTATAAAAGAGTATTTATTCTTGTACTCACCATAAGTAACCTTTCTATCAAATTGTTACGAACACCACAATAGTATATAGCAAGAATACATTGGTGTCCCATCATAAAGAACCTTATTATTATAGTTGACAATAAAAAGGATGACAATACCTATTATGTCACCTTATATTTATCCATTGTACCTTCTATGGCTTAGGATGCTATAATATAGTCAAGTTTAACCTTTCAATAAATAAAGTATTAGCAAAGTGGGTACAACTACCACTATCAATAATTATCCTATGTACCATATTACTTACATGGCACCTAGTAGGAAATATGTGCTCATATTAGACCTCATTACCTTCCTCCTTAGACTGCATGTTAAGAGCAAGCCTAATAACAAAAATTTATCTGTGAACAGATCCTTTAACATTGACATCACTACTATCGTCTAATATTGGCATCTCATTACCACTTGAATTAACACTCTTTATGTCACTATTATATATAACAATCATAGGTTTTTTTATTTATACGTTGAGAAGCAATATATTCAAATATCCTTGGCATTTGAAATACTTAATATTACACAATATAAAAGATGATGTAGTTTTGGTTTTACCTTTAAAAATATCAACCAAATCCTTTTCCTTGACATCTTCGTTAGGCTTTGAGGTAATTTTATTGTCTTTCCTATTTGAACTATATGAGGTTCTAAATCGATCATATTTAGAAACACTCTTGGACTTCAATTACCTTTCTACATTGATAGCCTTTATAATAAGTCATCCATCTCCACACAATGTTATAACTCCACTATATTAACTATCTCTTTATTTAAATCATTAATAAATCTAGCATTAGTTACATCACGATCCTCCTCTATATTAGAACTAATTATGACTATCTCCATCTCCTTATTTTAATCCTCTAAGTTTATAGAACCTTAAATCAAACCTTGTAAATTTCTACACAAGTCCCAATAATAATGTTTAGGTATAAACCTGTTATGAATTCATGTCTTTATCTCTTCCTATGATTGAGTAGGTCTCTCATTATTCATGTGCCTATTGATCATAAATGGATCCCACCAAATAGTAGCATAATTGATAAATTCAACCATGACTAGTGTAACCTTCTTTTCATTAAAGTGGTTATAAAGATTAAATATATTTTCTACCATTCTCTCTCACTTTAAGTATATCTCGAGATCATTCTTCACTTGAAACGTCAGGATTTTTATCTTAATACTCCCAAAGTTCTTTCTCATTATGAAATAAGATTTTTACCTTTTCTAGAATTAATCTCTTCATCATTGGAATCCTCCTCTTCTTCCTCCTCAAATGTGTGTTTCATAGAAGATTTAGGTTTAGATGGGGACTCTAAATAATCCATCATCATATATAGAACCTTAAATTAGTCTTGGATATCCTTTATAAACATCTTGAGATCAATTTCTATATTATATGCACCATTATTCATATTTAAACCTACTAAGAAAACATTATTAGTGAATATTTTTTTCCCTCACACACTCCTTTACATGTTTAGACTTGTGCTTCAGGTTACTAAATTTTTTCCATTCAATTTCATTTTTTCTCAATGATATTCTCACCACTTTTGCCTTTTACTACTTAACTGTTCTTTCTAATCCCTTTAAGAAGAACTCTATCAATGGTCCTACTAAAAATAACAAGTACAATAGGGTGATTAGCTTTGGTTAAAAAAAAAAAGATCAATAAGAAGGAAACAACAATAAAATT
Source organism: Erythroxylum alaternifolium (assembly GCA_027478495.1). NCBI lineage: Eukaryota > Viridiplantae > Streptophyta > Magnoliopsida > Malpighiales > Erythroxylaceae > Erythroxylum > Erythroxylum alaternifolium. The sequence goes on from JANIIA010000002.1 coordinate 25,624,520, forward strand.
AAAATAAGAATAAGTTATTAAAATCAACAAGAAAAAAATTGGGAAGTGAAAATTAGGAAAACTTTATAAAGATAAAATGAAACTAGGAATCCTTTTTAAAAAAGGAAAAGGATTAGAATACTTTATAACACACTAGAAGACTTTATAAACAGGTTATGTAATGTATGAAATATAGGTTTTAATGCACATTTTTAATTATGAATGTTTTGTTTCATTTCTCATTTTTCATTTTTTGTTTTATGTATATATGACACAAACTAACTAAAAAAACATAAGAGTAAAGCAAATGGAACAACTTTGAATAAAGAATAATACACAAGGTGAATGCTAAATTAAAAATAATTGTGAAAAGAAACAATTAGATAAGATGGATGATGAATGGAAAAGCACAAATAAGAAAAAAAAGAAGAAATAAATTGTTAAACGATAAATAACACATGATTTTAAAATTCATAAATCTAACACCAAATAATACAAATCTTAAGCTAGAACCACATAAAACACAAATCATAAAGAATTAAAACCATAAGATCTTCTTCAAATCAAGTAAGAAAACACAACCCAAACCAAACTCACTGATTAGATGCAAGGCTACTGGAATTTTGATTGTCACAAGTTGCCTTGATAAGATCACATTAATCTTTTATTAAAGAATAAAGAAGTAATTCTCAATTTGATTTTTATATTGATTAATTTTGAATTACATCAATAATATACCTTTATAGGCATAAAACACATAAGAACTAGGTTTATAAAAGGAAAGAACATTCATATCTTAATATAGGTAGAAAAAAAGTAAATTAAATTGAAATGCTAATCCTTAACTAAATAGAAATCATAATCTAAATAGAAAACAAGTAAATAACATTAAAATGCTAATCCTTATCTAAGTAGAAAATAACATTGATTTTGTTTCTTAAACCTCCTGATTTCAGTACATGACTGATTTTGGTCATTAACATAACATGGGTGTTGATTGCATTCTGCTTCCTAATTCTCCAATCTTCTTTAAACCTTGCTCTTCATGTTTTAAACATGTTCCTTCTTAAAAAACATGTTGAAAAGTGACCAATCTTAGAAATACATTTGACTCATCTTGAATAACCTCCTTTTCTTACATCTCCATGATTAATTTTACTAAGCTATCATCATTGTTTGGTCTTTACCTTAGTTATTAAACCTCTAGTTACTCAAAAATGATCATAAGAATATTTAGAAATATGTGCTTAAAATAGTGCAAGCTACCCTTCTTCATATAACCTCTTTAAATTCTTCATCTTTACTACTATGATTATCATTTTAACCCTCAACTTTATGGCATTCAATAGGCCAATATCTAACAAATTCTTATAGTTCAAATTCAAACTCATTTTCCTATTACATGAAAAGAACTTGGACATTGAAAGATCATTGTATTTTTTGTGCATATTGGATATAATAGTCAATGAACTATCATCTACACAAGGATACAAAGATAGATCAATATGGAAATATATATGTATCTATGAGGTCTTTCTAAAGATGCTTTTAGTATATAGGTTTAGGAGTTTTTTGGTGCTTAAATCTATATATTTAAATAAATTGAAGACCAAAGAAAAGGACTTTCTACTAATTGGATTTAGGTTAATGAAATCGAAGATGCTAAACATAATCTCTTCAAATAAAAGATTGAAGAAGTTGCAATTGTTTTTGTTATTGTCTACTTCCATTAGTTTTAATCTTTTCATGTTTTTGTGAGAGATCTATGAAACATATATCTTTGAGTTTGTCTTTGGAGGTTTGAAGATGATAAGTTATAAGGTAAAAGAGATTAATAGGTTGAGATTTTATGGCGTACAAATTTGGCATTAACCAAAAGGCCTTTTTCATTATTCCATTATGCAAGATAAATGGGATTCATATGGAACTAATAAAAGGGTCTCACTTTTGTTAAATGAAATCATGACTTTTTTTGCATCATGGATATTCAATTATTCACTTTAAATGAGAAATTAATTTTTATGGTAAGAGATGGGGGACCTCTAGGTAGTAACGGTCTTACTAAACTATAATCTAAGGCGAAAGATGCGGATAATCGTAAAGAGGGGTTTAATGAGAGAAGGAGTGAAGATTTCAAAGGTGGGCTCAATCTTTTTTATTTAGTTTTATTTATTTATTATTTTAAATGTATATATGTATAGACATGTAAAATGATCAACTTATGTTATTGTCTACATTAGTATTGTTAACGAAAGAGTTAATGGTGGACTATTTTTGTAACAAATTAAAAGTTTAAATATAATTAGTTTTTTGATAGTTTTGGTTTGTAATATAAAACTAGGTCAAATTTAATGCAATTTACCCTTTCAAGCATATAGCATAACCTATAAAGTAGAATTTGAAGATAGCTACAATAATAGATTGTTAAAAGGACAAATTGAGATAGTTAGAACTAAGAAATTGTAATAATGGTGATATGAAATGTAAAAGCTTAATATGTGAAATTATTAATGCAATTTGACAAAGTCTTGGGAGGGGGTACTTGTTAAGAATAAGGGTAAATCATTAAAAAATTCGAACTTTATTCAATTTTATAATAATTGCCAAAACTATTAAAAATAATAATAAAATATTTAAACCTTCAATTTATAACAAGGATAGCTTGCTATTAACCTTAAAGTTAACAATGATAATGTGGCTCATTATGTTAACACGATCTTTTAATATGTGACAAACGTGTGGCCACTAACATTTACATCATATATTCATAAAGAAAATAAAGAAAAATTTGGTTAATTCTTTGTAAATTTAGCTAAAAAATTCACCCAGCAATCAGTTGTAACCTAAGCGAAACTGGTTGCTACGAAATCCTTAAGCCACCATTGGAAACCACACTTCTTGACTTTGAGGCATATTACACTTCTTGACTTTGAGGCATATTACTTCCTTTGACTCCCTAAACTATACTATCAAGTTAACCTCCTCGTTGATGTTTGATCATGAAATGATTATATGGAGGTATTTGATGAACAAAAAGCATTTAAAGATAAAATTGAGTGCAATAACTGCTTGTGGCAACAAACAGTTTAATTTAGGAGATAAATGTCCATTGAAGAAAAATAATGATATAATGTAATATATGATTGAAACTAAATCAGAATCTAGTGGTACTATTAAATTGAAAAATATGAAATGTGATCATCTTAAATTACGTAGGGCAATTAATATGATGATTGTTATCGTTAATCTTCATTTCACATTTGTTGAATGCTTGCATTTAAATATGTCAATCAATTAGTATGGTTAATTGCAAATGTGATATAATGTCTTACATTGATCCAAAAAGAGAATCAATATAGAAAGAGTTATTTGAATCTCTTGATCATATTTGCTCGATTTCTAATAATTGGAAGAATAAAATATCAAAGGATGAATATGCATGCATTACTTCTCATTTTATTGATAACAAGTAGGAGTTATATTAAAGGATATTTCTTTTTAAGGCATTGAAACCTCCTTTAAATAGATTATCACTTGCTAATGAAGTAGCTCTTTGCTTAGCTCAATAGAAGGTTGATAAAAAGATTTATCAATCTTATTAGACAATGTTTCTTATAATGACAATATGGCCAAGTTCTTGCTATAAATGGTTTGTTATTTTTTTTTAAGGATGTAAATGCATAAACCAAAACATTAAATGCATGCCATATAAAACATAAAGAGTGCTTATTTTAAATGTTACGGGTGCCATCCAATATTTGGTTTTATTATAAAGATAAGTTTACGAGTAATTTAACTTGAAAAAAGGTATTAAGTGCGTTTTGGTCAAAGAGAACAATTTAAATTTCTTTTCCTAATATAAATTTGTCTTTACTTGTTCTTATAATTTTATAAGACATTTTTACATTTTTATCAATATTTAATTTTATTTTTAATCATTATTGGATAAATTTGTCTAATGATATAAAATTAAATTTAATACTCTAATGTTTTCTTAAACAACAATAACTAATTATTAATGTGGACAAAGTGAGTATCATTAAATGTCTTTTTAGTCATCATTTTTAAGATACCCTGAGTGAATATGTAGAACAAAAGTATGCTTTGTTATTTTTATTTAATTATTAAGAACCTGTTGATTTATTATAAAAATGATGATGACGGATTCAATATAAAACAATTGGCCATGTTGATCCAATTAGGGTGATCATAATCTATGTTTCTAGTATTGAATATTATTTCTTACAAAATTTGGCTCAAATAAACACGATACAGTGAAAGGTATTTAGACACGAAACAAGTTATTAGAAACAAAAAGGCAACTTACTAAAGAGTCTAAAAAATTACACATAGTTAAAGCTCAAATACACATTTAATGCAATGCCAATTTTTGTAATTGTTTGAAAATAAAAAGAGACAAGTAAAAAAAGTTATGATATTTTACAAATTAATTATCAAAACAATTTCATCTCTCCGATATAATTAGCTTAAAACAAAAATGTTGTGGTCTACTTTACATAAATTTATGATTAAAACAACAATGACATGCTAGTAGAAGTCTCACTGGTATGTGGGATTTAAGGAGGTCTAAAAGTACGTAGTCTTACTCATAATTGGTAGAGAGATTATTTTCGATAGATCCGTATGAAAAAAGGAAATACATACTAAATAGATACATAATATATAAACATAAAATGAAATGAAATAAAAATACATATTAAAATAATAAAGTAATAATTAAAATGAAAATAGACATAAATGATAATAATAAAATAATAAATAAATATGTACAAATAAAAATATAAAATAAGTAATAAAATAATTAATACAATAAATACAAAATAATGTGAAGGAAAAAAATAAAAGATAAAAAAGTAAATAAATACACAAACAAGAAAGAAGACAAGTAAACAAACAAAACAAATAGGCATTATAAGAAAATGTTTAAGTAAGTAAGGACATGTATCGGCTAAATAAGAGAGAAGTACTACATATTAAATATTTAGGATAAATACAAGATATAAAACTTGAAGGAAAGTGTTTGAAAGACTTATTAGAAAGAGAAGAATTTCTCTACGTGAGATCCTTTACTCGTATCCTAGTATGTTAAAGGTTTTTTATTGAGGGTCACGTCCTCCGTAAGTTCTAATAGAGCCATATCATTCTTGATTACCTCCCCTAGTTTTTCATAGGCCTTCTTCTCTTACAATTCCTAAATACAATCCTCTCGCATCTTCTCACTAGAGCGTCATAATATCTCTTCTTAATATATTTGAACCACCTAAACCTTATCTCTTTTAATTGTTCATTAATACTAGTCATCTTTAATTTGTCTCTTACCATTACATTCCTAACCTTATCTCTTTTAGTAAGGTTGCATATCCAATGGAGATTTCTCATCTTCATCATCATTAACTTATAAGTATGCACATATTTTCTGGGCCAGTACTTTGCCCTATAAAGCATGGCTGGCCTAATTGTTAAATGATATAATATATCTTTGAGTTTGAGTGGTATCGTTTTGTCACATAAAACTTTTAATACACTTCTTCATTTAAGTCACCATAATATGATACGATGAACTATGTTTCTATTGATCTTTTCATTTCTTTAGATGATAAATCCTAGGTACTTAAAATAATTTTTCTATAGCATAACTTCTAAGCCAATATTTACTTCCATATTAGAAGTCACCCTATGGCTCAAAAAGTTACTAAGTACTTAGTCTTAATCTTACTCAATTTAAAGCCCTTTGACTCTAACGTATCCCTCTAAAGTTCTAGCTTAAATTTGACACCTTCTTTTGTCTCATCCACCAAAGCAATGTCATCAACACATAACGTACACCAAGCCACATCTCCTTGTATATTCTTGGTAGCTCATCTATCACTATTGCAAACAAAAAAGGGGCTCAATGAGGAGCCTTGGTGTAGTCTAATATCAACAGAAAAAATCTTTGTATCTTCTTCTATCATCATTATTCTAGTCTTTACACCTTCATATATATCCTTGAAATCCTGTATATAGGTTATAAGATCTCTTTTAATTTCTAACTCCACATGATTTCCCTAGGTACCTTATCATAAGCCTTCTCTAAGTCAATAAAAATTATGTGTAGGTTACATTATCTTTTCTTGTAATATTCCATTAATCTTCTAAGGAAATGTAAATATTCTATCTTGAACCTTCCTACTATGAAACCAAATTGGTTCTCTAAGATAGGTGCATCTCGTATCACTCTCTTCGTAATCATTTTCTCACATAACTTTGTAGTTTGACTTCTCAATCACTTTCTTACATAACTTATAGTTATACTAAGTAGTTTGATGTCTCTATAGTTATTACAGCTTTGAATTTCCCATTTATTCTTGTATAAAGGAATTAACATACTAAGTTTTTACTCGTCTGGTATTTGACAGGCTTAATGTTCTCACTAAAAAAATTGGTTAGTCAAGTAAGACCCTCTTTACTTAGGCTCTTCTCCAACTCAATATGTATCTCATTAGGCCTTAATGCCCTTCCATTCTTCATCTCCCTCAATGCTATTTTAATTTCTTCCCTTATAATTTTTTGGCAACAAGTTATGATTCCTTTCAGACGTTCTAAGATTATCTAAAGAGATGTTATCCTCTATGCCTTTATTAAAAAGGATATACAGGTATCTATAATATCTTCTCTTGATGTCATTTTCAGTCACGAGCACCCACTCTACTTCATCTTTTATATAATAAACTTAATTTAAATCTCTCACTTTCCGTTCTCTAGCTCTCACCAACTTCAATATATAATTTTTTCTATCTTTAGTTTCCAATCGTTGGTATAATTTCTCATAAGCTCTGTTTTTAGCTTTTAAGACTATCTTGTTTGCCTCTTTCTTTTACAATTTATAACTTTCTTTATTAACTATCCTCTCTACCTTTGTGGTCCTATTTAAATACAGCTTTATAGGCTACCTTCTTGATCTTAACCCTTTCTTATATATCTTTATTCTATTACCAATTCTCCATCTTACTACCCTTACAGCTAAAATCTCTTTAATTGCTTTCCTTAAAAGAGTTGCTGCTCTCTCCCATATCTGATCAGCGTCTCCTTCCAATTTTTATTCTTCTCATGTATTACTCTATCCTTAAGTTATCCCACCATATCCCCTTTCAAATTCCACCATCTAACTTTAGTATACCTTATAGGACTTCTGTTTTTCCTCCAACCTTTAATTATAAGATCCATCACTAACAATCTTTGCTGAATTGACATGCTAGCATTAGGTATCACCTTTTAATCCTTACAATTAGGTCGATCACTCCTCCTTATGAGGAAGTAGTCAATTTGAGTTTTTATTTTTTTCTCTTAAATGTCACTAGGTGCTCCTCGTTTTTCTTAAAAAATAAGATGGCTACTACTAACTCAAACACTATAGAGAGATCTAATAAAACAGTCTCACTATCATTCCTATCACCGTATAAGAAATCCCCATGAGTCTATAAATATCCCTATGAAGTTGTCCCTATATGACCATTAAAGTCTCCTTCTAGGATAACTCTCTCGTCTAGGAGATCTGCTGAATCACCTCATCTAGCTCTTCCCAAAATTAACGCTTAAGTTATTTGTCCAACCTTACGTAGGGTGCATAAGTACATACCATATTAAAAACAACACCTTTCACCATAATCTTAAATATATAATCCTATCATTAATCCTCCTCATCTTTACAACATGATGTATGAGTTTGCATGAGTTCCTTGATAACCAAAATACCTACCCTATTCCATTGCCTCGAACACCCTAAATACCAAAATTTGAACCCATTAACATCTTCTGCTTTAGCCTCGTCCACTTTGTCTCCTAGATGCATACTATTTGAATCTTATATTTGTCTGAAATCCCCATTAATTTAAATGACTTCCCTATAAGGTTCCCAATGTTCTAAAAACCTATCTATAATCTATCAATATCATCTTTTATCCTAGGCCTAAAACTTACCAAAGTACTAGCCCTTGCTCCATCATCAGAATTCAAAGCTACCACTCTTACCCTAATGCCCAATATAAGCTACAAAAAACAAGCCTAAAAGGTCCCTAAATGACTATAAGATTACTTAAGAAAGGAAACAAGGATTGATATTAAATCTCAAAATAGGCATCACACTAAACAGATGTGAAAATCATAAATAGAAATGACCGTAAGCAAATCATAATTTAGACAGTCAAAAATTTGAATCAATATGGTCCAAAATCTGAATCAATAATAGTCACCTCTCACCTTACTTTGTAACTGAATAATGGTCAATGACAGAGAGGAATTTGTATAAATAAATAGCAACTGGGTTTCGAAATAATACTAAAATATAGTACTAGATAATTAGAAAAAAACAATCAAATATCAAAAACTATAAACCAAAAAAAAAGAACTTAAAACTTTCAATAGTTTAATGAAGATTGAAAATTGAATCCCAACAGCCACAGAGCATGAATCAACCATGAGCAAATATAATCTAAAACTAATCACAATTGCACTCAATATAGAAGGAAAATTTATGAGATACCGATTAACCAAAGAAGGGAAATAACTCAGACTTTACACCTCGAAGATTAAATTTTACTAAATAACCTGACTTTGCTTAAAATAGTGCTTTAGCTTCAAAAATTGAGAACAGTTAGTGATCATTGACTTTTTTTCGATGTGGGCTTAAAAGCAATGTTGACAAATCATTGCCACTTGCTCTTTATTGAATCAAATTGAAACCAAACCAATTCGATCTGTTGAAGTTGCCATATATCAGCTTTGTATATTCTCGTCATAGTTAGCAACGTTCACTAGAAATTTCTCCAGTGTGGGGCTCACTCAGATCTATAGAAGAAAAAAGCAAAACACAAAGTTTTCCAAAAGCCAAATGAGGAAACGTTTGGAAAAGGACTGAAAATCAACCTAGTAAAACCTAAACTATTATATATAATTGTTAAAATAATGAAACAAAAGAAGTCACATATGGAAGAGAAAGGCAAAGGCTGGGTTTGATCCATTTTATGGTAGTATTAAAAAGGTTATTTGTCGACAAAGATAGATATCAAATCTGCTCCTGTTTTTTATGATGGTTGGAGAAGAGGGGATGGAGGTGTAGATTTCCTAAGTTCTATATATGTGTCCATTAAACTAAATAGGTAAAAACCCAACATATACTAAACTCATAAGCCTCAATATATGAATAGGAATGATCGAATCGAAGATTACATAACAAAACAAGAGTAAACACCTTATGAAATGTACAGGAGAAAAGATTCCAATAAACACCTTATGAAATGTACAGGAGAAAAGATTCCAAGAAAAGAAAAAAATAGCTAGAGACAGTTAAGAAAAATCAAAACTAGAGAATTGGAAATGGAGGATACTTTGTTACTAGATAGCTAGAGACAGTTAAGAAAAATCAAAACTAGAGAATTGGAAATGGAGGATACTTTGTTACTAGAAATAACCTGAGATATTTCACAATGATTGGAGAATAAGTACTTAAGCTAAACAAGTTTGAAATAGGTCAATAATGTTATGTAGAAAGATGAAATTATCATTTTGCAATCCTTTTCTAATATCACAAAACTCGCATGGCAATCAGAGAACTTTATAACTAAGAAGGGGATATAAGAAAATCCAAAAGCTCAATGTAACTACTATGGGAAAAAAATTTTGCTCCAGCTACAAGCTACACTTCTCACTTACTTCGTTATTTAGAAACATGTCCATTGAAAAATAATGACATAATACAATATATGCTTGGAACTAAATCAGAATCTAGTGGCACTATTAAATTGAAAAATATGAAATGTGATCATCTTGAATTGCGTAGGGAAATTAATATGATGATTGTTATTGTTAATCTTCATTTCACATTTGTTGAATGCTTGCATTTAAATATGTTAATCAATTAGGATGGTTAATTGCAAAGGTGACATAATGTCTTACATTGATCGAAAAAGAGAATCAATATAGAAAGAGTTATTTGAATCACTTGATCATATTTGCTCGATTTCTAATAATTGGAAGAATAAAATATCAAAGGATGAATATGCATGCATTACTTCTCATTTTATTGATAACAAGTAGGAGTTATATTAAAGGATATTTCTTTTTAAGGCATTAAAACCTCCTTTTAATAGATTATCACTTGCTAATGAAGTAGCTCTTTTCTTGGCTCAATAGAAGGTTGTTAAAAATATTTATCAATCTTATTAGACAATGTTTCTTATAATGACAATATGGTCAAGTTCTTGCTATGAATGGTTTGTTATTTTTTAATGGGCAAAATTTTCAAGTTTGATGTTCTTGTCACATTCTAAATCTTATTGTGCAACAAGGACTAAAAATAATTGATGATTTTCTTGCTAAAAATAAGAAATGGATTTTAAAATTTGAATAAGTATATTCCAAAACTTAAAAAGTTCTTAGAGATGGCTTCTAAAAGTTGTCATTTGAATGTGATGAAAAAACTAGTGATTGATGCATGCACAAGGTGGAATTCCACTTATATTATAATTGGCTATGCTTTGTATTACAAGCATTTTTTATCGATGTTTTGATTGAAACCTATTTTGGTTTTAAGGCGTTGAAACTGAGTCCGCTCTTACACCGACCATCAAAATCGTGCAGTCCCATAGCGTTTCCTTAGACGCAGGAAGATCCACCTTGCCAAGCAAATAGAGCATTGCCGGAGATCTGCTCATCAAGAAGTAGCTCTTACATTTTCATTTATATCAAGTAGTTCTCTCTTGAATATGCCTTTTATTTTTACAAGTATATAGATTAAATATATTATCCTTCTTCATGCGACATCCCAGATCCTCTTGGTTGCTCTCGCGCTTCTCTAAACTAAGAGGATTCAACGCTGACTAAGCAAAAGAAGGATGCTGAAGCTAATTGGAAAGCTCAGGTCTTCTCCCCCTTTTCTTTAATTTTTTTATTAGGAATATTGCTTAGGCTGTTGAAGATCGATCACAACATAAGAATCGAGCTTCGGCCTTACGGTGTCTACGCACTCTTTTAGCTCTTAAAGGTATCTTATCTAAGCAATCTGTTATTCTCGTTTTAACTTTTACTATTTGATTTTTGTTTATCATGTATGCTCACAAAAATCGCATACACAAGAAGTTGGATTTAGTTTCAATGAATAGGGTTTTGAACATGCATCTATAACAGATGAGTAAGTTTGAAATACCCGGATAAGTTTTTGAATCAACTTCTTGATTGTTATACATGGATTAATTTTGTTCAATTTCAAATGGGTTTAGGGATTTTCACTTGATTTTTGCTCCAAAATTCCCATACAAAGTACACTTTCTTACTCTCAATTCTGTCTTCTGCTCGATTTTGCATATGGGAGTATTGTTTAACTAGGTTTTGGATTTTGGGCCAGTTGCATCAACTATGTTTGATTTTGATCATAAGGGTTGAATGTCTTTTATCTTTTCATGTTGCGATGTGTTATGCAACCTCATAGCCCTTCTATTGATAGAATTATGAGTTGTGGGTTTCTAATTGTGCTACTCATTTGGAAATGTTATTGCAATTCTTACTGGTCTTGTTTTGATGTCATCAAATTGTGCCATTGGAGATAAGCAAAGTGTAGGGTGGATGGATTATGTTATAATAGCATAATTGTTTTTTGTCTTCAGTTTTCTATGACTTTGTGTCATTTGATGCTATCACTATGCTCTTTATTAGTTAACAAAATGGGACGTTGGTATAGAACTGCTGTTTCTTTGTGTTTTTGTTTTGAATTTTGTTAGTTCTGTACATCATCATAGTTTATTCAACATCATCTTCGACAACAACAATCTTTTCTTCATCTATTGAACAACCAAACAGAGAAGCTTCTTCTTACCTTTTATTGTTCTTTTATTTTTCTTTTTAGTTCCTGTTTCATAACTTCTTTGGTTCTATTTTATTTTATTTATTTATTTATTTACTTATTTAATTATATTTACATATTCTTTTAGCATATCAGATTTCATATCTTCCTGCATCACTTTTTCATTGTCACATTCGCATGTGGGTTTATCAGAAACAGCCTCTCTACTCTATAAGAGTAAGACTGCTTACTATCAGACTTCCCTAGGCCCTGCTTTGATGCGGGACTTAGACTGGGTGTGATGATGATGAGATAGATAAAGACTTCTTTGATTTTTCAATTACTAATAAAGAATGACATAAAAGTGGAAGTTCTTCACAAGTTGTTGAAAGTATTTTATAATGTGATTCATTTCTAGATCATAATATTTTATATCAAATGTTTACTTAAAAAGTGTATGAAAAATTTAAAAACATTTGAAAGATGTTATAAAAATCCTACTCCATTTATAGCTAGTATGATCTATAAGATGTTGAAGAAATTTGACAAGTATTGTTCAGAATATTCTTTGTTATTATTATGTGTTGCTGTTTTAGACCCTCACTACAAATTGACGTATCTTCACTTTTGCTACTAATTACTTTATAATAACTCTATTACATCTAATTCTAAAAACAAAAACTCTATTACATTTAATTTTATTGAATAAGTGAAGGAGACCCTACTAATAATATAGGAGTGGTACAAAGTGGAGAAGATAACATCACCTAAAAGTTGAATCTTATTCTAGTTTTTTAAAAAAAGTTTCTTAAGAATCTAATTACAAAGAGTATTTGAAGTCAATGTTTCAACCTAAACTTGCGCAAAGAGTATGTTATGGATTCAGATATTGACACTAATATATTAGAACATTAGAATGTGGCTTCAAAAAGATTTAATACTTTGGATATGTTGATCAGAGATCTTTTGCCTATTCCTATGTTAGCCTTGTATTTAGAATTTATATTTAGTTTGGCTTAAAAAATGATGAGTCCATTTCACTGTTTACTTAAACTAAATACAATAAAATTTCTAATTATTTTTTAGAGTTAATCGACTTCAAAAGAGTTGTTCCAAGTAAATTATTTCATATAACAATTACTATTTTATCTATATTTTGAATTAATTATTCTATTTAATTGTTTGTTATAGAAAAAGAAGATATCTCTTTTTCCCACGAAGATGATGATAAGAGAGAAAAAGATGATATTGAAGAGTTATTATTATGTTTTATATGATTGTTAAAATTTTTTAAAAGTATGAATTGATATGTTGGATTCAAATTTTTAATTTTTATAATAGGTTGGATTTGAGTTTGAAATTATGTCAATTTTATAGGCTTGGTTGAGTATGAATTTAAAGATCTTAAAAAAATTTTAGTTACACTAAAGTTGAAATTCTAAGCTAAAACAAAATCAATGTTAATTGTGCCTTTTTAAACCGGAACCATGAAACTCCAGTCCGAACGCAAACCCCAATCATTTGAAACGACAAGGCGTTGAAAGCCCAGTACTAAGTTCCCACATGGCGATTCTCGGGTCACAACCAGAAAATTTTTCTCGGGAAAATTGAATAAAATCCAATCGACGGAATCTTTGAGAACCATGCAAATAATTGGTGGCCTAAATTACCGTACCCAGAAGATTCTCTCTTTCTATCTATTGGTTTTAGACTTAAACTTGTTTTCCCGTTCAGTTTTCTGGGCCCTTGCGGGGTATGAGGCATCTCTGTGAAAGTGTTTCTCTTTTCGGTTAAGTACGAGCTTGTCCAACTCGATGCGACGGTAAAGTTGAGTCCTTTCCTTATTCCGCGCCAATGATGTGATTTTTGCTTGAATTGGGTCTTTGGAATATGTATCTTTCTGGCACAATACGTTGAGAAATGATACGTTTCAGAGTTTGCTATACTAAAATCAGTGTGCTTCTCCTGGAAACTTGAGGTTGAAAGTGAAGTTAATTTTTGCGCTCTGGTCCATTTCTCCGTTCGTTTTTATGTTCTTTCTTTTTGATCGGAAGCCTTTTCAAAGCAAAGTCATCATAGTCTTGAGTCTTCTGGAAATCGTATAACAGGTATAATCAGTAATTCATGAAAGAAATTAATATGTAATTGAATTGTTCTATATTATTGAAGAGACAGAGCCACTAACTTATAGTTACAAAAGCATCCTAATACGGTTCCTACAATCAAGCTAAGTCATTCACAAATAGGGAAAGAAGTTATTTACAATATTGACATAATCAACATTCCATTCTAAGCTCTATCTTCTTCAACAATTCATTTTTTGTTGCTTCTTCTTATTCCTCTTGTTTGGTCGGATTGTTAGTGTTGACCTTTTACTTGTTTTACCCACCTCAATTCTCTTAATCGCTGTTATTTTCCAGTTTAAATTTACAATTAGAAATGCGAATCTGTGCTAGTTGATTAAAATGAATAAAGCTGCCCCCGTTAGATAAATAGATCACTTTAGCTGCAAAAATAAAAGTAAAAATAGTGACTGACTGTCACTAATGCACTGGTCTTGATATTGGATTACACATCTTTGTTTCCTCTTTCCTGATGATATTTATGTTATGTTTTTGAAGGTCATGATATGATGTTTCAACCATGGTAATTTTGTACTCGTCTGGGGTTAGTCACAAGTTCCATACACATTTGGGCATTAAAACACTGCATGATGTTTCGTTGTGCAACAATTTCTTGACTTGTATTCCTTTCTCTCCTACCCTTCCATGCCGTCTTTATAATAACAAACCACAAATTTCCTCATTTTCTTGGAAAGGGCATAGCCAGCTTCAGACGTGCCTTATATCCCAAGGCGTTTTTTTGAATAGATGGCTGGTAAGCACATTGCAGTTCAGACTTGAGTGTACTGTTTGATTGCTTGCTTGAGAATATATGATTTTACATTCTTATTGCAGTGTCGGTCACATGATTCTATTTTGTCTGATAATGAATACCGCTCCTCCCGGAACATTGCTATCACCTTGTTCAGGAGATACAGGAACGTCATTGACCGTGGAGGAGGTGACAACCTAAAAGTATATTCAGCAATATGCTTTTATCTTTCAATCATCAGTGAAATGTTTGCAATGTGACTTGCTAGTAACATGTTTGAGTAATGTGTACTAGGAATTTATTAGTGCTGGGGTAAATGCATATGCTTTAGGCTGCACTGATGAAGGATTACGGAAAGAGCTCAATGCTATAAAGGAATCAGGTGTTGAAATTGAAGCAATGCAGAGTTACGGTGGAAGTACCAGTGTGAAGTCCAAGATATTTGCAGAGGAGGTTCGTGTTGGAATCCTTTGAATTTTAATATATAAAATTGCATTCTGCATATTTTGAATGACATTGACTTATGCATGTCCATGTGCAAGGGTGTGAAAAATTCCCTCCTTTATTATTTACTGGCTCTTCGAAGGCTCTACATTGATCCTTATTTGGCATTTTTGTGGTACAATAAGAATGTTTCCAATATGTAGTCCATTGACTAGGGTTTTTTCCTGGGTGTCACTGTCAATATCCTTGGAAAGATGATTAGTCGTATATATCATCAGTCTTTCATTACTTTCACTACTGCAGTTATATTCCCTGCTCAACTGTGTGTTAACACTCATGATGGCCTAAGAACTAGACTTCCTATTTTGTTGTACAGGTTGATGAGTGTATCCTGTGGTTGAGCATCCTATTCATCACCATCCTATGCACACCACAACCAACAATAGTTAGGTGGTCCTCCACCCCTTCAGTCACTGATGAAATATTGCTTCGCTGGAAAGGCTTTTGTGCTCTTATAGCAAATGCATATTATGTTAGGGGAATGGCATGGTGAGGGACACTTAACCTTAATTGCCTGGTTGCTACAAGTCTTTCAATTTGAAGCACATAGATACATATGTTTAAAGTTGGCATGTACATTACCTGACCATACTGGCAATTTAGCATGATAATCCTAACTGTAAACATGAAACTTTAGTATGCATGTCCTGTAATCAATTAAACTCACAGATCTAGAATCGTTTTGAAACTGTATAGATATCATTTTGATATTCCAGTTTTAGGACGGTAGGATATACATAACATAAACCCCATATTCGCTTTCACAGAAACCAATATTCTTCTCAGACCATCCCACTCAGGAATATCATAGACTATACACAAGTCCCATTAAGAGTGCATGATGGGATCACCTTCCTAATATATAAATTTTTTCACTGGTTTGCTGAAGGCTTCCAGTAAAGACTCTTCAGCTAGAGCAAATGGCAGTTGTAGGATATGCTGAGGAGCCATCAGTTGTTGCCAGCCGAATGAGATTGGTGTTTAGCACGCTTGAGGTTAGCAATACATTTTCCCTAATAGAGCCTTCAGGCTGTTCTTTTTGCATTGCAGTACGCCAACTACACTAACACTTGGCAGAAATCAAGCTTAGCGTCTAGATGTTTTGCTTATGTTATTTTCTTAATGTTGGTTTTTAGTGTCGTTCAGTTCCTCTAAATGTCGACGCTTGAATAATCATATTCTCCCCTGCTATTGTTTCTGTTGTTTAAGATAAATTGAAACGTAGATTTCACCAATCATATATCTCGCAGGTCGTCAGTCCACAGTGGCCAAGAGTCTAGTTTACTACATCGCATTCCAGAAAGATTTGCTTCCTCAAGCGCCTCGTGTTGTTTATTAGACTTCATAAAGAACCTTGCGTTATCAGCCAAAAGAAAGATGTAGATGTAATATCTGTATATTCAACATATTTGTTTATAGTATTTGGCTGGCAATTGTTTGCTGTACAACTTTAACATCAGAGGTAATTAAACATGAGTCAATGCTATAAACACATTGGATGGCATCCCCGACTTGATCCCACAAATTTGTGTAAAATTACAGCCGAACAAATTCGGCACATAATGTAATATTGGTCACATGGGCTGCACCTACTTGGTTTGTTTGCTTTTTCAGGTTGCAAGTAATTAACATTCCACCCTAGCACATGTTTCTATTGTCAAAAAATGTCGTTACAGGGCCAATTTAGATCGAGGGTCCGGCAAAATTCGATTACAAGATATCTGAAGCCAAAAATTCCACGGAATTTTTCAGCGTCTTCCGTGCACGCCAACATACTGCAGCTGTTGTTTCTGATGTTCCCAACTGGAGCAGCAACAGAGAAAGTTTAGATGTGCAAGTCCATAGTTGGAAGAATGTAAAACCCATGAGAGGCATGAGTCCATGTTTAAAGAGGTTTTATCCTTCTTATATTGTGGAAATTGATTCATGTGAAATCTTATCCAACATCGCTAAATTTTATTCCCTCTCATGGGTTTTATAATTTTCTTTTTTGGGTTTATGAAATCATGAATATAACTTGAGATATGGAAAGCAATGGTCACCTTTCGCTCCATAGTATAGTAGTCTCTCCACAAGTTCATGTTTTGAGAATAAGATGCAAGCGCAGAATCATACAACCGTCGCACATTTGCCAGGCCATCTGTATCACCAATAGATGCAAGATTCCTCTCCAACTGAATGCAATTTTTGTATAAAGCAAGACCGGGATGGGGTAAAGCAAGAAAGCTGCAATTGAATTAGGGGTGCAGATGCAAAATGAGAAACCACACAGCTGGAAATAGTTTTTGAATTTCATTCAATTTTCAAAAAATAAAAAAAAAGTACTTTCTGAATTTAGCATCTGGCGACAACATGAAATAAATTAAACTAGTAAATAACTAGAAAAGCTCTTTGGGCGCATTGTACGACTCACTTTAAGCAGGATTTTCAGCTATTATTTTGTTTAGCTCATAATTCAGTAACATACCGCTTATATGTCTCTCTTGCAGGCTCAATTCCGTCCTTCTGGAGAACAAAATTTACTATGGACCAAGGAACAGAATACCCATTTTCACCGCCACCATGTTTAGCTACTAAAATGAAAGACATCTCAACCAGCTTGTCAAAGTAATGCTTTTCTGCAGCAAAGAACTTGAGTGCCTAAGAGTAAATGGTATGTTAGTTGGCCAATTCATCTTGAAAATTTGTTGAGCCTCACAGACTAGACGGACCATAACGCTTAAAACCCATAAAATGGAAAATTAACATGTACAGTTAGAAGTAAATCTAGCAATATGCATGTAATTACAGTAGCATTAAGCCACAAAAAGTGTTCATAGAGGGCCAGAGTCAATAAAATTCACAGGTAGGTATTTCTTTCCATCAGGTAGAAGAAAAGGAAAGGGAAACTTCTTTAACACAACGTAGCATAGTCCTCAGAAGATAAACTGTCCGAACTTCACCATGCATACTGCATTTGCAATTTATTGACCAAGTAATAAACTAGTTAATGTTTGACCTCCAGACTAGATTTATATTGAAAACTACCAAGTTTATGATCACTAAAAAGAGCTTCAACTAGTAGGTGTTCAATACAAAGACACCGCATTACATTAGCAGAGTTAACAATTATGGGTAAGACAACAGTAAAAGGGCATACCAACATCCACAAGCTGTCAGCTTCTTCAATTGACACTTTTGTTAATGCAATTCTCACTAGTTGGAAGATGGATGACAAATCAGCCTTATTTGGAAAAGAAATATCTCTAGTAAACCCTCTTGTTTCAATTGATGCCCTCAGAAGCCACAACTTTGAGGAATCTGAATATTTTCCACCACAAAGCTTTTCTGCAAGTTTTCGAGCTTCATCCACTCTCCCAAACTGCAAGTAAAATGAAACATAATCGCTAGCAAGATCCTCAGTCATGCATCCCAGTGCCTCAGCCTTTTCAAACACCATTAAAAGACGTGAAATACAATCTTCGGAATGGTTAGGCAGTCCAGGGTTTAGCTTTCCTTCCGAGGTATCAATAACATCAATCAAAAACTTTGTATATACTTTAAACATCTCGGGAGAGGACACAATTTCCAAAGCCTCCTCATAAACCTACAATAGATGGAGCACAGGGAGCAATCAACAGACAATATTCCAAGAAACAATAGCAAAGGCTCATCTAATGTATGCACGTAGCGATTCAGTATAATAAGAGCCCATTAGTTAGGGTCACTTGTTAAAGCATTTCACCAGTATCACAGGAACATACCTGAATTGCATTTTCTAATTCAGGAGACATCCTACCCTGCACACTTCTAAGATCAGTACCATCAATTTGACGTCTTGCAAGCCAATCCCAATACTCTGGATCTTTTGAGAAGTCCCTCTTCATCTCACTTAATATCTTCTCATACATGTCCCTGGAATTCGCAAAGTCTATAGCTTCCAATATCTCCAATAACCGCAGTCTCAACCCAAAACTAGAAGGGAGAGCTTCAACTGCTCCATTATAGACAGTCTGAAGAATGCTCAACCCTTGTTCCCGAAATAAATCATTTTTCTTTTCCAACTCGTTATCAACATTTGATCCATCATCTTTAGCTCTCTCGTCAGTGAGTGACATAAACAAATCCTTATTCTCCTCCCTCCACTGCTTCTCATCAGAAGCTCTAGAATCAAGCACAAAACTACCCTTAGCCTCTCCAAGTGCAACCTTTCTAGCTTTTAATTTATTGAGATACGTAAGTTCCATCCTAAGATACTCCACCCAAAGATCCTCAGAATTGGGACACACCCTCAAACCATTCTGCATAAGAGCACGAGCACCCATCACATTTAAGTTATGATCAAACTCCCAAGCTGCTGCGTATATCCACACCCCAGCAACCTTTGGATGCAGCCTAATAACATCAGCAAGTACCTGTAAATCACACAACATAACACCCCAAAAAAAAAAAAAAAAGTCATTGTAAAAACCAACACTAACTCGTAATTCAAACTGAACAAGCTCCAAAAAGCCTAAACTTCACTCAAACTTACTTTCTTCATACGCCCATTTCTACGCTCTCTACAAAATTCCAAGTACCGAAACCAGAGCTCGATATCTCCCTTAAATCTCATAACCGCCATGCGATATATTTCCACAATTCTAGAAACGCCGGAAAAATCGGAAACAGACATCTTCATCTTCTTGTTTCCTTTCCTCTTGAGCTCACGAGCCACTGACTTTTTGCGGAAGCGGCGGAGATTGTCGAGCTGAGTCTCGTAATCAATGTAGGCCAAGAAGTCCTGTTTTATCGGACTTGGTCGCTTCAATCTGTACTCGAACTTCCGTCTCCTTTTTACGATCTCAGCTATCTCCCGTCGCGTAAAGAGGCCGCGACGCTCCAGGTCGTCGAGCTCGTCGACCATGCGCTCCAACCGGAATTGGACGGTATCCGCCATTGTGGGAGTTCGGTGAGCTGACTCGGGGGAACTTGATGAAGGGTTTAACGCTTTCAGAGAGGACACCGAGCTTTAGGGTTTAGGGTGGAAAACGAAGAGAAGATGAGGACTAAATTACAAATAAAAATTGGGCTTACAGGCCTAAGGGTTCAACAGTGATTACATTTTGAGTCCAGGCCCATTTTCACACTTATGTTATAGAAATAAAATCTTGAACTTGAAGAAGTAAATTTTCTACTGAAATTATTAAGCAATAAGCATTGCATATAATCGTCAAAGTTAAAATATAATTATGTTGAATTGAGGAACAAATCTTATCAGTGTTTTGAAAGAATGCATGTGTAATTTTTATTTTATTGTAATAATAAAAATATTAAATTAATTAAATCAAAATGAAATTTTGTTTATAAATTAATTATATAACTATTATTAATAGTTATCATTATCATTATTATCACCCAGTCCGAAATCCCATAATAAAGCAAGGTCTGTAGAGCTTTGATAGTACGCAGCCCTACTCTTACATAGTAGAGAGGTTATTTTTGATAGACCCACATGCAGATGTAACAATAAAAGAGTGATGCAGGTTAAAGAGTAAATAAGTAAAACTAACATGTTAAAAGATTATATAAATAAAATTAAAATAAATACACAAATAAAGAGAAACTATAGTAACGTTAATAAAGACAAATAAGTAAGGCAATACACAAATAGAGAGAAAATAAATAATAAAAAAAAGTGACAAATGGTTAATTGTGAATGTGATTAAAAGGCAGTTAGTAAAACACACTCAATAAGTGATAAATGGTAGATGGGAAACTGACAAATTGGTCAACTTGAGCTGAAAAGTTAAATAAGACACAAAGGCTAGAAAGCGGCTAACAAGAGACTAAAAAATTAGACAAAATCTAAAACATGATATTTTGAAAGAATATTAGAGGTTCCAGTATCACCCTTGTCAAAATCGTAGATCAACTACGAGGCCTATTCCTCTATTGTGAACACTCCAAAGTCTAGACTCAAGTGGAGTTACGGTATTCGTTACTATCGTACTCAAAAAAGATTCATAGAAAAAAAGATAAGAGAAGAAGACGAATAGAAGCGAAAAAGCAGCTTCAACTGGGAATGTAGACAGTAGAAGTATAAAGTATGATGATGTCAGTATCTTAAATAGTAGAGAAGAAGAGAAGCGTGTTTGGTTTCCTGAAAAGAAGTGAGAGGAATTGACATACAAGTGATTAAAGAAAAGAAAGAGAGAGAAAAAAATTCAAGCTAAGTTAATGAAGCAAAAAAGTGTAGCTAAGATGTTGTCTGGGCCAACGAGGAGCAACCCAGAAAGTGAAAATAGGAGACTAAAAACCTAATTTTTGAAACTATGAAAAATGATGCTCTACGTTGCAAATTTGCAAACTTTAGCACTTCTGAAGGGGAGAGCTTAAGTGCATGGTAGATGTTGGTCATTCTCTAAGGGAGTGAAATCAACAAGCACAAAAGGAGCTTGTTAAGAAGACACACGTTTCAAGAGATTCACATAATGATCAAACCTTATGCATTAATCCTTAGATTCAATTGTTCAAGTAAACCTATATAAAATTCATCAATTCTAACTCTAAAAAAAATTCATCAATTCTAACTCTAAAAACATTCATCAATTGCTTTAAGTGCCTATGGAGATATTTAAACTAATGTTTAGGTGCTTATTCGAGAATAAGTCAGTGAATTGACCTAACTATGAGAATCCTATTAGAATATTACTTATGTGTCTATAGATTTTCTTATAATAATAATTATATAATTGATCATTAGACTTGAGATTATCAAGGTATCTTATGTGAGAATTACTATGTTTTGATGGTACTTATGAACTGTCTGAGGATAATTTAGTCAATAGTACTTGGATATAATATGAATCATATATAGATATAGTTGAATAAGTTAATAAAGGATTCATCACTCAAAAGTAATCAAAGAGAATATTTTATTGTTCTTGATTAGTAGTGATTTATCGAATTCTCTAACCAGAGTGAACTGACACTTAAAAAGACGTCTTCAAATATCAATTATAAATCAATTACTAATTAAGAAGAACAAACATGATTGGATACAAAAGAGTAAACACTATATTCATAATCTGTCCAATTGGAACATTGGATGACAAATGGATTAAACTATATATCATAATCATGCATAGATAAGTTAAGTCAAACCACTTTGACATTCTTAATATTTGAGTGATCATAACTTGTAGTTAGATGTCAATTTTGATCTATGATTATAAATTGTTTAATTTGAGAATTAAAGATAAATTAAAAGGATTCTAATTATGAATCATAATTATAATTTATAACCATTGACAATATATTAGAAACCTAATCGGTCACACATCTCATGGTTGATAAAACGAAAAGCTTTCTAAGGAATTCAATAGGAAATTGAATTAGGCACGATTTTATATTTTTTGATTTAGTTTAATTATTCAAATTATTCAATTTCATGATCTGATCAGAAATCGTAAAAATTTATTTTTTTTACAACGCCCATGATTCGATCACGGTTGATTGCTAACATATTTGACATTAGATTACCACTAAATTTGATTGCAATCAGAAGACATGTCTAAGATGAAATTTGATCTAATAAGGGACACTATAAGTTATTACTGATGCCATATATTTCAAAGTTTGGTTAATAATTTTTCAAGTTATTTTTAAAAAGGTTTATATTAGTATTCTTCGATGATATGCTATTATATAGCAATTCATTTTAATCTCATATGAAGCACTTATGCAAAACTATGAAAACACTCTAAAAGAACCAGTTGTTCATTAAAGGTAGAAAATACGTGTTTGAGGTTAGAGGTATAATACTTAGGATACTTCATATCAAAGAAAGATCTAGCCACAAATACAAAGAAGATGCAAAGTATTCTACAATAGCCAATCCCAAAAATGTTAAAGGAGTTAAAAGGATTTCTTGGTCTGAGAGGGTACTATCGTCGATTTATTAAATATTATAGGGAGTTGGTTAAGTATTTAATGGATATATTGAAGGAAAAAATATTAATCAGTGGATCTGGAGCGTAAAGGCATAAACAAAATTTGAGAAGCTTAAAAAATCCATCACTTCTGTATCAATTGTGGCTCTTCCATATTTCTCTAAACCATTTATCATTGAGATAGATGCGAGTGGAATGACAATACGAGTGTTTTTACAATAAGAAAAAATCTAAAAGCATTCTTGAGCAAATCATTAGGAGGGAGAGACATGAAGCCCTATCATCTTATGAAAAGAGTTTCTGGCAATGATCAGAGCCATTAAACACTGACATCATTACTTAAAAGGGTGAGTATTCATTATGAAAACCAACCATGAGAGCTTAAAATACCTTTTGCAATAACGTATCTAAAAGTGGGAAGGAGAAAGCTATTGTTGACACTCTATCTAGACTCACCACTTAGAGTTGTTGACAATGTCCACATCCTAAGCGTATGCGAGGCTGATAAAAGAGATAGAAGATAACTGGAAACAATATCTTACTTATCAAGAATGAATTAGGAAATTGATAGATGTAACACGCGAGTCTAGTGTTTATAAATGGAAGGAAAGCTTGTTAAAGTGGAAGGGGATAATTATAGTCGAATTCAACCTAAAATTTAGGAAGAAGCTTGCCATTATAGGGAATGACGACATGACAGAAGGGCACGCAGGGGCTGTTGCCACTACAGAAAAGTTTACAAAACCTAATTTAGTATAAGGGACTATCCAAAGATGTAAGGAATCATATCAAGCGTTGCTCATCTTGTCAAAGGAATAAATATGATAATTTAGCATATTTGGAATTGCTTCAAACTTTATCAATTCTTGAAGGAAGTTAGAGGGAATTGAGCATGAATTTTTGTTGTTTTTCTGGTATATACGACTTAACCATAATTAATAATAAAATAGAGGGAGTAAGAACCGGAAGAGATTTTATGCTTGAATTGAATAATTTT
Organism: Erythroxylum alaternifolium; assembly: GCA_027478495.1. Lineage (NCBI taxonomy): Eukaryota > Viridiplantae > Streptophyta > Magnoliopsida > Malpighiales > Erythroxylaceae > Erythroxylum > Erythroxylum alaternifolium. The sequence goes on from JANIIA010000002.1 coordinate 25,648,623, forward strand.
CATTGAGAGAATAGTAACTTAAATACAAAAGCTTGCAAATGAATTTGAGAAACAATTGTTAGAAAATCTCCTAATATGATATTGCTAACATAATAAGCAAACAGAAAATCAAACTAATTTGGTCAAAGATGTGAAAAACTGAAATAGTAAAAATCTGGAACAAAATCTGCAACTAATGCACACATTTAAACACTCCTCCTTGCATCAGAAGCTGCAGATTACAAGCTTTTCCCTTAGAGACTCAAATTTGCTTTTTGGAAGAGGTTTAGTGAAAATATCTACAAGTTTATCTTCATTCCTGCAATACTTCAAAAGCACAACCCCATCCTTTTGCACATCTCTAAGAAAAAACAACTTGACTTTCAAATGCTTTGTTTTTCCATGAAAAACTGGATTGTTGGAGATAATTATGGTTGCCTGATTGTTAACCATCACTTCAGTGCTTTGTCCTTGCTCCAAATGCAAATCAAACAATTTTTCCTCAACCATAAAGCTTGATTATCAGTTGTTGTCGCTGCAATAAACTCAACTTTAGCAATTGATTGTGTAACAACTTCTTGTTTTCTTAAACACCAAGAAAAGATTCCTGTTTCAAAACTGAAACAATAGCCTGTGGTGCATTTCATGTCATTAAAGGAACCTACCTAGTCACTGTTAGAGTAACCCAGCAACTTGAAATTTTGATCAACACTAAACTTAACATGTTGGCCCCGGGTCTCCATATGAATTTTATGGCGATTTATTTGAAATAATAATAATTATATTTGGGAACATTGTAATAAAATCAAATATAACATTTAAATTTAATTACAATCTAGACAAGGAAAATTTTGTGGTGGGACTTTTCTAATATAAACAAATAGAAATTAAATTATTATAAAATGATTTTAGACATAAAATGAAATTATACAAAAATGATTTAACATAATCAATTAATTATTAATAAAATACAC
>JANIIA010000002.1:25711736-25728731 GCA_027478495.1 Erythroxylum alaternifolium
TTAATTAATTATAGTGTAATTAATTATTTAATTGATTTCACCATAAATTTGATTATTGAAATTAAAGCTTTACTTATGAAGTTATTTGGCTCATAATTATACCTTTTATCTATCCTTTGTATATAAAAAGTTAAAAACATACTAATCATTCTCATTCCTCTCTTCCATTCCTGTAGATTATGAGAGGAATAGAGGATTGCCCAAAACTAAGGAATGAAACTCTTAGGTCTTCAATGATAGGTTTATACCAAACATCAATTTTCATTCCATACCCATACCTTTTTTTCCATACCCCCCAAACAAGCACCCCCTAAGTCTCCTGCCTCGTACCTGTAAAATCACGTTGCAAATTTTGGATGAGTTTTTGCAAACTCAACGAGAGACCCATCATTGGTGATCTTACTCCATGCACACACAGATTTCATACAACTAATCAGATTCACAACATTTTCTATCAAAATAAGACATAAGAATGTAATACAATTCGTATACTTTCTTTTAGAATTTGAACACCTAATCAATCACATTATCATGATATATCATTTTAACATCACAACTTCAGAAAGAATTCACATTCAATATTTCAAAATCATAATATGCAATTGCAGATGCATATGAGACTCTCAATTCATTATTATTTGTTGTGACTGAGTGCCTTTCAGATACAGAAGCAGATACTAGCCCATTGGGCTCAGGGAGAAGCAAAAATCACGGAGCAGAGCTCTACGTGCAGTATACTGAGCTTATATCTCTTTCAAATTGGCTACTTTGATCAAAACGCCTTTAACTGAGCATGCATTTTATGAAAATGCATCAAATAAAAGATTATGCCATGAATAACATTCACTTATGATGCACAGATAGAATCTTATATTCATCGGACCTCAGTCCGACATTTAACTTTCGTTGAACATACAGAACTCAGAGGCAAACATATATCATTCAATTTTCAGATGCAAATATACACTTCCAATACATTCCTAACTATTAAACTCTTCAGACTGTTAATGTCTTGAATTCATATTCAGATCATAAACAGTTCAATAATTGGAAGTTAAAAAGAATAAATCAAACAATCAATCCTAGGAAGATCGTCTAGGTTGACTCGCAGATGCTCCTTTTAGCTTATTGCCTTGAAGTCCTGGAAATATCTGGATGCTGTCGCTCAATGTGATCCTCTATAACATATCATACATACACACATGATAATTTTGCACAATTATGAATTTATAAATGCAAATTCATTTATACTGAATATGTACAATGCATGTTCATGACCAATTCCGGGTTCTTTATTCAATTTCTTGTCACAATGTTCATTCATACCACAATACTCAATTGATCAATCCAGATTTGTCTAAAAACATACTTTCGGATCTACTTTGCATGATTATTAACATCAGAAAAATGAGGTAATTTTGCAACACTTCCTTCTATAAAATTGTTCTCCCATGTCTTAAGTTTCTAATGACTCCAAGATCATCAAATTTGGTTTAGTATTTTATGAGTTAAGCTCATAATATCATAGATTGTGTATAATTGAACTTTTGACTAGTTCATGATCATACCCTCAAATTATACAACTCGTATCTTTCAACTCAGGTATCCAAAAATTACAAACTTAATAAAAATTGAAAGATACGAGAATGAACTACAACTTTTGTGAAGATAAATTTATCTAATTCGGCTTCTATCGATACAGTTTATTCAATATTAACAGGACATGATTTCTATCTCGGGTAGTACTACAACCTCAGTCAAGACTTAATTTCGAGCCAGATTTTGAAATGCCTAGAGGTAGAATTAAACTTAGACTTCTGAAAGAAAGTTGTATCCGTATGACTCTAATTTAATCTGAATTAAGAATCAACTCATTTAAAAATAAGCAGATCAAGATATACACAAAATACCGAATCATGTTTAATGAAAATATTCCAGTTCACTTCCTCATTTTCATCCTAAATTCATCAGTTAAATCTTTCCCGAATGACCTCATATGGCTATATATTTTTATGTAGAGGAAGAAAAATGTGTTATGAGTTTGTTGGTTGAAAAATCAAGTCATTTGGATGTCGGAAGAAGAAGTTATAGCCAAAAGAATGAAGGATGTTCAAAACTGTCAAACAGCGTCGTGCACTACCTTTTATTCCAACTTCTTTCCAGCTCTTCCCAAAACAAACCTTCGGGTCAATATTTCATGGTCATTTTTACAAGGAATATGAAGGATTTAGGTAAAACATTCTTCTAAAAAATTGTTCCTTTATGCCTTAAGTTTATAATGAAGCTAATTTCATGTAATTTCGTTCAGTATTCTGCAAGTTATACTAAAAACGATATAGACTGTTCCCAAACCATGACAGAGCACAATTTTTAACTTAAAGCCAAATTCCAAGACTCTTAATGACATATTTAAAATTCAATTCCTTCAAAAACAATGTATTTATATGTCTCTAGTTTACTCTGAATCAAACTCCATCTAATTTGGATATTCACATATCAAGTTATGCTTTAAATACAGATATATGTTTAGTGAAGTACTGCATATAATATACTCCAGCTCACTTCAAACTTTCATCTGGTTATTCATATCTCCAAATTTGCTTCTTCCTTCACCACCCACACATGCATCAACACCATTTAAGCATGCAGCAATCCACAAGCATGAAAATTTACTCTACTTACGCATGCATCCAATAAAGACATTAAAACATGCATAAAACTTGCTTGACTAAGGTTCTCTCTGTCTTCTCTCTCTTCAGAAAATTTTCCAGAACTTAGGAAGCATACAACTAGTTTCGGTGATATATGAACAAGGGATTTAGCGACAATCAAAACCTCTAATGATAGAAAACTTTACAAGGTGTAACCTTGATAGATTATCCAAAAGCCAATAGATGAAAATGGGCATATATGTTTTCGGTGATGGTGAAAAGAAGAAAGGAGATGGTGCTTTCGGTGGAGACCAAACAAAAGAGCTAAAGAAATTTTCTTACTCAAACATAACTTAGGTGGCTTCATCACACAATGCCACATTTCACTCTTGCATGTAGCCCATTTGTCATCAATGTAGGGCTACCACTTGTCACTTATCTATTGGTTCACATGTCAAACACTAATAGGTCCATTTGTCACTCCATAATTTGTCTCTTAATTTCTTTATTTTTCTTAATCTAAAATACCTCAAATTTTTAACAGCTTTCCTGAATATCCTAAATGTCTTCAAAAAATGTGGAATTTATTTTGATACACACCAATTTAATTATCCAAAATTAATACTTTAATCACATTAAAAATTCACTTATGCCAGGAAAAATGTCAATGAATGCATGTACAATTATTTCATGAATGACAACATTATTCACGTGCATGTGTATGCCATATAATGCATGAAATGCATTTCTAAAGTCTCAATAAATTTAAAGCATTCTAGAGTTTTAACCCTAATCATGGGATGTTACATATGGAGTTCATAATTTTGATTAAAGAGTGTATGTATGTTATGGATGAATCTAACTATCTTGCCTTTAAGAAATTCCTTTAAGATGCTAATGAATGTTTATATAAGGATGTAAAGAAATTAAGCCTTAAAGAAAACAAAAATGATCACTAAAAGACCCTATAAAAATAAAATATTAAACCAATTAAGGGAATAAGAGGATGAGAAGCTTTTAATGGATTGAAAATTCAAGAAGAATCATACTCTAAATCAAATAATATGCGATTTTCAACAAAAGGTAATTACTCTTATTGTAGAAGTATATCATATGCTACTTTTATATTTCCACAAGTAAGCCCAATATTATTTTTAGTATATGCTTATGTGCTGGATTTCAATCAAGCCCTAGGGAGTCCCATCTTCTAATCATTCAGTGTATACTTAGATAACTTCGTGGTACCTTATCATTAAGAATTTAGTATCCTAAGGACATTTTTTTTATAATTTAGATGGCTATTAAAATTTAGATTATATTAGTAGTATCTTGTATAGGAAAAGCTTGTCTAACACTTATCAACTTTGAGGCAATGCATTAGTATTAATGTTTAGCAAGAAACAAATTTGGTTTCTTAATTAACTATAAAAGTTGAATATATGGTGGCTAAATGTTGTTGAGAATAAATTCTATAACTTAGACAACTTTGGGATTACGAAATAGATTTTACAAAATACCTATTATGTATGACAACACTAGTTCTATATGCCTCACAAAGAACATCGTTGAATGAAGTACATAGAAATTAAATATCATTTAATTAGAGATCATACACAAAATAAGGATATTAATCTAGAATTTATTAACACCTTACTCCAATTAGACAATATTTTCACTAGACCAATAAGTGAAAATAGATTTTGCATAATTAAAAGAAAACTGGGTATGTTTAATGGAAATTCTATATGATAGATCACCTTACACAACTTAATTCCTTCTTAGTTCTTATCTAACGAATCTAATATGTGTTTTAATATTTTAATCTGATTTTTGAGATTGGTCCTTAAGTTTTTAGGTCACATTGGATAACCTATATTATAGTGTAGTCAACGAATTTCCCCATAAATCAATAATTTTTATGTTTAGTGATTTTTCATATTTTGATCAATGCACTGGTCGATGACTTACATTGGTCAACCAATGTCTTTTAGTGGCCGACTTATATAACCATTTTTCAAAAAAAAAATTGTGTGCAATGAGTATATCATGCATTTGGTTGATTATATTAATTAATCAATGTATTTATATGGTTTAGCAATACAATCATGTTTTTTTTTTCAAATTCACTCTCCCTCTCATTCATCAATACTTTCCCTTTCTTTTATAAAACTTACCTACCACACTGCACTCCTCACACTATTTTCTTTTCATCACTGTCTCTCTATACTCCATCCCTTTAATTCTCTCACTCTTTTGTCAATCTCTTATGATTTACTCAAACTTCATAGAGCTTTTCGCTGATAATGCGTTGCTTATCTCTAGTGGCATGTCACCTTCTTTAGTGAAAATTTAGGTGACTCAGAGGGTTAATTAGACCCTTTTACAATTTTAGCAATAGTTCCATTATTCTCCTTCCTCAGTTCATCAAGCCTTTTATAAGGTAAACCCTAACCTCTCCAATTTAGGGCTTTTATGATTTTAGATACTTCTCTTTCAATTGATGCCTAATCCTTCATATTTTCATGTTATTAAACCTTGTTATACATTTAATTTCATCCAATCACATTTAGATTGCCAAAATTTTCAAATTTGAACATATTAAGGTTTTAGAATTGGGGATTTTTTAATATCTTATGTATTTTTTGTTAAATTTTCAAATTGATACTTTATTAATGAAATTGAAGGTTGTATTTTAAGTTCTTCTAACTCGTAATTGTATGTTTAATTTTTATTAAATTTGACTTTTTGGCACTTTAACTATTATAATTTGGCAATTTTTGGAATTACTCAAAATTGTGTAAATTGTTATGAAATTGATGGTTAATTCTTAGAATTGGTAATATATTTGAGTTATTTCCACATTTAATTTCATTAAAACTTATGAATTCATGACCAATTAAATAATTTCAACCTAGGTACATTTAAAGAAATAAAAAATGTTTTCAATCAGATATAATTATGTCACTTCATAAAAATTGAAACTATTTTATTAAAAAAACCTTTCAAGGTTTTTTAGTATTATATCATAATTAAATTCTTCATAGTTATTAAATATTTCTCAAAATACCTTGATTTTGATTTTTTTAGTCAATTATGCAAACTTCATGATTTAACCTACACTTTCTTATATAATTACACATTACTTGTTGTCATGAATGGGAAATTGAAATTGATGAGATTGAACTTTTTAGAATATATTGAAGTGCTTTTTTTTTGTAAAGGGAGCTTAGTCCTTTAAATCACCAGTACCTATTATGTTTTAGATTTCTGTTTCTGTCCTTATAATAACTCACATATTTTATTCCTATGGCAAGAAGTAGAGGAAACTTCGCTCAAGTGTTCAAAACAATTACTTGAGGTAAGACTAACACCCACCCTTATTAAGACATGAAGGACTTTGGAAAGATCCCTAACTCGTCCCTCATATACTCCTAGTTCTACTTATAAGGATGAGTACTTTGACATTTACTCTTCTCAAATTATTGATTATGATTCATATGATTAAATGAAAACTTTGTCATTTTCTTATCATGTCCAAAATAATTTAAAGAATATAGCCTTATACAAATTATCATTGATCAATGATGGGAATTTCTACTTACGAAGACTTGCCATATAATCCCCAAAATATTTAGGTTGTTTTACTATAACCTTTAGTCTCTAATAATCTAAAATAGTACTCACCTCTTCTATAAAGTCTAAGGTGCAGACATTGAACTAACTAGTGATCTCATTAACGAAATCTTTGGCATTCCTATACTTGAATATTATTCTTATTAAGATTGCCTTAATAAATATTATGTAAGTCCATATTCTATGTATACTCAATTTAAACCATCTTTGAATTATATTATATGGTTGAAGTTAAGAATAAACCTAATGATGCTTTTGGTCTTAATGTTATTCCTAGATTTCATCATCTTTTCATTAAGTACATCTTTGTTTCTTCTAGTGGCCATTTTATGTTGATAGACATGATGAACTTTGATTTCTCTTTACCCTTAGTTTAGGAGAGACCATTTATTTTTATGATTTTATTTTTCATAATATAATGTATTTTAATAACACTAAGAAAAAGAAACAAAATATCTTATATACTATAATCCTTAGCCTCATATTCCAACATTTTCACATCAAACCCACTAAAGATGAGATTGATCTAAATTTCTTCTTTGATTTTTCTACCTTGAACTATATAGGTTACTAATTAGTTGATGGTCATATGACTCGAACACTTTTTATGACAGTAGCTACATCCCTAGTAGCCTATACCACTACATAGGGCTCTCCTATATAATGATTGTTCCAATGGGCCCTTACTTAGTCATAATATTGAGCTACCTAAAGATGATGAGACCATTACCTTATCACTATACCATGTTTCTCCATTTGATGCTCTTGTAGTAGCTATTAAGTATCATCTCACTCACCTTTAAGGCGAATTGACTCTTACAATGATGTTACTATGCACCATCTTTATGACTTAAATCATTTGATTCAATCTTGCTTTCCTCTTTCGGATAACTAGTTTTTTATGTTTTAAAAAAAGGCGAAGAGAAATTTATTGATATTAAATTTAGGGGGATTATCATATATGTATCTTTTTTATAGACTAGTGGACATGTTCAATAATTTGAAATATAGTTTTATCATTTTAATTTGTACTTAATATTGCACTAAATTTTATCATGACTATAGGTATATTTTAAAAGTTTAATTTGTAAATTTTTTCATGCCTAAATTAAGGGAGAGTTAATTGTTTTTAATATATGTATGCATGATTTTATTATTGCTTCTTCTAATATCAAAAAATATTTTATCATCATAAAAGGGGAAGATTGTTTAATCAAGGAAGATACTAATCAATTTTTTAATGCTAATAAAATATAAGTACTACTAATGAATTATAATTTTTATGAAAGTAATATGAGGGAAAATTGTAGCCATGCATAAGTAAAGAGACTTTTTAAAAAGAAGCTAAGGAAATTTGTGTCATTCGAAGTGAAGGAAAAAGAAGATCAAGGCATATCAAAGTTACAAATAATTTGTAATTTTTATTATACTTTCACTTTATCACTTTGATAATGTTAAAGCCTTACTATGCATAAAAATGCCATCATTTTAACTAATTGTATGAGTGTTTTTCATTCATGAAGAGAGATTAAAGTTTTGATTTCAATAAAAATCCTCTTGAACTTTAAATCATTCTTTGGGAACATTTTTAAAAGTATTTTTGTTAAGAAAATGAAGTTTAAGCATTTGAAGTTATTGAAATCATGATTTTGGCAGGATTGGTTGATTTATAGGGGATAGTGGTCAATCAATATAGGTTAAAGTTGTCAAAATTGATGTACCAATATTTTGTCATAATATGAGGTAATATTGATCAACCAATGTGCTAACTTGATAAACCAATATGACTAATTGATCAACCAATGCTTAATAGCTTAAGAATCTTGTGCATTTAATGCACACTGATCAATTAATATACTATAGTAATCAACTACTATCCTCCAAGTAACTGTTTAATTGCTAGTTTTTGGCTTTAACAGCTAATTTAGGTCCCAAAATCCTGTTAATATATGTTTTCTCATTAGTTCTTACATTGAAAAGAATCTAGGTGTTTTTATACACATACTTATAAGATTTTTGAAGCATTTGAGTTTTCATTATCTCTTTTTTTTTTAATGAGTGATCCATTTATGTTTATTAAAGTGATCAAATGATATATTTTAAGTTGTAGATTCTTTTGCGAGTAGGTTCACACTCTAATTTAGAGAAAAATTGTAAGAAGAGTTGCTTTTTACTTTTGAAAAATAAGATTGTTATAAGAAGCTTCCTTTTCCCATGTTGAAAGAAGAGACTTAAAAAAGATTTCAAGAAGTGTCTTAGAGAGTGTATGAAAGCAAGGTTATTTGTCAAGTCACTATAGAATAGTTTTTCTTTCTTCTTCTCTTTACTCCTTAAATTATTTTGAATTGTGTTACTAACTTACATTAAGCTATTTTTCATCATATATTGATACTTATTTAAAAAATTAAAAAATTTACCAACACAATACTCATTCTCTTATAGGTGTCATTATAATAAATAGTATGAAGCTCAAAAAATTAAAATTAATATAAAGCAAATTAAATTAGATATAATGATATTAATTTCACATAGGATTAAGTGTCATTAGATGTCAAATTATAATAACTTAATCATGTATATAATGGTTAGATGTTATATGATCATGCATAGTCTTATCATCCATTTTATGTTATTTACTTGAAACATGCATATTAAGGAAAAATTAACATATTTGAAGTAAATATATAACTCCTATTTTAGGCACAAAGATACAAAATGAATAAATTTTAACGATAATGATATTGGTCACAACACAATAACCATTACTATGAGAAATAATATTACATATGCCATTATTATAATACAAATATTACCAATAAATTATTATAGTGCAACTCATATTACAAACATACGATTTGATATCTGTATGAACATATTTTTCTAGGATCAAATTTCTTAGGATGAATTCTCTTATGATGACTATCGTATAAAAAAGATATGAATATATAAATTTAATTAAAGTGAGATCATTCTTTATCTTATAAATTCAAGTAATATAAAAGAACAAAATACTATAGATGATGAATGTTCACAATATAAGATCAATAATGTAACAAATTTTCAATCTATGACAAAAAAGGAGGATTCAACTAATAATATAACATGGCCAAAAAAAGCAGAGAAGAAAAAATCTCAATAATTAACGATATTCCATGCATTTATGAATTTATTTCTAACATGGTATTGGTGAACTAAATGATAAAAGAATAAAGTTAGAAATCTTTTAATGCTTAATAGAGTTAATGATAAGTTTATTGTGTCTATCGATATTAAAAATTTTCTAATTATGATATAAATTAAAATTTTTAAGTTAATGAATATGTTTATATTTGGGGTAATTGCTCATGATCTCTTATAGCTAGACCTTCTTCATTTTAGTCCCTCATTTTTAGAAATATATTTTTATCATTTTAATTTGTACTTAATATAGCACTAAATTTTACCATGACTATAGGTATATTTAATGATTCCAATGCCACAAATACACTCAATGTCCATCTTTAATCACATCCACATGGTCATTACATCACAACCATACTTTTATGAAAAAAATATCCTTAAGGCTAAATTTAACATATTTTATATTAAAATTTTCCAATTCAATTCCATTTGATTTCTAGCACTTAAAAACAATCCAAATTCACTTACATGACATTTTAATACACACATTTAAGCGATAAAATTTCATTAACAAATTTTTACATAATCATGAACCTTTGGCCGAATTTCAACCAAAACCAATTCCAAATTAATTCTTTTCCATTTCTTTACTTCATTAGCATCAAAATCATGCTATGAATATCATAAAATATCAAAATAGAATTTTAGGTCATATCACATTAAAAACCCTAGCCATGGCTGAAATTTCATCTACTCATTTCTATGGTATTTTTCCATTCTTTCATCATTAAACTAACTTCCTAATGCCATTAATTAATTTTAAATCATCAGATGGCAAAATAAAACACTTTAGGCAATGGATCTTACCTTTGACCAAGGTTCCACACACTAGTTTTCTTGATTTTCTTCTCCTAATCACTTCCAATGTAATAAAATCTTGATATCACGTCATAAGGGTGCAATACATAACATCAAAACCAAATTTAAACTTTTTCCAACAAAACTAGTAAGCTTACCAACCCAATTTCTTCTTCTTCTTCACTTGGATGGCTATGGGACCTTGTTGGATGTTTGATTGGAGTTAGAAGAGCATGAAAAACTCCTTGGATTATTTCTCCATCGCCTAGCCACACCTCTCTCTTCTCCTTTTCCTTTTCCTTTTCTTATCTTTTCTCTCTCTTTTTCTTCCTTTTTCCATCAATAGGGCTTTACACTTTTTAAAAGATGAAAATTTTGCTTAATCACGCTTTTTGCCCACCATTTCCATTAATAATATCTCATAATTACACCTTTACCAAAACTTTTTATATTTATACTTTAACCCATACCACTTGTCAACATTTAATTGGTTAATTTCCAAACCAATTAATGCATGGTTATCTCATAGAAATCTTCTCATGTAATGCACATATGGAATTTGGATGCATTTGGTTTGATAAAAATGCCCCCTTTTTTGAATTTAAGGCACTTTATGCTAAAATAAATTCTAAAAATATTCTATGGTCACCCTTACTTCAAATTGACCACTAATTACTCTAATTGGGCATAAAACATTTAAATTGGGTGCTTGAAAAAATTTCAATAGGAGAAAAATCACTGAATCCCATTATTTTTCAATAAGGGGCACTTTAGTCGAACATTTTCAGATCTCTTGAAATCTATCCTAATAGACTTATTTTTACTCAAATGCGGTCCTTTTTTAGACTCTATAATCTTTCCGATAATTTCTGATCATTAGGGTCTGTTCGACAAAAATTTACTATTCATAGACACTATTCATCTAAGAATTTTGTTTATTGACTTAAAACTTTCCTCCTAAGGTATTAAGTCTATGGTTTTACACATATAAAAACCTTTAAATCTTAAAATGACCCTTTTACCCTTTACTGAATTAAACTAATAAATTTTTCTAAATAAATTTGAAAAAATTCTATATAATTCTAAACCTCAAATTGACCTCAATATACTCCAATTAAACGTAAACACCCTAAATTGCGCGCTTAGAACATTTTAACTTGGCACATTATCCTAAAATCCATTATTTCTTGATACGGTTCTTTTTATCCGAAAATTTTTGGATTGCTAGAATTTGATTCAAACAACCTTTGTTTTGACCTGTTTCAATTCCTAGGGACTCCAATCCTAATTCCGGAGCTTTTCATTGTATTTCAAAATTACTCAGTAACTTTTTCAATTGCCTAGAAGAATTTTCTTATTAAATCTAGAAATTAAATCAAAAATTATCGGATGACACCGAAATTGTTCGGATTTCATTCAAAAGTGTCACCTAAATCCCCAAAGCACATTTTAAGGCTTTTAAAGCTATTTTGGACTCATTTCATAGCTTTTTGAAGTTTTTGAAAATTTTCCAAAAAAATTATGGACGGGTCTAGAACCATCTCCGATCTATGCGTGATCTCCATTATAACTTACTAATACATTTAAATTATTAAATTACTCTAATATACCAAAAATAAAGTATACTCTATAAAATGCATGTACAACACATTACACAGTACAACAATATTCGAAATAGTATATTACACGTAGCAATATGACCAATGTTCATTTAGTAGTATAAAAATCATGTTTAAATATTTGGATATTAAAAATATTAGTTGCTAGGAAATAAATATGATAAAAATAAATAAACCAAACTAGCCATATGTATATCAATTTCAAGCTCAAATTTATTGCCAATATTTCTTGCATACTTGTCTTAAATATGCAAGAAACAAAATTTGCATTAAACCTTTACCAAAATTTGCCTCCACTAGTAAGTGTACTCCATTTAAAATTTACAATAGCAAAAATCAATCAACAACAATATTAATATTACCATATACGATAACAAAAGATGCTTAAATTTTATATCACTTACCACAAACATAAAGTCCAAGCTATACTTGGGTATAAGAAGACTAAAGCACAACATATTCAGTAAGAAAATTGATAAAAATCTATTAACAAACTACTAGTTATATATTATATAAGAATAGTGTAATAAAATTTGAATGTACATGCTACTTCTATTTTGATTTGTAGAAAGCTTCACCATGTTACTAATGTGAGTTCAAGCTTTAAAAAATGAGAGTAGGTCACCAATCTCAATTTGAATATAATAATTTGAGCAGTATCAAAATCAACAAACTTGCCATAACAAATAAACTGAATTAGTTACAATTTTAAAAATTATATTACATATACCATGAAGTTTAAATGAACAATTACTATAACAATATTGGTCTCCTATTAGTTAACTATATAACATCAACTTGAATGTAGATTCTTTTCTTGAAGAAAATTGATATATATAATAGATATTATAAGTCCACTACCATCCTTATACTTTTTTCCTATATTCCCCAAGCTCAGCCTTATAACATTAGCTACAATTGTCTCTAAATGCCTTCAACTGTATTCCTTCCTTCCTTTCATTTCAAAATTTTGTTATGCACTTTATTAGGATAGTCACAATATATTCATTTTTATTTATTTTACCTCCTTATTCATAACCTTTTTATCTATCTTGTCTTCTTTTTGTTTATTGCCTTTGATGTTTATCATTGGCTTCTTTCCACCCCTTTAGTCCTCCCTAATAATTTGCATTTCGAATTACATTGTCAAAAATCATTTAAATATGAAGGTTTCTTTCTGATATACCTTCAACTTAAACTACTTATTTTGTTATCTTCTCTTTCACTGGTGTCTTCTCACGCCATGGGACTAAATCTTCTTTTTCATTAATCGGTCCTCACACCTTAGGATTACTTGTTTATTTTTTTAATCTTTCCCAACTTGGAACTTTTTGTGTTGCCTACCATTTAGTTTAATTGTCAAAAACGTTCATACATACCAAAATAATTATAGTAAATTTGCACTGGGAGTTTTTGCAATATTGTAATTGTAACTCAACATCAAGATAATCACTTATCCTTCTATATAAGATATAATGCCTTTCACCTCCACAGTTTCAGATATTTTATGACCATGTTTTCAAGAAAATATCCATAACTAAGCTACTAGAAGTCAACAACATCTCCTTATGGTATCCAAAAAATTTGTGTTAATAACCTAGCTCATATTTGGGTACAAAAAGTCCACCCAGTGCATATAAATAAAAAATTTTCATCAAAAATTTTCCTCAATATATGAACCCTTAATTTTGTCAAGTACACATTGTATAACATTTTGGTGTTCACTAACTTCGTACTCTTCATAAGGCCACATCGTCTTTAATGTATACTTATTTTGTAGTATTCAAAACCCCATTTATATAAGCTATAGTATCCCTTCTGTTAGATATATGTTAAATATATCTATTTTATTTTTATTTTGGCATATTTTTAAATTGGCGTCTTTTTATCAAGCTTGAATTCAAATACTAGTTGGATAATTTTGTAAATAGAATAGAATTCTATCTTGTATTGGAGTTTATTTAGTGAAGGATTGTTTAAGGATATTGCGGTATTTTTATCTATTTACACAAAGGGTTTTTTGCCTCACACTATATGTTGTTGGTGTTCAAGGAGATAAAAAAATAGACTTGTATCAAACATATATGTCATTGTCTTTTGGTGAATAATATACATAAAAACTAGTAGTATATTTGGTGAGTATGGGTGTGCAAGTATGTGTGAAAAAGTAAGCGTAGGGGGTGTTATATACGTGTCTGTGGCTTGAGGAATACATGAGAATTACGGCAGAAGTTGCGTGAGTGTTGTGGGAGTCATGGCTTGTGCAGTGAATGGAGTTTGTGTGTTTTTATATTGATTATATACTTGTGTTGCTACTTGGAAAAACTGATGTGATTTACGGCTAATGGTTAGTGAGAGCGGTGGGTAATAATAGTATATACACTACCATACACACTCCGAAGCAGTAGTAGCACGCTGGTACTCAAACTTCATAGTCACTCCAACTTCACATACATCAACAAGGATGCTTTTTGAGCTACAAATTCATGATCTGTGATGTTATCTTAGTTACAATCAATGGTGTGGGTTTTCACATAATGTGAGTGACGGTGCCTAACAATGAGAGCTCTCATCTCTGCTTTGCTGTGCTCTGACAAGTGTTGTGGTGCTTTGGTGGCTCAGATAGCGAGATCGTGACTGTTTTTTGACTTTTGCATGAATTAACCTTGCCTTAGTGGAGTGCAGAAAAATTTAAGAAGTTATTCTTGTGCCTTTCTCAAGAGTTTTTATTTAAGTTAAATTCTATTTAATCATTTGAGTAATTTATTTAATGTTCTTCAGTTATAATATTGTTGAGTAAAATCCTCTGTTGAGGTTAACACAAGTCAGTCATGTTATCGGGTATGAAATTCTTTCACGGGAAGTGAGGTGGAGAGATAGTGTCAAGGGTTGAGTGGTGTCGACTCAGTAAAGACTTAGGTAAATATATTATATTTCGGTGAAAGAATTAATCTGGGTGAGTGTTGGCCCTGTGTCCCCGTACGGATTTTATGGCGACTACATGTCACCGTTGGAATTTATTTGAAATAATAATAAATATATTTGGGAACATTTCAATAAAATAAAATAGAACATTTACATTTAATTAAAGTCTAGACAAGGAAAATATGTGGTGGGAATCATAGAATAATTATAGACATAAAATTAAATTATTCAAAAACAAATGATTTAATAAAAAACAATTAATACACAATTAATAGATAATATCAAAATAAAAGAAATAGATAACAATAATTTTAAATAATTAAATTCATAGGAAAAGTAAAAATAATACCCAACAATTTAATGAAAAAATTTTTTCCATAGCAAAAATGAACAATGAACAAATGATTTGGGTGTTAAAGGAATTAATAGCAATTTGGATTAAGTAAATGAAAATTTTAAGTTTAAAGAAGCATAGTCACGGGCGTGACTCTGAGGAGAGGAAGAAGTCTCACGGGCGTGAAAGGGAAAGCAGAAACATGGTGTCGCGATCGTTCCGTGTTACGATCGCGACGTTTGGGGAAACTGGGATTGTCGCGGTCGTGAATCCGTCATGATCGTGACTTTGATGAACTTCTTGGACTGTCGCGATCGTGATTGTCTGCCACTGTCGCGATCTCACTTCTTCGCGATCGCGATTGGGTGGAATTTTGGGACCGTCGCGATCTTACTGTGTCACGATCGCGACTTCCCCAGTTAGACATCTTTACTTCTAAACAACATAACTTTCAATATATAAGTCCAAAAATTACAACTATATATCGTTGGAAAGTTAAGAAAAAGATCTACAACTTTCATGAAGACAACTTTGTCTAATTCGGCTTGTATCGATACAATTTAATCATTTAAGTAAAGGTTATCATTTCAGTCTAAATTGTACACTAATTCTGCAAAAATTTCACACCAATACTGCTATCTTATAAAGTCCATAACTCTTGCGTATGAAGTCCAAAAATTTCAATCTTTATATCATTAGAAAGCTAAAAGAATAATCTACATCTTTTATGAAGACTACTTAGCCTAATTCTACTATATCATTGTAGTTTATTCCTTAAAGTTTCAGATCACTGTTTTATTCCATTCTCTATTTTTCATTCATCTAATCACAAACATCCCTACTGCAAACTTCAAAGACCCGAACCAACATTCAATTTCATTCACACCAAAACTCCTTTGATGCACAATTTACCTCAAACATGTCCATCTAAGTTCTCCTAGCATTCAACACAAAACCAACTCAACACAGAAGGAAAAGAAATCTGCATAATATATTTATACGTACATATATCAGAAAAATTCTGCATTCCCTGTCAACTTTCACTGTCAATTTTCACTGTTCACTTGTAACAACAAAGTTGATACACATCTTCATACTTCATATCAAAAATTTCATACCAGTACTATAGTTACAAATACATACATAAATGTTTATGCTGATATGCTTCTAAGTCACCAAAATGATTAACACTAACTTAGTTACAAAAATTCCGAATTTCTTGGAGGTTGCCAAAACTTTGCAAGGCTCACTTATGATCTGATGATTCTTCACCTGAAGAGTAGAAAATTTTGGGGTGAGCCGAAAAGCTCAATAGCTAATATATTTATAGCTGGTGATAATGAACCATACACAACATATATGAATATTCATAATACATTGGCTGAAAGTTATCATCAAGCATAACACTCAAATTTCATCGTAATTTAACATATCAAAAATGCAAGGCACAACACAATGGCTCGAGAGTTTCGTAAAACGAAACGGCGAAACTGAAGTTTACACCGTGAAATGAAACGAGTTCGATTTCTCAGGATCTTGTGGGCACAAGTGGGCAGCCGGGAGAAGGCTATAGGTCATCGTGCACGTGACTAACGAAACGAATTTCTCTCTTGCCCACATAACAGGTTTTTCAATGCTCATTTATATTACCATATATTCATGCTTTCATGCTTCTTAAATTTTCTATTTTTCCTTCACACAAAAGTAACAGAAGTTTACAAAACAACATGATATATAGTGGATAAAACAAACATATTCATCATACATACACATAAACTTTAGCTCATCATCACAAAACCATAAACATATTACCCACCTATTTAACTTGATATTTTCCAAAATCAAGCTTGGTCTT
>JANIIA010000002.1:25728831-25739903 GCA_027478495.1 Erythroxylum alaternifolium
ATCACATAGTATGTATTGGATGAAAATTTATCATTAAAACATAACACTCAAATTACAGTATAATTTATCGTATAAAAAATGCAATGCACAACACAATGGCTAGAGAGTTCCGTGGAATGAAACGGTGAAACCGAAGTTTACACCATGAAGCTAAACGAGTCTGATTTCTCAGGATCTCGTGGCCACAAGCGGGCAGCTGGGAAAAGGCTATAGGTCATCGTGCACGTGACTAACGAAACGAATTTCTCTCTTGCCCACATAACAGATTTTTCAATGCTCATACATTTCATAATATATTCATGCTTTCATGCTTCTTAAATTTTCTGATTTTCATTCACACAAAAGTAACATAATTCATACAAAGCACCATGATATACCTTCATGAAATATCTTCCCACGTTCACAATGAATAAAACAAACATGTTCATCATATATATACATATAGTTATTTCAGCTCATCATCACAAAACTATAATCATATTACCACCTGTTTAACTTGATATTTCGAAAATCAAGCTTGCTCTTCTCCTTGCTCTTAACGTCGATTTTTTTGATTCCCTAAGAACAAACATATATTCATTTAATCAACACACACATATAGAGCTTTCTTAAACCTAGCTATCTGTGAATAAACTTAAGCTTAATCTATTCTTGATTCTATCTAACTAGAAAAACTAAGATCTAGATAAGGTTTATAAAAATCTAAGAAAACATCAACCTCTTATTCTTCTTCTTTCTTTCTTCATCTTCATCATATAAAAAAACTAGTTTCTCCACTTCCTTCGTCTATTAAAACAAAAAGAATAGACAAAGAATACCGAAAGAACTCACCTAAACTTTTCCTCCTTCTTCTTTCTCCTTTTTCTTTCTTTCTTTCTTCTTCCCTTTCTTTCTCCTTCTCTCCTTCTAGGTTTTTCCACGACACTCTCTCTTTTCTTTTATTTTCCTTCACCCTCACGACTCCTTCTCTTCTTTTGTCATGTTATCTTAAGACAAACTTTTTGATTTTCCAATTTTGCCCTTCCTTATTTAATGAATTTCCTACTAACTCCTTCTTTATTTCATATCACCTTAGAAAATTCATAATATACCATATTAAACTCCAAAAATTTCTAATTCATAAATCCTAATTTATTTTTCATGCTTGATAATTTAAATAAAATAAATCCTAAGAAAAATCAAGATCCAACAGTGAGGGCCCCGTAGACGTAAGCAAGGAGTGCTGAACTACATTACCAAATTTTTTGTCATTTATTATTTCGCTTTTGATTGGTTTTGTCTTGTTTGTGCCAGAGACGATTACAGTAAAATCAGAAAGTTTGCGAAACTACTACCCCCTACAGTTTTTCAATTTGTATCAGAGCGGGTCACCGTTTCAGAACTTGTTAGCAAGTTGGTGTAGATCCTAGTTTCGCGAACATAGCTATAAGAGAAGGAACATCAATTATTAGGCCACTGTTGTTGGACGGTTCCAATTATCCTGCTGAAAATCACAGATGAAGGTCTTTATTCAGGCACAGGGAACAAGAGCATGGAACTCGGTGTTATATGGGTGGATGCATCCAATGATTACTGATGACAAAGGAGAGACAGTTTGTAAAGATCTGGCTGAATGGACAAGAGCCGAAGAAGAGAAGGAACTTGAAAACTCACAAGCAATGCATGCAATTTTTAGTGCTGTTAATGAATGACGTTTCTTATTGATATCAGCTTGTGAATCGGCTAAAGAAGCGTGAGATACTTTGCAGACTATTTATGAAGGGTCCAAATCTGTGATAACGTCAAGACTACAGATGTTAGCTGTGAGGTTTGAATAACTAAAGATGGATGAAAATAAAACCACTGGGGAATTTCATGAAAGATTGTGAGATATAACAAATCAGGCGCATCAACTGGGAAAGGAATATTCCGATCAGAAACTTGTCAAGAAGACGCTAGGATCACTGCCTCTAAGATTTATTACGAAAGTTGCAGCAATAGAGGAAGCCTATGACATCAATGATCTATCATTGGAGAAGGTAATCGAAATTCTTACAAATTTCGAAATGAATCTTTTAAGGGGTAAGCAAGAAAGAAGCAAAGGATTGGCATTACAGGTTAAAACTCAAAAGGGTAAAAGAAAGGTGAGAGAATCAAATGTCATGAGTGTCAAGGCTTTGGGCATGTTCAAGCCGAATGTGCTAATACTTTGAAGCAGAGAAAAGAAAAATCCTTTACTAGCACTTGGAGTAAGAATGAATCCGAGAGTGAATATGGTACTGAAGAAGAAATCACTAATGATGTTGCGTTAGTTACTTTACATAAAAAAAGTCCAGTTACTTGTTTAACAGTAATTGAGAAGAAAGTAAATGAAGATGAAAAAGTGAGAAAATCGAAAAATTTTGAGAAAAATGCAAATGATTCAACTCAAAGCTCGATTTCAGATTATGACAGTGATGAAAGTGGTTCAAGTGATAAAAAGGAGAACTTTTACGAGGCTTACGAATTAATGTATAAAAAATGGGTGAAAATATGTAGAAAGAATGAAAGATTGAAGGAAGAGAATCTCTTCGTGAAGAACACCATCCAAGAGTTAGAAAAGAAATTGATGTTAACGTCAGATGAGCTTGGTGAAGTTAGAATAAAATTGGTAAGTATTGAAAAGGGATTGAGAATATTGAATGAAGGCACAGAAAAGTTAGAAAAGTTGATCAAAATCAGTAAGGTTAAAGGGGATCTTCAAGGCGTTGGTTATAAAGGTGAGTGCTTGAAGGTGAATGAAGAAAAATCGATATGCCCAGATCAACCCAAGAGGTAGAAGCATCGAAAAAGAATCGAAGATTTATACCCGTGTGTTATTTTTGCGGAGTTACTGGGCATATAAGGCCAAGGTTTTACCAGTTACTGCAAATATTGCCAAAGCCGAAAAATTCTACATCCCTCACATAAATTTCAAAATCAGTCTTCAATACTGAAATCCACTTGGGTTAGAAAGGGTCAAGGACAAGCACAAAGATGTAGTGAACGAAAAACAAGAAATTGTTTAGATTCATAGTTAGTTACTATTTTTTAATAAACTGTTCAAACTGAGGATAAGTCAGTTACTTTAGATGGAGAAATCAATCAGACAGTTGATGACCGAGATAATATGATAAGAAATAAGCCCAGGTTTGAATTTCTTCAAGGGACATAGGGACTGTGTTCTTTACTTTTTTGAAGTTTTTTTGTTGTTTAAAAAAATAAAGAAAAGAGGAAAAGAAAATTCAAAAAATTTGTTTTCTTTAGATTAGTTTTTATGTTGCCATTGTCGTCTCATCCTTTTAGTAGTTTACATTGTGACTTTTATTTGGCTCCACCGAAGACTCTTCAGCTCTCTCATCAGTATGGGACTCTCTCTCAGATTTATCTCTCTCTTTCGGGCATATCTCTCGGTATTTTGAATGGTGGGAGAGATGCCAAGATATATGTGTGGCTATTTGTCTTACTTTTTGGCATGTTTTGTCCCAATTGAGAGAAATTTGGATTATTGGATATTTGATGGATGTTCTTTGGAACTTGACCTTAGATTGAGGAGGAGTATTTGTCATATGAATTATGAATTCAATTTCTATATGCCCAATTGTGTGACTTAGGGGGAGCTTCGGAATTGTGACAAATATGCCAAAAAGGGAAAGATTGTTAGATATATGTTAAATATATATTTTTTATTTTTATTTTGACATTTTTAAATTGGCATCTTTTTATCAAGCTTGAATTCAAATACTAGTTGGATAATTTTGTAGGTAGAATAGAATTCTATTCAAATACTAGTTGGATAATTTTGTAGATAGAATAGAATTCTATTCTATCTTGTATTGGAGTTGATTTAGTGAAGGATTGTTTAAAGGTATTGTGATTTTTTTATCTGTTTATAAGAAGGGTTTTTTTTCCTTACACCATACGTTGTTGGTGTTCAAGGAGATAAGAAAATGGACTTGCGGCAGACATATATGTCATTGTCTTTTGGTGAATATTATACAGAAAAACTAGCAGTATATTTGGTGACTATGGGTGTGTAGGTGTGTGCGAAAAAGTGAGTGCAGTGGGTGTTATATAAGTGTCCGTGGCTTGAGGAATACATGAGAATTAAGGCAGAAGTTGCGTGAGTTAATTTTAGATCATTGGCGATAATTTTAGATAATTAGAAACTGAGAAAAAAGAAAAAATTAATTAGTTTACATAGGGTTAATTTTAGTGAAAATATTCTTAGCAAACAAACAATTAAGCAGAGATATTAGTACCCTTAATATTATTGGATAAAGAAGCCAGAAAGCTTGTTTAGCAGATTTGAAACTAAAATACTCGCCATTAATTGGAAAGGAAAAATTAGTAAACTATTAACAACTGATAAGCTCTGCATTTAACAATTTGTGAGTGCAACATGTCACCCTCTCGTGACAAAACTAGCTATACCTAGACAAGTTAAGGCCTTGTACGGCGACCTTTCGCCCTGCCACAGAGAATGGCATTCTTTGGGATAATATACTCATCTCTTAATGATGTCGAAGAGGTGTAAACCCTAAGATAGAGTTGTTGACCAAGATATTGCCTAGCCCAGTTTTCAGACCTGATGTTCCACATTCCTACGTTGTCCAAAGCCACGTAGATTGCAGTCCACGACTTGGGATACACCTGCATTTAGTTCAACCATTTATACCAATGCAACAAATGCCTAAATCATCTCTACAGTGGCTAGTCACAGGAATGGAAAACATTTGCACACCTGAGTGGTGCAACGAGAAACTGCATCTCTCAAGTTATAGCGCGCCCTACTAGCAGGTGTCCATTGCCCTCCATCCATTCTGTTCAACTCAGAATTGTCAGGAATTGAGCAGTCTATGTGATGTAAGTGAAGTTTTGGAGTGATATAAACTTACCCCGCAACAAAGAAATTATAACCATCCATGTGCCATGACTGAACGGTATCCTCCGGATTTTGGAAAACTATCTCAATAAATTCCCGGAAGTTTGCAGCCATTACTGAGGTCTGGAGGTAAGCATTTCCTCCAGAGGGGCTGGTAGGAATACTACCAAGGTTGAAAACTCCAGGAATGTTGAAATAATCTGCTAGCTTTAGTGGGGTGTCTGCAGGAACAAAGGAGACACCATTGACAGCATACCTCCGCTTTGCATTGATGACCGGAGCAGAGTTTTCAAGGATGAATGTCCGGCTAGGCTTGATCAATCCATAATGGTAAGAACCCTGCGGATTTGGCCTAGGCCCGCTGGCTGTTAGGTTCTGTCTGGTTCGGTGAAGCATTAGCAACCACGAGAAGAAGTTAGTGATATGCCTTAAACAACGCCTTTAAGAAATGCAGGGTGCATCTCTCTGTTTGGGCATATATGCCTATATCAAAATTTTGGTAACTCAACATTTGCATTCAAGTGCTTATGAGAACACAAGCGATGATCTGTGACGTTACTAACATATGCATCAACATAAACTATATATAGACGTTATTTAGCATTTTGAAGTTAGCTAGAAACTAAAATAAAGCACATAGATTAACAGCCAAGAAATTAAATAGCATGAAGTAATTGAAACTGAGAGACATTGATTTTGAAGTAGAAGAGTACCGAATAGATCTAGCCTGGTTGAGAGACCAAGCAATTTGAGTAGTAGGTCCAGCAGGGATGGGACCTGAGACTCTTTTACGTGAATTGCTATAATGAAGAATGGCAGTCGTGGTGAGTACACGATTGGTGAAGCGTGAAGAAATAACAATGTAGTAATCCTGCGCCAGCTGATCAGCCGTGACCAAGACTGAAGACGATTGTCCAGGGTGGATGTCAAGGTCAGAGTATACATTCTGTACGGTATGAGTTCCTTCTACCTCCACCAGTTTCATCTTATGCCCCTGAATTCTGAAGTTAATGGATGTTGCAATGCCCACATTTGATATCCTGAATCTATATGTCCTACCTGAAGATTCACGTTTGGCATATTTAGTTATACACCTAACTATATAACTTCCGTATTATAAAGATGGTAAAGCTTAGGCTTAATTGATATTATACTAAAAGAACATGCCTGAGAGACTAAGCTCAGCTCTTGAAGAAAATTTTAGGTAATGTTTCATCAATGATACATCGAACTCAATTTTACCAGTCTCAGGACCTAGTAGAAAATGGATGGAGAGCATAAATCACAAGCGTAGAGAAGATCAAACAGGACATAATTCTTGATATCAATAGGTACCTGGATCAACTGTGAATGTGTTTCCATTCCATCCATGGCCATTGATCTGGAGCCCATCAGGGAACGGAAGATTGTAACCAAGTTCCAACATTCGCCTCAAAACCTGCAAGAATGGAATAATAACATGTAAAAGACATATAGCAATGAAATGGCAAAATAGAGGAGAATACTATGGCTGATCGCTTGATCCTAATAGCCATACTATGTGAAAACACGTACATTATGGTCTCTCTTGTACCAATCTCCAGCCAATACAATAAAGTCTCCAGCAGGAGGAGGAAAAGGGACTGGAATCTGAGGACGACTCCAGACTCTGATGCTACCAAAAGCCCCAGCTGCTCTTTGAAATCCAACTGATGGGAAGTAGAAATAGCTACCAATCTGGTCCTTCACTTGGAGAATGTAAGTAAAGTTCCTCCGGGGCATAATAGGACAGTTGGTGCCATAGACTCCATCTTGCCATGAGTTCTTTCTCTGTTGTATGCCATTCCTGTTGGAGAAGCGACGATCCATGACCATAACCCTTAGTATCGCTTTCTTTCATCATAAACATATGAGAAGACTCGAAAGGTGAGTCCAAGTTTCTGTGCTAGGGTGAAAAATAAAACAAGAAGTAACTGTCTAGTCCCTCACAGTTCCATGTTAAGTTAGGTACTCAAAATGTGGACTATGGCAATGGAGTAGGTATCTGTATATCCAAGTACGCATGCATTCTCAGCCACTCAAAACTAAGTTGAAAAAATGAAGAATGCTTTGTCCTTAGATTACACATACGAGAAAGAGTGCTGAGGTCAAAGTTTTAAAAAATTCTGCAGGTATTGATATCAGCATTTTAATGTGAACCTGTTAGTAAGGACAGAAAGTGGTACAGTTCCCTTACATAAACTCCAGCACAAGAAGTCGACACGCCTTTCCATGTCATTTTCTTTACTGAGGATGCAACTTAAAAAAAATATTCTCAAGAAACATCAAGAATGCAAGTTTTCCCCATGAATAAGAGAAATAATATAACATCTTCAAGGACTAAGAGGTAGATATTCATAAAGTTTGTCATCGTTCAGCAAATAAACCAAGATTGAGAGCTAGAAATTAGAATTAAGTCTAACCAACACTGTCACAACTACCAAGAGGATTTTCTAATTTTAATTTCGAGCACTGGCCTCAAAGATCCAGAACTTGCAAGTGAAAATTGTCTGTAACAATATGGTGCAAGTGATAAGCTCAATCACTTAAAACAAGAAATATGCGACAGTGGAAGTCCTTAAAATGCCAATTTTCGATTTCATGTAGCAAGGAAGTTAGGAAGATGAAGATATCCTCTAGCTCAGATGACAAAAGTACCCCTGTACAACCAACCCCTGGCAGCGGTTAGTGTAATTACCAGGAGATAAGGAATGGCTCTCTGAGGTAGTTGTAAACGTTGACAATTATATTGTCATTCGTAATAGCATCTATATGTGGCCCCGGAAACTGCCCATTTATCAAGATACCCTGCAGTTCATTGAAGCAAAACACCAAACGTTTGAAACTTCAGTTCCAAAAACTTAAAACATGATAGGCCATATAAAATAAAATCAAGAAAGAAGACCCATTTCCAGCATTGCAACTATATATAAAGATCAAATCTTGCCAAAAAATGAAAGCAGAATAACACAGTACCTGCTGCTTGACTCCAAGAGGATAGATATCACCGTAAGTGACCTTCCAAGTGAAGAACCTATAGGGGTTGTCACCATTTGCGCAATGAGCAAGATACATTACAAGAACGAACAAAGAACACGTACGGAAGTTACTCATCTTGTTAAACCTTCTCCCCTTCCCAAGTAGATAACAAAGTTTTGATGAATGTTAAAGCAAGGAGCAACTCTTCAGATCTACAATGCAAAGCACTTTTCAAGTCTGCACTACTAGATATAAAGATACGAAAAGGATATGGGCCTCCTTTCCCTTGCTGTCGCTCCACTGTCTTTAAAATCTCTGGTTTATTCTGTCACTTCATTTCCTTTCTATTATAGATCCTGACCTTGGCTCACTCCGGTTCTTATAACTGGGCACGCGGGAAAAAGGAAATGGCATGTGAGCTGTCCCAAGGTTTTAATCACATGTAATGTACTAAATTGCGTGGACACTAAATGCCAATTATTGAATAATCTTGATCAGACATTATTAAAATAGATAAAAGGGTATGCATGAAAGAAGTCATCCACGTGAAGGATTGGGAAGTAAACCTGAGAAGTTACAGAGTGAGTTCACGGGCAACTGGGACTTACTCACGGATAGTAAAATGCCAAAAAAAGGTAAACTCCACTATTCTGGACTGTTGAGTTTTTCTGGTGGTGAGATTTTACTAACTTTTTTACATTTTCAGTTAGTCGAATTATTCTCCACCAATTTGACCGCTAGTTAGTTGAGAAAGACATTGGTTTTAAGGATGAGCTGTATTACTATTTACATCCAAAGCCAAAGCCAAAGCCAAACAGTTGGTATTCCTTTTCGGTACTCGTTTCCGCGTAAAATGTTGAAGGTATGAATTGATTTACAATGCAAGTACCAAACACTTCATTCATTCTTTTTCCTTGGCCAATATACAAAATTGTAATTGTCTTCAGTACATTACAAAAGATATGATTTTTCAAACTAATTTTGATCTTGACCCGTCTCTTCATCCAAACCAAACTATGAATCTTGCACACGAAGTCTTGAAGAGTTAAGCAAACTCAAATAAGAGAACAACTTGAGCTAATCCCAAGATATGATGGCAAAGCGAAATTGAAATATTGATTCCTTTTTTTTATTTTTGTAATCCAAATTTCTTTTCAATTTGCATATTAATAACTTGTCAATATTCAAATACAATATCAAATTCTAAACCTAGAAAATTCAAACTCATTTTAATCAATTAGCACGAGTGTAATAAAACTTTAATCAAATTATTTTAAATAAACTTGTCATTATTTTAAATTTTAAATTTGACTAATTAAATTTTTTTGATTTAGTTTAATTTATGTAAATATAAATTAAATTTTGGATTAGTTGTTACATAAAAATATAACTATAAAGCATTTTATAAAATATAATTTCTATATAATAATATAGAGAAATTTATGATCATAATTTATAACATACATCAAATTAAATAAAAATTATAATTTTGATAAAATCCGCATAATATAATACTTATACGAATATGACATAATTTAAAGTAATGTGGAGATAACTGTAATTTATTAGTTTATATTGAGTAAGCCTTTTATCTTTTATGATTCAAACTTGATTTTTAAAAATTCAATTATCTGGCTTCCATCTCATAATTTGGACATCTTAAACAGTTCCACTTTGGGTCTTTGCCTTATTGGAGGCGTTAATCGAGGAGGCTGGTGCATCGAGTTCTCAACAGCAAGAGAGTTCTCTCCACCGGTCTGTGGTATTGGTCAAAATTGGTCCTAGAATATCCTGGGTAGCACTTGTAAATGCCAAGACGCTATCAACGAAAAGCATTCACTTCCAATGGGAAAAAGTGTTAAACGATAATAGTTGTCCTGTGTGACCTCAAATCTTAATAATGAGAATCTACGAATGCTTATGAGTTTCTTCCTTGACAATTTGTCTTGTTGCCCAAAAATAACCCAGTAATCAAGACAAAGGGTTGACCATCGTGTGGGACCAAAGAGTTAATAAAATAATCACCGCCATTCGCCAGCCTTCAGTGTTTGAGATCTGTCAGACCCCAGGACATGGACATGACAATTGACAAAGAACGGAATTGTGGCCGTAGCCCGGAGTCGTGGACAAGAGATCGTACCAATGTTATGCATCTCTCTCTCTAAAAATTAATCAATTTTTAGATTTATGATAATAACCAGCTAATGACCAATGTTACGAGTATCATGTCGGTCTTGATGTCAGATTAAATTTTAGTATAATATTATACTAATATTAATTAATATTAAGTACCGTTTTAAATAATTTTTGAAATTTATAAAATAATCTATAATTTTTAAAAATTACAAAATGGTCCATTATACTGTATATTTTATAATTTTATATCAATATTGTCTTAAAAAATCATAATAATAAAATTTTAAAATAATAACAATTTATTTATTTTTATTATCATTAAATTTTAAATATTTCACACATAAATAATAATCACAATTTATATTTAATATTTTATTGACATGATATTTAAATCTTATTAAATCAAGTTAAATTACATCACAGCATAGTTATAATTACTTATTTTAGTTCTCAAACATTAAGAAAGTATTTAATATTTGAGTGATTTGTTAAATTTTATCAAAGACTTTAAACTTTTATAGTGAATAGTTACTTAATAAATATTGTGAACCAAAATTTTATATTTGTTCTTATTTATCTATGAGTTGAATTATACTGATTATATTTAAATAAATGTAAAAAGAGATTAACCCCTTACCATGGGTTCATGATTTTTATTAATTAAAACCCTATTTAATTAAAAGATCTTACAAAATGTCCATATGTTTTGTAAAATTGAATAATATTATATTTTTTGTTAAATGTTATTAAGTTAATAATTATTGGACACGTAACAATGTGACATTAAAATAATAGGATCCATTTTAATAAAAAAGTAAAAAAAAACTATTACCTCAAAACCTACAGCTTATTTTAGAGGTCGTTTAGTTTTAATTTTATTTTTCAATTTTTGTTTTCAATTTTTTGTTTCTTTTTTTCTTTCAAATAAAACAAAAACCTATTTAGTTGTTAATGTTAATGTAGTTATATTTTTATCACTGATAATAATTACATATTAGATAAAACTTAAAGATAAATTTTTTTAATTAAATAAATTTATTTAATCTCTTATATAATA
>JANIIA010000002.1:25779371-25790865 GCA_027478495.1 Erythroxylum alaternifolium
TTAATAAATAAATAAATAAATAAAAATTATTGTATAAATATAAATTAATTTAGTTAATAACTAAATTATTGTGATATTTTTTGTAAAATTTTGGTGTAAAATGGTTGGAGTAACACCAAACTTAGTGTAAAAAGATTACGAGAATATTCTATTTTACACCAAATTTGGTGTAAAAATTTGATGTAATGGTTGGAGATGGCCTTACAATGTTATACCTTCAACTAATTTGCATAAGCTTGAAAGCTAACTTTGGAAATTTTGCAGGATTATCAGTTCTGGGTGCAAACAGATGCAATTGGAAAATTCACCATAAATAATGTTGTCCCCGGGGTCTACGGAATCCATGGTTGGGTTCCAGGTTTCATTGGAGATTTCCTTAACAAGGAACTAGTTACCATCTCTGCAGGTAGTTCCATCACCACGCATCTATATCCATTTTGTACGTCCATACATAAAGCATATGTGTGAAGAAAGTTTGTCTGACTTTCTTAAATGTAAAGACTACTGATATATTTCTCAGGGTTAGAAACGCAAGTGGGAAATTTGATATACGTTCCTCCTAGAGATGGCCCAACTTTGTGGGAGATTGGCTTCCCTGATCGTACCGCAAATGGGTACTATGTCCCTGAGGTTGAACCTATGTATCTCAACAGGTTATTTATCAATAGCCCTGAGAAGTAAGCAACTTCTTCCCAGTGAAGGAATATAGATATATAACATTACATAATCATCTTAGTTCCAGTCAAGGCTAAGATAGTCTATGATCTATTTTACCAGAAAATGGAAACCACAATAGGATAGGGCTACTTCAAACCTCAATCTGAAGGTCCTTTAAAAATGTGTTTTTCGATATCGCAGGTATAGGCAGTATGGCTTGTGGGACAGATACACAGATATTCACTCAACTTCTGATCAAACTTTCATAGTGGGTGTTAGTGATCCCAAAAAGGATTGGTTCTTTGCTCATGTAAGCAGGTTTGACATCTTTCCTTGAATCGCGATAAGAGTGTAATACAGTTCTAGATTTTGATCACGGCAACATTGTTTTATGGCAACAAGTTCATAGTCCATCTGACAACTGTACTATGGGATGAAAAAATGCAAGTCATTCGTCTCGTAATCCAGGTTAAATTTACTTGTTAAGTGCTCAAATTCTGTAGATCATAGATTGTGTCCACTTTTGACAGGAAATGGGCAGAAAACATTTATGTGCCCTCAACATGGAGTATTAAATTCACTATTGATTCTGTCGCCAGTGGAACTTACAAGCTGAGATTGGCCATCGCATCCGCGACCCGCTCTGATATTAAGGTGAAGACTGCACAAGTTGCCCCCGAAATATATATTACATATTAAAGCCTCAAGTTCATGCTCAGTTTTCATAAATTAACAAGCGCTTGATTACAACTGCAATGTAACCATCTCACCATTTTTACTCGCAGATCTACATCAATGGTGTTCATCCTTCACGGTTGGTCTTTGAAGCAAATAATTTGGGAACTGACAACACTGTTCTTCGACATGGAATTCATGGACTATATCGATTAATTACCGTCGACGTTTCCTCATTGTTGTTGGTAGAGGGGGACAACTCCATGTTTCTTGTACAGGCCAGAAGTGGAGATCCAGTCTGCGGAGTCTTTTACGACTACATGAGGCTCGAGGCACCTTCATCTTTTGGAAATTGTGAGCATTCAGAAGAAGGTTTTGACTTGGATGCAAAGCTTCTTTAGTGGGGTCTTCTAACTACCTACAAAAGAAACTATGATCTTGTCTAGCCCATTGCAGCAGAATGAAAGGATTATCGAAAGATTCCTGCTATGGTGCCAACTGCCTGCCAACTAAGTAAATGTATAACCGAGCTATTGTATTCAGTATTTACTGAATGTATCTACCAGTAAATCTAAACGACTGGTTTTAGTTATTTGGATTATCTTAGCCACTGTGGGCATTTTCTCATTGTATGAAATTTTGTAATATTGATTGTTTTAGTCTTTGCTGGCTACAAATCATGTTGAGCAAAGAATATATATATAATAATTAATCTGGATTAATATAAATTAATAATAATTAAAATCTTAATTGCACGTGAATTTTGAGTTATTTATGGGATCCATGTTATATTAGTTATGTTTTGGATCTTTAGATTAATTGATCAATCTTCTCCAATCCTATTCATTGGACTTGTGACCTACTATAAAATAGCCGTTAACCTAATTACTACACTTCGGCTAAACTATGATAATGCTTGGTATTGTGGTGGTGAATGAAAGAGATCGGCAAATTGGATTTAAAGGATCGTAGATTCCCTCCATTGTGTTTCTTCTTGACTTGCAGCAATTCATACCTGAGCATTGATGACTTCCAATTAGTTTCTACCATTTTTAGGAGGTATCTTTTGATCTTATTATATATTCACATTTCAAAGCCATGAAGGTTATATTAGTTGGTTATGACATTGAATGTTTGATTGTGTGTATTGAATCATGTTGATATTATACTTTTAATGTTTAATGTTTGTTATTTAAGTACAACGTTTGGAATCAGAGCTCGCTCCTTTCAAAAGTTTTAAAGCTATTCCTTCTATTCCTTTTTTTTTTAATATTAGAGTATCTCGTATTGATTAAACAAGAAAATATTAAAGAGTTTATAAGTGATAAGAGTTATCTATCCAAATGACTAGTTCTAGTCATTTTGGCAATCGTTGATCCAAGCTCAATTCTTGTTAATGGGCTTTACATCTACTCATACTAAAAATTCTAATATGGTATCAAAAGAGGTTTGGTCTGGATTATTAATTTTCTAGTTGTCTGTCTGAATGTCCATTCTAAGCAGCTCGGTCCTGTTACCGCTGTGTTTATTTTAAGTGACAATTGAATGTTCGATCCCAATTGCATTTGAGGGGGAGTGTTAAGAGTATCTCATATTGATTAAACATGAAAATATTAAAGAGTTTATAAGTGATAAGGTTCAACTATTCAAATTACTAGTTCTAGTCATTTTGGCAATAGTTGACCTAAGTCCAATTCTTATTAATGAACTCCACACTCTATCCATATTAAAAAATCTAATAGTTTCTTTTTTTTTTGCTTGTTGTCGTGTTTCTCCTTTTTCATTAACAATTGCTAAATTATTTTTGAGAGAATATATACCTCAGATATCATTCATATAATTATTTACATGTGTTTTAGGCAAGATTTTCAAACAAAATTGACTAAAATATATGAATTTTTAAAGCTCCAACTATGGTCTTTTTTTCTCTTACTTTTAATCTCCATTTTGGGATATTTTTGTCAGAATTTTTAAAGCTCCAACTATGGTCTTTTTTTCTCTTACTTTTAATCTCCATTTTGGGATGTCCAAATTAATGTTTTAGATCCCTTAGAAAATTGAAATGAGCAAAAACCCTTTAATATTGTCAGAAATGGCTCACTAAATAAGGAGATTAGTCTCTTTTCAAATATTTATTTAAACTAAGGGTTACACTATAAAATGGATCATTTATAAACACATGGCAATCCAGCTTTTTTTTGGTCTACATATCTAGTCAAAATACTATATAGAAACAGATGAATGAAGAAGCATATTTTATTTACAAGACATGTTATCGATGTGTTTATGTGATGTGTCTTCTTAAAGTTTATTAGACAATATACATACAATTCTTGTTGAGAAGTTGCTCTATTTCTTCTTATTATGCCTTTAAATATACAAATATATGTGTATATTTGTCAGTGGCATGTCATGTAATATACATGTTCAACCTTTTCATTTTGGATACTCATTTCAAAAGTATGGAATTAATTCAAGTTGTGTATATGTTCTTAAAATCTAAGTTGTGCTTTTATTTATTCTGGCTTGAACAATGCAAATTTTGTGATAACTTTTTTTCAATTCTTATTGATATATATATATATATATATATATATTCACCATGTAAGTCATATTTGTTTATTAGTTTACAATTAATAGGTGCATGTGTTGTTTGTGAAGTTTATTGTACTCATTTGGTTACATATATTTTTACAGATAAATAAAAATCCAAATACTCCTGATAATTTGACCATTTAAAAAATATTTGATGATCCAGCTTGAGCTTATGCAACATCAGTTCTTGATATAAAAAATTATGCTATTTATTTGTATTGTAACCAATATTTGAAAGGTGAAAGAATCACTAAGTTAAATTATGCTATTTATTTATATTGTAACCAATATTTGATATGAAGCCTTATAATAAACTAAGCTACGATGTGAAATGGTAGATTAAGGTTTTGCTTAAGGAGTATAAGAATGAGAAAGGAAGAAGGCAAAGGTTGAACTATGAACTTGGTAGTGGATGTTCTTTTTGAAATGGTTAGGATGATAACGGCAATGTTAAAGGTGGTATTTTTACCCAACAAGAAAAGATTACTATAACTGATATAAGGAAAAAAAACACGTGCATAATTATTTTACTCTATGAATAACACTTAACATTCAATTCATAGTACATATAAATCTAAAGAAGTAGCTCACAATACGGATATGATAATTGGTATGGTGCATATATGCAAATCAATATTACTCAGTCTTATTATTACCAGCATATAATGGATGTTATTGCCTTTTATAGGCTAAGATATAAAGCTCTTATAATTGATGATTACAGAGGTAATCTTCTGAGTAGCTTTGTTAGTGATATAAAAAGTTATCTAAGTGAAATAAGAATGACTTAGGTAACTTATAGGTATTCAATCATGGTTAGAAAAATAGAGACATGAGCCTATTATCAATTTTTTGGTTTATTCTTCTAAAGGGATGATGTTTTTAAAGTCCACTGATGTATTTGGCCTTATAAAAAATGTTAATAGTTAGTTAAAGATGTTTTATGAAGTAATGAATGAGGTCGATCGTAAAAACATTATACAATTCATCATTGACAATGATGCTGCTTATAAAGCAACTAGAAAAAGGTTATAAAGTAGGTATAATTCTTTTTAGGCTAAAAGCTCAAATTAAGGCATAACTTTTTTGAGTTTCATTAGTTTAGGATCTAAACTTGTAATTTGCTCATAGAAGGTCTAAATTTTCATGAGTCTACTTAATTTAAGACTTTTAGACATAAATTAGGACGTGTTTTACACACACCGTTACAAGCAGGCCAGTTAGTCTAATTTCTTACATGGATAAAGAAAATAACCTTTCGGAAGGGGGATGTCTGTTTTATAGGAAAAACTCTGTCAAAAATTTTAGTAAGCTCCTCGTAAAATGTGACATCGTTGTTTTTAAATAGAAAATAGAGCTCGTTAATATTGAGTCATGGTCTTACTCTCGGAGTGTCTGAAATTGGATTAGGTTTTAAATCATAATGGTCATTTTGACTTTTCTTTCTATAGATCAATCAAGAGCTCTAAACACAAGATTTCTTCTCCAAATCTAGGTCGATTTTGAAGAAACAAGTTTATAGGTTTTGTAGAATGTCCCGAGAGCTTTTCGTAAAGCCTTGGTTCGTTGAAGATGGTGGTCAAACGGTGAAGCTATACGTTTTGAAATTTTCGATTAAATAGTAACCTATAGATAAAAGAGTTTTAACAGAAAAATGAACTTTAAGCTTTCTTAAGCTCAACTTATAGTTTTATAGGCTCTTCTCTTTATTGGTTCATTATGAGTAATTTAATAAAAATTTGAATCATTACAACATAATTAATCAATATTAA
The DNA here is from genome assembly GCA_027478495.1 of Erythroxylum alaternifolium. Lineage (NCBI taxonomy): Eukaryota > Viridiplantae > Streptophyta > Magnoliopsida > Malpighiales > Erythroxylaceae > Erythroxylum > Erythroxylum alaternifolium. The sequence goes on from JANIIA010000002.1 coordinate 25,785,071, forward strand.
CATAAACCTTTGGTATATAATTTTCTTCCTTTTAAACCATGTAGGTCAATCATATACACATTTTTTCAGTCAAATAAAATTGTACTCTAAAAGAAGTAGAATGTAAAGCCTTACGTAAGTTTAACTAAGCGATCAAACAAGTTTACTAATCTCATTTGATTGCTGGTACACTCAGAATAATTAAACTTATAGGTCATAGTGAATAACTAGTAAATTGTGAATACAAATTAGACTAATTGCAAGGTTTCAAACTAACATTTTTTTAATTGATTTTCCACTTAATAACTACAATCCTAGAAAGCTTTCCATCACTAAAATTGTTTAGTAAAACTCAATTATGATGGCTAGGGTGCTGGAGTTAAATACTTGAATACCAGTTTGTTTAGACTTGAGCCTTATTTGATTCCTTTCCTTCTAGAATTCATACACTATTGTGCATAATGCAAGTTTAAGAAGTGAGTGGTTATCCTTAAGGAGTGAGGCATTGGAGACCTTGGATATTATGTTGTCCCTAAGTTATTTCATTGTAGGATAAATTATAAGCCATTTGAATTCTCAACCAACTGTCTTCAATATAAGTATACTAAAAAAGGAGATTATCTTTTGTTTCTAATTCAAGATTATAAAGGCTACAATATGGGTTAAGAGCTAAGTTGGTTTTAACCTTGTTTAATATGCTTAATCTAGTAAGCATGTTAAGCCACATAATAAAAGAATTCATTAAAATTTAGCCCTTAAACCATATTAGTCTATGCCATAATAACTTAAGGGTAGGTTGTTTAAAATGTTCATAAGCAAAATTATTTGTGAACTTCCCTGAAGCATGTCTGGACTACATCACTATACCCTCCTTATTTTATCTCACGTTGTAACTGGGAATGGCTTCCTTCAAGCATTTGGCGCCCCTGAATCTTATGAATCATTCATCATCCTTGATCAGCTTCTCCACTTCAGCATTAGGTTCAACATATATCTTAGATGGAAAATGCTAGGAATCAAATATAAAGGACCTTTAGCACTCTAATTATTAAACCATAGATAGGTTTCCTTGACATTGCCAATTAAGAATTTAAACTTTATATAAAGTACTTACCTAAGTTTAAGGTTATGATGAAAATTTGAGGAGATGTTCTAACTTAGCTTAAGGCCACAAAGACTTGCTCCTTTTAGGGGATATGTATGCGTGTCTGGAGACCATATATTTTCCTTATCAGTTTGTAATTTCAAACCTTTTCTAACAAAGAAAACTTTGCCTTTGATTTTGAATGGATCTGAGGCTAAGTATTTCCTGATCCACTAGCTTGCACACCACATTCTATGCTACCTTATATCCTAAACTCTTATAGGCATCACCATTACAAAGGGAATTCCTTAGCACCCTCTCAATTTCTTAGACTATTTTCTTAGGTAAGACTAGATAAGATAACCAATAGGTATAAAGATTGCTTAATATTAACTTGATCAATAAAAGTCTTTTAGCATAGGAAAGAAACTTATTACACTATTGATTAATCCTCCTTTCAATCATCTTATTTTATATAAAGGCCTAACAGTTGTGATAGGAATTCTTAAATAAATGAAGGGAAGTTGTTGTATTCTTAACCTATTAAGGAAGCTAATTGGTAGTTAAGAGGCATTGAATTCATAGATAGCATAACGAAGCTTTTATTATTGTTTACTTCAATACTAGATAATTTGCTAAAATTGTTGATGTAATTAAGAATAGTAAGCACTCTTTTATGATCAACTATGCAAAACATTAGCAGATCATCTACAAAAGTAGGAATTAATAACTTCATTCTATTGAATTTATTGTGGAACTTAAAGGAACGACTCTTCTTGATGTTTGATGCTGAGAGCCTTAGCAAAACCTTGTAAATAGAAAAAAGGCAAAGAGATAAGGGGTCCCTTTACCTAACCCCTTCTCTCCCCCTAGACCATTGAGTTTGTTCACTATTAACTAACACACTAAAAGAGATATTGGTCAACATTGCCTTATCCGACTCTAATATTTAATTGGTAAACCAAAGGCCTAAATTGAACGAAGAACAAAGCCCTACTTGACTTAGTCAAAAGCCTTCCTAAAATCAATTTTTAATGCACAAAGCTTATCTGAGCCTTTCTTTTAACAGTTTTAAATCAGCTCCAGAGTAAGAATAAAAATGTCTCCTATACTTTTGCCTTCAATAGATACACCTTAGGTTTTACTTATAAAGGAACCTATCACCTATTTTAGCCTCCGTAGTAAAATAATGGAGATAATTTTATACAAGGTATTATAATAGGAAATAGGTCTAAATTACCTCAAGGAACTTAGATTGAGAACTTTGAAGACTAGATAAATATGTATTTGGTTTATTTCCTTAGGAAGAATCTCATTGTTGAAGAAATCAAGAATAACTTTATAAAATTGAATCTTAGTCCATTAATAGGTTTGCTTAAAGAAGTATGCATTTAGAATATTCAGGCTAGGGGCTTTATAAAAGTTCAAGTTACTCAATGTTTTTCTTACATCCTTTATAATAATTCATTTAGTGAGTTTGTGAGCTTGATTAGGGGAAATAAGTGAATGAAAGAATGAACTGAGTGTCTGCACAGAAGACCTGCATTCAAAGCTAGATCTTAGGAATTCCTTGAAGTGCTTGAGAACCATGTCTTTAATGTCTTTTTTCCTCCAAACTCTCTTCCTAGAGTCTTTGATTGACCTATTTTATGATAGTTAATATTGTAATAACCACAAGTGCATAACATAGCTATAGCTATTACCTGCAAGTACAGGTTAATCCCACGAAGACATTGAATACTAGTAATTACCCTTCCCCTATTATTTAGCCTAATGATTGATTTTAGGTTTTTAATGAAAAAAACTAAAACTAAGGCAAGTAAAATAAAATAGGTAATGAAATTGAACAGAGAATTAAGAAAGCACTTAGGAAATTATTGATATCGAGAATTAGTATCTAATTTCGAATCTTCCTAAACCCTTAACAAATTGAATTTTTAATGCAATTGTTTTATTGAATTATTAGATTGTGGAGACTCCTATGGTATGCTAGTAGTTGACCTTGAGTCTACTAATAACTAATCCTAAGGTATCTAATCGAATTACTCATGTTAAATATTATAAGATTGCATTATTGTTTTATGAATCCCTTTATTAGGTTTGACAATAATTTGGAAGGTTTATATCTTCGTATCTCTAGGGTTGCAATCAACTCTTTCCAATTTCCTTGAATCTATTCAACCTATGATTTCTCAGTCGCTACCTATGAAATCAACTTATGGTCTAATATTATGGATTCCTAGAACATAAATAAAACAAGTAATTTGATCGCAACATTCAATCAAACCAATTTCCTTAATAAAAGAATCAAATCATATCAAAGTATTAACATAAGGTTCTTCTAACCTAAATACTAACTAAAAATTTAGTTATATATTATCGAACAAAAAGTCAAACATAGATAAAAAAACGAATTGAAAATAATGGGTTCATAATCTTTAATCTCCGTAATTGTCTTCTATTGAATATTTTTGGATGTAGAGGCTTGATTTTGTATTCCTATGGATCTTTTGATGAAATCTTGATATTTTTTGCTCTCTGGACCAAAATCACTCTTGGAAAATGAACTCCAGGTCTGGAAATCGCTTCTTAGTGTTGGCTTCCCTCTCAAGTCTCCGTTCATACCTTTATATATGAAATTCTAGGGTTTTGTCTAATTAACAGTCTTATGCAAAGCCGTATAAGACCGTGCATCATCAAATTCTCTAAAAATTGCAAAACTATAGAGCTTGGGAGAAATGCACCGATAGATGTACAGTTGTGCGTCGAATCTTCATTTTGTGTCGTGTTTTTGCTCTAATTCTTCTATTTTAAGTTCATAAAGGCAATTACTTTGCAAACACACTTGAAGCAAATTAAGTACCAAATATACAATAAAAGTATGGAATATCAAGCAAATCCATCAAATATAGGTGTAAAAATATAGTCAAATATTTATATATCAGTTTTTAGTCAGGCAAGAGATCTTATGAGATTTCTTCTAACTAGGATTGCTTAAAAAATGGAAGTCCATTTGTCTCCTTGTTACAGCCAAAGGACTCTTGATTTTTGTCTCAGAACTGAGTTGTGTGCATCTAAAACCTTGATGTGATTCTTTTGATTATGCCTCTCCTTAGTTCTATATTTTTCATTCATAGGATGTACGTAAATAATAACTTGTGTAGAGTCTAGCTTACTCTTACTCTCCATAATTTCTACTTTTTTTCTATCTATAAAAGGCTTATGGAAAGTTTTTAGCTTATCCTTCACTATTTTGAGCCTCCTCACACATTTAAATTGTTCAAATCCTTCCACACTTGAGCTTATTCCATGCTATAAAAGCTCTTGAAAACCTTGATTCTTGTCTGAAAAATTAAAGAATTTAAAGGGATAATTCTAACTAGGGTATTAATCAAATTATAAATCTCGATCAAGAAGTGATATGGAGTAAAAAAACAAAATATCATAAGCCACGATCGTGCACTATGGGCCACGGTCGTGACCTAAAGGAAAAAACACAAGCCACAATCGTGGCAGGCAAGGCCATGGTGGTGCACTGCGTCGGGCTGACAAAAAAACTCAAGTTTCAGACCAATTTTTGGACCATTTTAACCCCGACTTTGACCTAGAGCCTCGAAGATATAAATAGAATATGATGTGACAGCCAGCAGAGTAGGAGGGAGAGTGACAAGAGTTTAACGAAAAAGTTTCCATTCCATCGATTCCGAGAGAAAACCTAGGGTGACACCGAGAGATTAAGAATATGAGGTTTCTTGCTATCACTTTCTCAAATTCCGTTCCCTATAGTATTTTCGTTATTTCAATTTTATTCATGTATAAAATTGAAATAGGTGTTGAGATTTTTTTGGTTGAATGTTGAGTTGATGTCTAAACTCACCTTTAGATTTAATTCTTGAGATTAATGAAGTTTATTCGATTGTGTTTTTATTGATTGGATTGTGATTTAAGTCATGTTCTTAATAACTTGATGATAGACTGAGAGGGTGAGCTAAGTGAAAATAATCAATTTAGGCTAATGAGAGTTGGGTGAATTAATAGGTAAAGGATTAAATCAAACCGGTAGAATAGTGTAACGAGAGATCGAGCATAGGTTCCCAGTAGGTTAGTAGCAACTTTAAATCTAATTTAGTTTTTTGGTGGATTACGAATCGAGAGCTCGGAATTCCTATAAATTGAATTAGGGTTTATCAATTAGGGTTAAGATTTATAACTAGAGAGAGAAATTCCCCTTAGGACTATCTAGGCCCGTTGAGTCAATAATTGCATAATTGCTTGAGTTTCTTTAATTTTGAGTTAAAATCCCCTTTCTCTCACTTAGTAATTTCTACAATGATTTTGGTTTTGGTTGTGTGATTGCTTTGCTATTGGTTTTAGCACTTTCAATTCTCATATCCGATTATCAATTCATTTACTTTTCTACAATAGTTGTTAGGTTTGTGACTTAGTTGCCATTAGACTTAGGACTAGTTCCCCTCCTCATGGGATCGACACCTTAGGTACTACGCGAACGACCCATACGCTTGCGGTAATTACCAAGATTAAAAATATTGAAACATAGAGCATGTAACTCTGAGCGAACAGATAACATAATCAATCCTTAAGAGAAAGAATAACAAACAATGAGAGAAATGCTTAATTGGGCTCTTCGGCATTGGTATCACCTCCAAATTGGCATTGGGAAGCTAGCCCTCCATGGGTCCCCAAACGAGTGGAGCTTTGCCCTTTCTTCTCT
>JANIIA010000002.1:25814771-25834713 GCA_027478495.1 Erythroxylum alaternifolium
ATAGGAGGCTTCGAACAGTTTATTTCCATAATTTTTCCCGATTTGATGGTATTTTAATTCTTAGGTATTATACTGATCGTGGTAATAAGTATAAAATAAAACCCTTGGTGAGGAATCATAAACTTTACGAGTTGAAAGTATATATTTGCGATAAGCTCTTCTTACGTTTTAGAGATTCTTGCACATTGCTGCCTAGCTCTCTTGCATCATTGGGAAGGGCATTATGCCCTGAATTAGGCCCCAAAGGTTCTATCCCACATGATGATTTGGTTGTGTCTGACCTTCAGGTTAATAGTGAGGATTTGATAAACTATCTTCGACAAGATATCCTTATCTTAGGTGGTGTGATGTTGAAGGCTCAAGAGATTAATTGGTCTAAGTACCAGGTTGATATCGAGGATGTGATGACAGTGTCAGCGCTTTCCCTGAAAATCTTTCGTAAGAAAGATTTTGATGATAATACCTTTCATATCAATATACCTACAAGAAACCAAGACACTTTTATTAGGCGCGGCTATTATGGGGGTCATGTGGATGTCTATAAGCCCTATGGTGAGAATCTGTACTACTACGATGTTAACTCATTATATCCTTTTATTATGAAATCCTATCCGATGCCTTGTGGTGTACCTGTCTGGAAGAATAATTTGGAGGGCGTTGGTTTGGATAGCTTGTTTGGCTTTATTGAGGCCTATGTTGTATGTCCTACTAGTATATCACGTCCATTCTTGCCCTATAAGGATAAATTTGGTACTTTACTCTTTCCTACAGGTAAATTCATTGGAGTCTTTTATAGCGAAGAGTTGAAGTTCGCACGTGATTTAGGTTACCAGATAATTCCTCTTAGGGGGTATTTGTTTGAGAAGAAGTCCAGTCCTTTCAAAAGCTTCATCTCAGACCTCTATGAAAGCAGACTAGAAGCCAAGAAAGCTGGTGATGAGCCTATGACATTTATTTATAAGATTCTAATGAACTCGCTCTATGGTAGATTTGGTATGAATCCTGAAAGTACAATAACAGAGATCTGCAATCAAAAACAATACGAGGATTTGATGAAGATGGATAATTTTCAATCCGCAGATAAGCTTACCGATCATTACTATATTGTCAATTACATTGCCAATAGTAGCTTTGCCGACGACGATGACTGGAAAGCTCCTAAGATGTCGGCAGTTCAATTGGCTGCAGCTATAACTGCTTGTGCTCGTATTCATATGTATCCACACATTTCCAGACCTGACTGTTACTATACTGATACTGACTCAATAGTTCTAGGAAGTCCTCTTTCTGACGATTTCATCTCTTCCATGGAAATGGGTAAGTTTAAACTGGAATACCATGTCAAGAGAGGAATCTTCTTAGCACCTAAAAGTTATATGTTAGAAATAGAAGATGATAGGCATATTATTAAACACAAGGGTCCTGCTAAAGATTTAGTAACATCAGAATGGTTTCAAAAGCAATTTGCAGATCTATCTCTAACGGAGCAGATTCCCATTTATGCTAATTTCAGAATAGATTGGAAAAAACTCCAGATTGGAAAAAAAGATATTCTCATCAAACTAGGACTACCACGGAGTTCGAAAAGAGAGAATGTCTATGATTCAAATAATGTCTGGATAGACACACGACCTATAAATGTAATAGACCTAGGAACTCAAGATGCTACTACTATTTTTAAATATGAGCTATTGAGGAAAAATGGGGAATCAGTCAGTCAGTCCACTACTGAAGGTCAAAAGACCACTACTGTTCAACCAACTCTCTACAATACCAAGGCTAAGGCTAAGAAGGACCACACCAAGGCTAAGGCTAAGAAGGACCACACCAAGGCTAAGGCTAAGAAGGACCACGACAATAGCTCTCCCGATAGACCCAAACCAGATGAATAAAAGCAAGAAATGAGATGGCCCCTTCCTTATCTACCAACTCTCCGGTTCAACCGTTAGACCGGTCCATTTTAACATCCTAATATTATCTAAGACACGATCAACTAAGATAACCAGACACACCCTAAATCATAAGCACTAATCATAGACCCGATTTCTCATTATATATCTATTATACTTTCAGGTCTTTCCCATTGTAGGTGCCCTTCCATATTAATATATAGCTTTCCTTGCCAAGGTCTAAGAACTCTTCCTCCCCAGGATCCCGTGCGCACTTTAGCAGTCAATCCCCATGCTGGAAGTGCGCTGTCCAACTTCAAGATTTTATTCAATTTGGGGACTGTTCTCTTATCTGTAAATCCCATGATAGCGGTATTCAGGCACCTAGCCCAAAAGCAGTTGAATCCAGATTTGTTTATTATAGTCCCATATATAAAATAATCAACATGTTCTAAATACAAATCCATCAGTATAAAATATAGCAAACCTATACCCCTAGTTGGTTTCGCTTTAGTTTGAACGAATCCTAAGATTCTATTTAACGGATCACCATCTACTTGGAGTTTTTTTACAAAAGAATACACCAATGCTTCTAGAATAGGATTCTGTAACAACTCATTAACCTTTAGCATAAGTTTATCCCTGTCCATAAAAGCAGTACTTGGTGAAAAGTCATAAAGCTTAAAAGAACCCAATGTGACCGATGCTTTATTAGCTATTAAGTTATCCATAAATGCAAAACGTATATAATTAGGATGGAATGCCATTAGATCAGGTAATTTATCTCCATTTTCGTTCTCCTTGAAATCAATACGATTCTTCTTCATGTAAAGGAAGTGTGCCAACGACGATTGAACCAATGGTTCCATTAGAGGATCATATAGCATATCACATCCAATACCATTGTTACTGAAAGAAGTAATTCGATCCTTAAAACAGTTTATATCTACACTAGAAATCAAGGGATATTCACTAGAATTCAGTTTATAGTTATGTTCCAAAAAAGCAAAAAACAAGACCAATTCATCCATAGGACTGGTAGTCATAAGTCGTTTTTTTTTTCATTTTCCTATACAGACACGTTGCACTGAGTTACTTAAGAGGCCGTACCTATCCGCTAAGAGGCACCCACCTATCTGCGCCCTACCTATCAGCCTATCCGCTAAGAGGCAGCTGCTATAATTCCCTATTTCCCTAGCTTCTATTCTAATTAGTAATGCACGCTGTAATTATGACTTCTGTTCTCTAGAAGTTTCTTAAATCTATTCCACTTTACTTCATTAGAAGGCTCCTCTGAATCAATCACTTGATTTTGATTACCGCACACAGCATCTACATAGTTGTTGTAACACTTAATAAAGTCTGATACCTTTGTATGCCATTTCTTTTTATCTTTAGTTGGTGAAAGTGAATTCATCAAGAAATCTGTAAGATAATCAGATGGCATAGGTTCATTATTCTTGTGATAGTATAAGGGTGATATGTTATTAATATCTTGAGTATGGAAGTATGGAAGAATCAGATTTACCTTAATAAAATCATTAATTATTTGAAGTGGAGGACCCATATTAATAAAAACCTTGGTATATATATCAGGGACAACTTTTACGTAAGGCGGAGTGGTGATAAAATTCTCGTGTACGGTATAGATAGCAGCACGTTGACTCAATAATGATTCTACTACTTTCATGGCCGTGTATGCATCCTTTTGATGAATAAAGTTGGCGCATGTTGAGGATTGAGTCTTTCGCCTATCCCTCTTCATAGTAGGTATACTTAGAGTAACCCGTCGTCTCTTTTTTGTATTCCTTTCATAAACAATTATCTCTTCTTTTACGAAAGACATAAAATCCTGTTTTGTAGTGAAATACGGTATACTATAGACAACATATCTATCCTTTGCTGAACAAAACCAACTAATGATGGTAATCAACTTCATCAAATTGGCTATGTCTTTATATTTATGGTTCCAAAATTCATTGCTAAGTTTAGCGAGGTTATAGCTATCTTTTAGACTTAGTAATTGACCATATGTTTGCTTAATATCCTTTTCCATGCTGATCAATGTCTTACCATAGATCAATGGCATGAATAGTCTCTTGATGAGCTTTCTATCTAACTTAGATTCAATGATTTCCATCTTTAACTTATCATTTATTCGATGATGCATAAATTCCTTTAAATCCTGGAGCAAGTACGTGTATACATCTTGTATTTGACCATCAGGGTGGGGAAGAAGATTCGTTCTCCTAGCCATTTCTTCGTTAAGTAAAAAGTAACTCATGATCTGATAAGCACTGGCAGCAGCATCTTGAGTTATTGGTATTCTATTATATTCTTGAACTCCAGCGTTACACAGGGCCTTGGCTATGAACTGAAATGGATCGCTAGCATCCTTAGCGAAGCTTATTAAACTCTCATCAGAAGCATAGATCAAACTCTGGTTTGAGTTATACCATTGAAGAGCTTCATCATAAAGATAGAATTTCTTATACTTAAAGGCTGCTGCAGAGGCTACTATGTCCTTTGCCGACTGGTTGCTTCCTTCTTCCTCTTGATGATTGTTGGCAAAGACTATTAAACTTCTAGCTAGATCACGTTCATGAAAGTGCAAGACCCCAGCGCGGTAGATACGACCACGGAAGTCAAGGAAAGCGGGCAGATAAAATTGATAACCTGAGTAGGCTGATGCAAGTTTCATTATGAAGACCTCATAACGAGCACGTTGGACACGCGACATGAACTCCTTTAGCAAGTCTTGAAATGAACATTCCTTCATCAGAAACTGATCCTCTAAGTAGGATGTCCTCAATTTGTTAATAGCATCGGAGATATTCAATGATGCTAGAAACCTAGGCATAAGGATACCTTCTTTCACTAAGAGCTCGTAATTATTTTGAATAAAGTGAAAGACATCCGTATTTATAGAAAATGCCTGCTTCTGCAACATGTTCATAGCATGGCACAACTTATTGTACCCAATACCTAACAAGATATAGAATTGATCGTAGTCACGGGATGACAATAAGCGATAGCGTTGGATATAGAAATCACCTGTAGGTGTGCTTAGGTACCCACCATACAGATCAGTTAGACTTTCCACATTATCTTTTCGTGTTCCCCAATCTACAGGCTCACATACCATTGGGAGATTGAGTTTAACCGGAAGCAGATCGATATCGAAATTGCATATAGCGTACAGAGATTTGGGATAGTAGTAACTACCTTTTTTTTTTGTAACATAAATGTCACTAAGATCTAAATCATTTGTAAGAGTAATCAACTCTCTACTCACTAAGAATTCAACCAATAACGTTCCTACAAGCCCAAAAAGCAATGGACTTACTTTGCGAAGGCCGAAGGTAATTAATAGACCTTTGGAGCTACTCTTTTCAATTGCAGTGGAAATTCAATTCTCAGTAAGGATACTCAAACAAGGGAGTGTAGGTTCGGTAATGGTTGATGAATTTCCTCTTCTTTCCATGAGAGTTTATAAGTTAGTCACCGTGTATGAAATCATATGCTAATATGTTACAATTTTGCAGTATATTCACTGTTCACTTCCGAATGGCAATACATTCTGGACAAAGGCACAGGCTTATAGCGATTACCGAATGAGTTAGGAAAAGCAGCAAAGAATAGAACGCTGAAACAATGTTCATTTGCTGGAAAGGTGATATCTTTGTAAGATGCTGCGGTCGTCTTTGTAATTATTAGAGCCCCCAATATGCTTCCCTTTAGCCCTAAATATAGGTAGAACTTCATTGATTACTAATAAGAGCCCACCATAAAGCAGAACTTTTGGTTGCAACTGTTACTCGTGAAAGTAACTAAATCACAGATCATAATACACTCCAGAAAAAATAAATTTTATTTTTGAATCTCAAAAAGACATTATAAAAGGAATGTGTAACAGAAGAGAGAAAATTACAGGCAATAAAGCATCTAAAAACTTCTTCCTTGCATTTAACCTGCTACTTCTCAGACTATCCGCAGCTCCGCTAGATTCAGTTGTGTTCACCACTGTCCTTGTCTTATTGCTGATTTTCTTACTGCAGCAACAGCAAAGAATTACATATATTGTTTTTATTAAGTAATATTTTTGACATAACTCTTAAGACTTGATACTTTCAGTGGATAAATTACCTTCCAGGAAATATACAGCTTCCATGGCCTGCAAATATTGGAAATAAGAAGACAAGTGTCAGATCTGAATAGATACGAACATCAGTTAAGACCGAGGGAGGGACCTCCATTTTGCATATGACAACTTTCTGTTAATACAAAGCGATAATAGACATGCTTGCAGGCATTCATCATTCATGGAAAAGGCCGAGAAGCAATTGGAATATTATCCTTAAGCACAGTAAGAACGTTGATCATGATTTTCGTGCTTAATCGCTATCTCAATATAAAAAAAATGGCAGCCGCTCAAGAACCCATGTGGGCGTGTCCGGTAGGAATCATACAGCATGCCCTCGCGAGCATCCTATGGTTTGTGATTGGAGCGTGCTTCTGTTAATTTTAGCTGAAAGGTGTAAAACTACTTGGCAAGCTTTTTGGTACCAATAAAATTCAAGGACAAAAACTTACTTGGGTCAGTGGTGGTGATCATGCCAGCACCCTTGAAATCACAGGACCCAGGAGCCTTTCCTTCCTTCTGGTAATAACTATCAAAAGCATATGAGGCATGATTCTTCACATTGTTGGGCTGGTAACAATTTTCTCCAGGCTGAATTTCACTGCAATTAGCCTTTCCTGGTCCACATGCCCAATCCAAAGCTGCCTGCAACGTCTTTGAATCAACACCATCCACTGCAATGCAGTACGTCAGGTTTGTTGTATCGTTGGCCAAGAACGTTCCCATCTCAGATAGATGAAGCAGATAAACTGGAGTTGAATTCCCATAAAATAACCCCCAATTTGCTTCTGATGCAGGGGATGACCTCAAGTCCTCATTGAACATCTCATATATATACACACTAGAAGTGACTTCTGGATGTAGAGGAGTCCCACTACGATCGAAAACATGCTTAATCAGATTAGAGTTATATGTGTCTGCATTGTCAATAGTAGCATAAGGTTCCTTGGCATCTCCCTTTGTCGGCCACCCGGTCTCAGTAACAAGGACCTCAACATCAGTAATATTCAAGTTCTTCATCGAAAAATATGCAGCATCGATCATAGCATCAAGGACATTAGTGTAATGCAATAAGGTATTTGGATCAACCATTTCTTTAGATGGTGTCAATGGCTTAAACAAAGAATTATCAAGAGGCACGACCCCTTTATTCTGCATAAATACATAGTAAGGGTAAAGATTCATCATCAAGGGAGACCCAGTTTTTGACAGGAACTGTAGCAAAGGAAGCATGACAGAGCTCCAACTCTGGTTAAAGAATGACTGAGAAGGTGGAAATGGATCGAGGATTATAGAAGCTGCGTGTGGAGTGGAAATTTTGATCTGGTTATGCAAATTTGCAGCAACTAAAGCACTATAAAGTGACTCAATTGCTGGCATAAGTAAAGGGGACGAAGAGGGAATTGTTGTCAAGACCTCATCACCAACAGCAACAGCTGTTATTAACGTTTCAGGGTAGTAGGCAACAACATTGCGACCAATCCAAGAGGCTGCTGTGGCATTCGAGGAGCCAATAGCAAGAAGCTGGTTGTTGGGGACGCTAATAATGACCCGGATCTTGGTTTTGGCCAAAGCTTTGAGGATTTCAGGGTCAGCATCGTAAAGTCTGATATGGGTTATCTTTTGAGATTGCAGAAACGAAGCGAGCTCCGTAGCTGACAAGAGATTGGAGACATCTGTGCCAATGTTGAAACCCACAAATGGCTCGTTGTTTACTGTTTCTTTCTGCTGCTTTATAATTGATTTTGCTGCAAATTGGTCAAGAAAAGGTGAGATAGACAAAAAATTCAGGTCTTTGGTTTCACAAGAATGAGTAATTTCTGGTAGTTACCTTGTGATGATGTGAAGAAGAAGAAGAAGGTTGTAATGATAAGGACTTTGATCCTAGAGTTTCCCATTGCTAACTAGGTGCTTGAGCTTTAAAATTTCATCCCCTGGTTCTGATTCAGCTACAGATTCTAGCATTATCTTCGAAGGCTAAAAATTTCTCCAATTTTCTGTTGAAATTCCTCTAGTGGTGTTTGGTTTGAGTTTTGGGTTCTGGTTGTTGACCCAACAGATCTGCAGTTTAAAGGAGAAAGAAGACATGAACAAAAGGCAACCACTTCCACAAGGAGAATGAATGAGTCCGAGCAGTTTACTTCCAACTGGATTCTTGGTCGGAAATAATCGTATTCGTGTTGCTAGATTAAAGATAAATAACTTGCTGCATATGAATTGCCAAGACTGACCTTGTAGACCGAAAGGCTAAGTGTGTGTATTTGGGGCAAAAGCTGGAAAAGGAAAGCAAATAGTAACTTGAGTAGATTGACATGGGCGGGCCATACTCTGGACCTTGGATTTGGAGATGGTTCTGTTCAAGTCCTCAACAGCCTGGCACTGGCACTAGCGTTTCCACAGACTCACGTTAACTTGCAGCCTTCAGGCATTCTTGTATTCTTGTGGCCAGTAAAACTCTGCTAATGTATATTTTACCATTCAACCTTGGGAAAGATATCTACAAATAATACATTTTAAGACAATACAATAGGGAAAATTTATGCTATGTTTGTGTATATCACCAAAGGAGACGGTGTAAGTGTTGCTCTGGTTCCACAATCAACTGAACTAGTCACGAGCACTTGAACAATTTCACAGAAAACTTGTAATCCACGACATGTTCCCTTTTTACTTCTGTGCTTCTTTGTTTTTTTTTTTTGTGACTGAAACAATTTTCATTCTATTACTTTTATGATTTCATCTTTTAATTTTTGGTTGAACGATTAAACACTTCAAAGGGGAGATGTTCTTTCCAGTTTTGCTTGAAAGTTGGAATCCGAGGATGCTTAATTGAATAGGTACTCTATGTACGTGATAACAAAAGTCTAAAAATTGTTACTTCAGCCGCTCGTTCGTGGGGTCAAGTATTATTCAAAACTGAGCCACAGCTCCCTCTCACTGGTTAAAAAAGACATTAGCATAGTGCCCTTTCTGCTGGTCCGCCAAAGGGCCTGAATGCGTTTAAGAAAATGGCTCTGGACTCTTTACACTAAGTCATACAAAAGATAATCATTAATTTCTTGCCTATCAAACAATGGCTAAAAAAATGAGTAGAATATCTTTGCAATAAAGGTTCTATTTCATACATTCATAAGACTAACTTCTCCCAAGTCTCAAACAATCTCTTAGTCTGACCCACCTAATGAACAACTCTAAAACTCAACAACTAAGTACAGACAAAATATAAGCTAAAAAGGGGGAACAAAAAAGGAACCATGTACCCAACACTATAGACATCTCGTTGCCATGGACACAAAGTGTAGATGAAGCAAACAATTAAGTTGTGCTTCAGCTTCAAGATTATTGCCCAGTGGAAAATTTTAACCCTGATTCCCTATATTCAAATAACTCCAACGCCTATTTCCGAAAGGCTGTTAACTTTTGTCACCGGAAAGCATTCACGAAAGCCATCAAGGAATCTACATCCCTCTTCTCAGATGGGTACTTGATTGGGGTAGACAAATGTTTAGGGAAGAAAAGTATTGTCGGGAAGCTCCCCAGGTGCAATTCCTTCTTTGCAAACTCCTTCTGATCACCATCAGCCTGGAATTTGCCAACCTTCACTCCAGTTCCGGCCAACTTATCGGCCAATTCAAGATAGGAACTTTCCATTGCTTGGCAGAATTGGCACCATGGAGCATAGAGCACAACCACCCATGGCTCCTTGCGGCTCTCCAATCTCAACAGATTCTCTATTCCAGCCCTGCTCAAGTTGACCAAATTTTGGGACTCAAAAATATCTGTGCCTGCGGCACTTCCATTGGCACTGGAGCTATTACCATTAAGTTGAGCAACACCGTCCTGTTTCAGATTTCCTTTATGGAGACCACATTCCTTAGCCTTGGCATCTTCCCACCACCACCTTCCCTCTCTCTCATGCTGGCCTGGAAGGATTGGCCTCGTGCAAGGCTCGCAGCCAATTGAGATGTAGCCTTGTGCATGCAAGGTATTCACGGGCACATTCATGGCATGTAGGAAGTTCCATACATCTCGGCCCTCAACATTAGCCATTGGGTTCCACTTGATCAAGCTGCCAGCCCCACCTTCCATTCCTTCAAAGACGGGGTCAACCTGGACAACAGGAATTTCGGACCTAGTACCTGGAGACTGATCTTTCCTTTGACCAGTGATCCAGGCACGTAAACCTTTAAGAGCCCTCCTTAATGGCCTCACTTTCCTTACACGGCAGCATTCCTGGTGCCCATCTTCATAGAATGAGAAAAGGCCCTTGCTCCTCACCAAAGCCTGAACTTCAACAGCATCAGGAAACATGTACTCAATGCGGATGCCATAGAGCTTCTCCACCGTGTCAAAGAACTGATAAGTTTCGGGGTTCAACCTCCCAGTGTCCAGGCTGAAGACTCTAAAAGGTCGTCCGGTCAGCTTTGCATACTCGATCAGAGCAATATCTTCAGCACCACTGCACAGAGAAATAAATTATTGTGAATTATCGATCTCGTTATAGATTGACTTTTTTCTACTAGATATCTTAAACAGCCCAAAATAAAGGTAACACTCTGCGTCGATTCATGCAGTAACTAATCATTCTAACTAAGTCCCCTAAATAAACATCATAAGAAATTCATTCCTTCTCAGCAGTTCATCGTTGATTAATTCTTTTTCATTCCAATTGAAATGACCTAAAACAATTTATAAGTCGAAATTTGCAAAGAATTTACTTTAACAAGATAAACAAGTGGACAACTGTGTCTACCACTCAACAAGGGAACATACCAATCAATAAAATGACATATTGACTTCAAAACCTTCAACTCACGCTACTTAATAAACAGCAAAAATCCCTCCAGAATATAATTGGAATATCCACAACTTGATCCCACATTCAAGGCATCTATACAAAACATCAGACCGATTAAAAAGACAAAATGAATATTTAAACCTGCTTTCTCAAACAGTTTTAGACCAAAACAAATCAGCAAGTGATTCGATCAATTTCGATTAAACTAACTACAGGGTGTAGCTTATTGATCCATGTTGAAGAAAAGTACCTGAAAGCTATGGCAATATCGTTGCCAAATTTCTCGAAAGCCTTGTCAATGATTTCCAAAGGAGAAGCCTTCTCCAAATCTTTTGCCAACTGCTCATAGTCCACTACCTCTGTTTTCTCCACAACTTCTGCAATTCCAATACCCAGATCAATTTGAAAACGAAACAAACTTTATTGAAAGCTATAAACGAAAAACACATAAACATAAAAAATGAACTTACCAGGAGCGGAAATGGTAGCGGCTAGAGGGACAACTGAATCGTTTCGTTTAGGAACGGCGCTTTGTCTCTGAGACAGACTCGTGACGCCCGCAGCCGGCCGATCGACCAACCGAAAGGAACCAATTTGTGGAGCTGAATAACATAAAAAAAAATCAGACGACAAAAGTAGAATATTTAAAACAAGTCAAGAGGGGGCAAAAAAAAGAGAGAAAGAAAGTACCTTTGAGCTCAGAGGAAGAGAGGGACAACGAAAAATGGGATGAAGCAATAGAAGTGGAAGAAGAGGCGGTGACAGTGAACGCCATTATCTAAATATCCTTTTGTTCTTCTTCAATCAACGGTGCAACCTGCAAGAGATGGATTGAGAGTCGAGAGAAATGGAGTTGCTTGTGCTCTGTATCTGTTTTCTCTTGGCTTCTGTGAATTAAGAAGCAGATTAAATAAAGGCCAAACAAATCGCGGGCCTACTAGGTTCACTGAACCTGGACGCAAATTCAGCATACAGAGCGTTGCTTACGTGGGTGGTTTTCATTGGTCATGTATCTTTCTGTTCTGTTCCTTACGAGTTATGGTCTGGAATCTTTCAGCTGTTTGGAGCCTGCCTCAAGGGTCAGGACCAAATTTCTCTCTCACTTTTTAAGGAGGAGGAAATTTTATTTTGTTTTTATTAATATTATCTTTTATGTATATTTTTTGTTTTTATTTTTGTTTTTGTTTTTATTTTCTATTATTCATTATTTTATTTTTAATTTTTACGTTTTTATTTCTTTATTTTTTATTTTGATCTAAAATTTTAAATTCTGTGTGTAAAAAACGCAAAGCATGTGGAAGCACATGCTTATCGACAAGGAGTAGGAATTATGAAAGAAGATATCAGATGGCAATAAATTTTTAATTTGAAATTTGTAGGGAGCCTTAATTAATATTAAATAATCGTCATTAATTAATAAATAATAAAAACAGAAAGAGAAAGAAAATATGCGCATACTTTATTTTATTCCATATTTCGTTTAGATAATTAATGTTGTTTGATTCGAAAAGGGAAATGCTATCGATAAGAGTTTTAAGAAAGAGGCGGTATTTAAAAAAAAAAAAGGCGATAAAGAGGGGATGGGAGCTTGAGTTGGTCAAAGGCGTACAGCGGAGCGGAAAGCGACCAGGTGCAATGGTAATTAGTAAGCCATGGCGTCACAGGGTGGGTCGGAAAGATTTATGCATGCACATCTATACATAATCATATTATGGATTGGATTAGGATATCCGCATCCCTTCGTAAACTTCCTTTCTGTTTCCTCGATTCCCATTTGTTGACACATAAATTCAATCTCAAAAATTTAAACAGGTTACCAGTCCATTAAATAAATAGACTATTAGCTTTAAAATATACAACTTAGGACGTGCTTGGTTAATAGGTTTAAAATTTATCCGTGAGTTCATGAATGAAAAATATCAGTTGGTTATTTATTATCATTATATGCACAACATTTTGATATTTGAATTTTAAAAATTTCTTCGTACTCTCCAAATATGAGAGTGATGAAAGTCATTCTTAAGACAGTACACGTGTCACAAGTGTGAGAGACCATTATCACCCTCTTAAGAGAAGTGTTGGGCATGACACTCACTTATTTTTAAATTTTTTTAGTAAAATAATATAATTAAGTATATTATATTAAATTTTGATGTAAAACTAATTTTTATTGTTTTTCTTTTTTAGCAAAATAATTAAAATTATACAATCTATTCTATCAATATTTACATTATATCACTCTAAAAACAACAGCAATAATCTCATTAAATAAAAAATCTGTTATTCTCAAAATCTCTATTTATCATACAACATATTATCAAACTTTAAAGCTTACCAGTGAAAAAATGAACCAGTTACAATTTTTTCTTCAAAATAATGTAACTTTACAAACAGAAATACAAACATTGTTAGATTAAGAATGTAGCGAGCATCCATTAAATCCTCTCACGAATACCAATACTTAAATCATTGAAATCAAATTAAAAGATTATACACAAGAAATAAATATTAAAAATAACATCCCTTATACTCAACAAAATGTACAAAAATTTATTTCAGAATGTTCTGATTTATTAGCTAAACAATTAATCTCTCCTAGTACTAGTAAACATTCAGCTCCTACTTTTTAAGTCAATAATCATTCCGAACATAATCGAAAAAAAAGACGAATAATTATTAATTATAAAAAATTAAATGAAACAACTGCTAGTGATGCATATAAATTACCAAGAAAATATTATATTAATTAAAATATATTTAAATTAATATAATTAATTAAAATATATTAAAATTTAACATAAAACTAAAATTTAACAAATTTTTATTTCTGTAAAATTTTTAACAAATTAACCACTATTAATATAAAAATAGTAATCATTCCTTAATTCCATCAAACTATTATAATTATAATAATTATATTCATTCTTATTTTTTACTACATTTATTTTTATTACCATCAGCCCTATAAAGCAACCGTCCCCTTAATAGCGTTGGTATAACTGAACTTTTGGAGTAAAGCAGATTTGACCAAATTCTGCTTAGTGGACCAAGAGAATTCAATTACAAAACAACCGTGTGGGCAATTGGCCGACTTGGGAGAAGTAAAGCTGCCAGCACTTTGCTACCTATTCAGAACTAACACAAAGCACTTTAAGAAATTAAGAATACAATAGCGTCGTTTCGTTTGTCTGGAGTTTCATGCCACTATTATCAGGCTTCAGCGAGGGCTGGTAAGGTAAAGGAAGCACAAATTCCGATATTTCTGTTCCAATTTCTGTTCTGAGTGCGATGATTATTTCTCAGATTGATTAAAAGCATGTGGTGATATTATGAAACATGAAGCAACAAATAGTATATAAATACGTCTAGGCTGCTACTACCAAGCAAACACACTAAACATGTCCTCAGTCGTAGTAGTATGATTATATCAACCTCCGCCATCTAGAATTATAAACTGTTTTTAGCACCCCGAGAAACGCTCAACTTATTCAGACACGGCGACACAGATACTCGCAAGTCATGATATTCACTGGAGTTCCTTAAGAAAATCTTCATGGTCAACCAGGACCTAGAGGTACAGTAAAAGCAATATAAAGCATATCAGACCCAATGAAACTGATAAAAATGTGCACACGGTAAGCAATAATTTGTAACGAAAAGGGAACAAAAAGAGCTGGGGTGTTCATAGATCAAACTACTGTCCCACGCATTATGATACTTGATCACGGGCAATCATTCCAGATGACTACATTCCATCTCTTGTTCGCCATTTAAAGCTCTTTTCCACACTCGATCACACATCACTCAACCCAAATCTCATGCATCTAATTTCTGCTAAACTTCATAAAATTCTCTCATATGCTGGTAGATAATTTCATGAAATTCCAACTTTCATTATTTACTTTTTTTCTTCATTTTAACTCCAAATAATTTAGGCTATGTTTAATTGAGTAGTTATTAATAGATAGAATAAAATGTAATATTATTTTACCGTTTGAAAGGATAGTTTATAATAAAATAAAATGGAATAAAATAGAAAAAAAAAGTTTCATATTACATTTCATTCTATCCTAAACAGTAAAAATAAATTATCTCCAATTTAGAAGGTTTAAGATAAAATTTAAAATGATAAACAATATAATGAATAAACCCTTCTTTTAAACAACATTTTATTATGTTACATTATGAACCATTTCATCCCTCCCAAACAACAGTTTTCAAATAATACATCCATTTACTTTCCATTCAATTATAAATCTTGTCCAACCAAAGATAGTCTTAGTCTTAGCTCAATAGGATATATTCCAGTGACACCCAAACAGAAAAACTACAATCATTATAACTCATTATATGTTGAAGAGTAATTAACTGAGCCAATTCACTTGCACTCTCAGCAACAATGACAATGATATCAAACAGACATTTACAATCACAAACATCATTTCCACCAACCTGAGTAAAAGTTTAAATCTGGAACAAGCAAATCAAGAATTTCCAAACTTACAGTTTTCCAACCATCCGGATCTAGAAAAGAGGTGATTTTGGTGTTGATTCCAGGAATTGGTCCAGGCTGTCGAGTTATCTTTCCACCTAGTTCTTGTGTGACAACGTTGACAACCTCAGCACTTTTATAGACATCATCGGTACTGATTGCTACCTGTAGTGAGTAGCCACAAAAGTATGAGCAAATAAATGTACTCATTTTGAGACAAAATTTTATAGCAATCACAAAACTGCAGGAAAAGCATTTAACAGACCTGTGCATACGCATTTCCCTTGGTATATTCAGTGACACCATAATTATACGTCAATTCCAGAACAGTTGTCTCATACTCATCTGTATAACCCATCATGGCCAGGGTGTACTGCAAATTGCAAGCCAAAACCACAATATCCTTATCTCAACAATTAAAATCAAAACTTCTGTCAACTGATTCTATTATCAAAGAGGGGCAGTTCACCTTGTGTTCAGGTCTATCAATCTTCCTCAACAGCCTCATACCCAATGCCTGCTCAGGTAAACCAAGTAACGCATATTAGATCTATGATGGAGAACTCCCATAAATGTATTTATAGACATACATATTTTCAATCTCATTTACTTAAGTATTGGATATGTTGGAGATGCTTAGAAACAAATATGCATATAACTGTCCAATAGCGAGATTATGCAGACAATTTATAGTGAGCAACTTCCATCACTCCACAAACAGATGAGGCTACCCTTAAACCTTTAGATCAAGGAGTCATCAATAAGGTTGAGTCATGTCATTACTCATGAAAGTCACCAATTTGGTTGAGAATGTCAAAACCCTATTGAAACACCTCGATGCCAGGCCTAATTGCAAGTCTACCACAGTTGGTTTTTTCACAAGGCCCATATTGGCTACATGCTGCATAAACAATCCATCTGCTCATGCAATCGGACAAAATCATCACGCAACTCCCTTTCAAATTCATCTTTCAATTGTTTCAATCAGAAGAATTGTGCACTGGAATATCAAATTTATTAGCTAATCAGGTTTTTAGCATGGATGGGTCATTACGAACAGAAAATGTAAAGAATTCAGGGCTGTTTTAACTCAATATTTCAAGGAACCATAAAAGTAATGTAGCAAATGCATGGTAAAAATTGTCCCACTTATGAGACAACAAGGATACCAACTTATGATGAACTTCATCATCCCTCGTGGCATGTTGCTACCATATAATTCACAAGCTTGAAAAGGAATGAACACTTAATTTATTTCTCCTGCAAAGCATACTCAGGAAAGAACAACACCTTCTCATAGAACTTGATAGAGCGATCCAAATCACCAACACGCAGCATAACTTGACAAAGAGGCTCAGGGGTTGGACCTCTTTGAATGATTTCAAAAGCATAACCATCAGGGTCCTTAACAAAGGCAATAACACTAGTTCCACCTTTTACAGGACCAGGCTCTCTAGAGACGTTGCCACCTTTGGCTCGGACGGTTTCCACCAACTTGTAAACCTATAAAACCATTAAGATTAAAAACATTATCACGTTTCGCCGCCAAGTAAAGTTCAATTAATTAGAAAACATAGACTCAAACCTACATCCTCAGTAGCAATGGCAAAATGCCCAAAACCAGTGCCAATATCATATGAATCCACTCCATAATCTGCAGAACAAAAAATCACCAACGATCAGAGTTTCGTACTGTTACGACCCAAGACTTTTAGTGCTAGCTCGTCAAGTTCAACGAAAAAAGATTCAAACTTTACAGAAAAGTGAACCAACTTTAAAAGAAAATAAAGAGGGAAGAACAAAAAGGAAGTGAAGATTATACTGTAAGTTAACTCAACGACAAAGTGGGACTCCTCGGGTCCAAACCCAAGAAAGGCATTGGAGTATTTCTCCTCAGGAACATCCCTTTTCCTCAATAGCTTCATTCCAAAGCACTCCGTGTAAAATCTAAACACAAAACAGCAGATAACAAAAAGGAATCACCAAAGGTAACGTTTTCAGAATCCAAGAAAACTGAAAATAAAAATTTGAGAAAAATAGTAGAGACCCACTTGATTGTGCGATCAAGATCCCCAACTCGATACACAGCATGGAGAAACCTGCGTTTGTCCTTCTTCGGCCACTCCAACAACTCCGCATTTGCAGCTGCCTCTGCCATGTTAACGCAACTCTAAATCGGTGCCAACATGTAAGAAAATACAACGAATTATTGGTAGGGATAAATAGGTCTGAATGAAAACTTGAAAGACTTTCACCTTTGCAATCCGATCAAAGACAAAAGAGTGTGGAAGCTCCTAAAACACAAGCACAAACACGGATATTAATATTATTCTTCGACAATTGAGTTACTCTAGAGTCACTGCTTGTCAATTGTTAATCTGAGAAATGTACGTTTGTGATGCGTCTGTTTTACAGAAATAGAACTGCTACCGTTGCTTTAGATCATGACAACAATACATTGAAATTGAATGGAGTATATCTGTCGACCGATAATTTGCAATTAACTGGGAGGGCAAAATTTGGGGTACGTGGTCGAGAGATGCATTGCCATTTACCCAACACTTTTACGAATTGACCCGACAGAAATTGGGGATTCCCAAAAAGTTGTGATGATCGAATGTGTTTGGAGGCGTTGTGAGAAATGGATTCGTCTTGGAATTATCCCTTTCAAAGGATCTTTCGTTTAGATTGTTATAGACTTGTGGTGGACATAATCCGTGATGTACATTGGGGAATAAATTGGCCTAAGATTGCATTCATCGAGTTCACTTTTATGCCTGTAATTGCCTGATCATAAATCAAATTTTGGCATTTTAATTTTTAATATAGGAGAGAAGATGTCTATGTAGAAAATTTTTTATATCTAATATTTAAATTATCACATTTATTATATAACGCAATCAATATTGTTTTATGTTTTCCTCCCCATGCTTATACGTATATTTTTATTAGCTTTGATATATTTATAGATGGATAAACTACAATAACATTATCAGAAATATTCTTAAAATACAGCAATAATTCAACGGAAAGCATAATTTTAAGAATAACTAGGCTTAATTAAAATGGAAATAGTTTTGCAAATGAAACAATGGTAAGCAAAAGGCACCTTACATCTTTCATATTTAATTAGGATTTGCATAAATATCAAATCCTATTTAGCCAAGAACAAGAAAGCTAATGGTTACCCTTATATAGAACTAAATGAAAAAAAAAAGCTTCATTAGAGCTTGTAACCCTCCCTGATGATTAATTTAAAACTTACAAATGTAGCAACTATTAAAAAACTAAACGATCATTACTGAAGTGATCCAGTTTATCCATTATTTGATAAATTATTTTAACAATGAGAGTCCCATATAGACTCTAGTGATATTCAGATCAGCTTTATTTATTGTTAGCATTTTTATGGATATCTTATATGATTAGATTTTTTCTTATCCAAATTGGAGTTTTACTCATATGAGCCTCATTTAATGTTGGCATTTTTGTGGATACTATATCTGATTAGAATTTTTCTCATTCAAAATGGAGTTTTGCTTAAGTAGATGTATTTGGGTGTTAGGGTTTTCCTAAACATTCGAGCATTTTTCTCTTTCCAAATAGCATAAATAGAGTAGCTAAATATTGATTTAAACATGTTTAAGTCTCCTTTTGTGGAGAAACTCAGCTTTTTTGCCAATTTTAGTATATGCTCCTTATTTATAACACCTATTGCATTTAGCTTGCACTTGCCCCTATAACTCAATAGAGAATTGACATTCATAAAAAATGGAAAATACTTCCATTAGCTTATTGGAAGAGCTCATAAGTTAAGTTACGACTCCTTTTGATTATATTTATAGTCTTTATTCTCTTTTCAATAGTTAATTATGGCATGAAGGAATGTTTTGTTGGACTTCAGGGTAGCATTTGATTTTATAGTAGCCAACTCATTTTTAAAAAAAAACAAGGAGTACTTGGTGACTTTTAAGAGTAAAACTGTGAAGACTCAAATTGATTACTTTCTCATAAGATGGAGCGATCGACTTAGTTGCAAGAATTGTAAGATGATACCTAACACTTGCTTGTTAATTCATCATAGATTGTCAACTATGGGTCTTATAATTAAGGGGGAGAAAGACAAGAAGTCTATGGAGATATACTAGAGTTAGATGGTGGAACTTTTTAGGTGATTTTAACATGTCTGAGAGTTATTGTGACTTTACTTAACGCTGACATATCATAAGGGAAGACATTAAAAGAACTTTGAGGGAGATGAAGAGGATGAGGGCAGTAGTTGATGAAATTCATATAGAAGCCAGAAAAAGCCTAGGAGAAGAGGGTCTTACATGGTCAACCAAGCTTTTTAATGTGATCCTCAATTGGGCTAAAATGCTAGATGAGTAGAGACTTAGGGGGCGCTTGGTTTATAGAAGATAATGGGAATGAGAATGAGAATGAGAATGAATAGAGGGAGGAATGGAAATTGATATAATCATTATAATTATGATGGTTGGTTAAGATGAAGGGATTATTATCATTACCATTGATAGTGGTTGGTTTGTAAAAAATATTGTAATTAATTAATTATAAAATAAATTATATTTTAATTAATTACAATATTTTAATTAATGAATGAA
>JANIIA010000002.1:25836370-25860375 GCA_027478495.1 Erythroxylum alaternifolium
TAAAAGTCAACTACAGAGGATAGAACACAGAGGATAGATCATAGGCCAAGGATTATAAGAAGGAGTTAAGAAGTTATATTAGTTTAAGAATATCGTCTGTGTTACTGTTCACCGACTTCGTCTGTGTTACTGTTTACAGACTTCTTCTGTGTTACTGTTCACGGACTTCGTCTGTGTTACTGTTCACAACTTCTTCTGTGTTACTGTTCACAGTTTATATTCTGCCCTATTTTTGACCCTTTAGAAGATACAATTGGTCTTTGAAGTCTTCATGGAAGTTGTAGCTCTTGAAGTCCTCTTTCAAACTATCTAAAGAAACCCTAAATTGGATGTCTATAGAAAAAGTTATGCCAATAGCCCCGAAGCAGGTATATGTGTAAAATTGGGAACTCACCAACGCTCTTTCTTGAGGTAGAGGTGCTCTCTATTGGAAATAGCTCATGTATCATGATTTTCTGCATAAGAGTTGGACTTCAGAAACTTGGTCCAACAAAATGCCTACATAAGGAAGACCCATTGGTTTTGCGAGAATAGATCAAACTCTTAAATTACATCAACAATATCAATACTCTTAAAACTTATATTCTTATCAAATCTCTTATGCTTTAGAAATAGAAATTTCTTTCTGAGAGTTATCATTGAATTTGAAGCTTATATCAACTAAACTACATTTTCATCTATTGAAAGCTTGTAGAGGCTAGCTAAATACTACTAATTTGGAAGGTTGGAGAACCTTGAAAAATATGTACTCATAAGCTAGAAGAGGCTCATCAAATTACTACTTGGAATTTTAGTGAAATACTCAAGTTGGATACTTAGGGACTGGACATAGGCTTAGCTTATAAGTCGAATCAGTATAAATTGACTGTGTCATTCCTCTCTCTTTTTAACTATCAAAATTCAATAGTATATTGTTTGTATTTTTATTTTTGCAAGAGGCTTCTTCATTTTTATAATAAACTCCTTCTGTTTTCAACTTGTAAGAGGTTCTTTTCAATTTTAACATGCGCTTTTTATTTTAAATTGTTTTAACATGATTTATTGTTTAATAAGCTCTAATCGTCTAACAAGCTACTGTCGTTTAACAGGGTTCTATCATCTAACAAGCTCCTATTGTTTTTAAATTTTAACAGGCCCCTGTCTTTATACGATTTGAAAGTAACTTGCAAATTTTTTTAAGTCACACAAAATTCACCCTCCTCTTGCGTGCATTTGCTTTATAAAAACCTTCATAAAACGGACTAAGGATGAAATAAAATTAAAGAATTTGAAATGAGATTGTCCTTAGCTATCGAATAATTTGCAATTTAATTAAAATGTTGTTAAATAAAAACTAATAGATTATTTTTATTTATAATAACTTATTAATTTATGAAATTGACTGATTAATTAATAAGTTGATTAGTTTTTAACAATAAAAGTTATTATTAAACTAAATCAAACCGGGAAGTTGAAAAGTTGAACTGAAAAATTGCACCGTTCAATATTTTTACGGTTGATTCGATTGAACGAGTTGGATTTTGTAATTATTGAATATAAGTCTTTTTTCCAATAATTTTGATAAAATAAAATAAATTTTCGTAAAAGGATATATCCAGAATATGTTTTTTTGATATAGTTTTCTTAAAGTGTTAACTCTATTACTTAATTTCAACTAATCCAATCACTCATCAATTACTTAATTTATGCATGTAAAATTTTATTTAATCCACGTTTAAGAAATGAACAATTACATCATCTTTTTGTCATAAATAAATTTGACCACTCAACTAATTAATCAAAGCAGATTAATCAGTGGGCTTGCTTGGACATTACTTAAAGTATTGAATGACTTTCTCCAGATGTTTTACCAACCAACCCAATTGAGTCCTATCAAAATTAGAATTATATAAGAATTAGGCTTAGACTAAAATCTAAGCATGCTTATTGTATTCCAATAATCTCTATTGAGATTTGAGACACTCGCGAGTCATAGCCTTCGTAAGATGATGTTAGTAATGCTATACTGGAGGCATTCAGGTATTGACCATTGAGTGGTATCTATTCCTCGTTAGCAAGTTGCCTTTTACAAGTTAATAAAAAATTAAAAACTATAGTATTGAAAAATAATATTAGGTATAAGTGATGGAGGTAAATATATATAATAGCTTTTCCCGTTTTGATTGTCTTACTTTAAAAAATATCATTTATATTTTTATGATATTATTTAATTATCGAATAATTATCTTCATTATAATTTATTAATTTTTTATTATTTAAAATAATAATATTAATATTTTTGAATTATAATACAATATTATTATTAGAGATATAAATAATCCACAAAAAATAACATAAAGAGTTGTGAGAAATCTGAAGAAATTTAATTTAATTAACCACAAATATAATTCGCATTTTCTTTCCTTTATAAAAAATTGGTCAAATTAATTTATTTAAAGTTTTTATGGTTGAACTGATCTAACTAGCTAAGTTTTTCAATTATTGTTTGAAATTATTATTATTTAACAAAATAGAAAAGAAAAAGATGGGGCAATTTTTGAGCTTTCAGGTTAATATGGTAGGATTTAGATTTGCGATGCGGTAGGGATAAGTATTTATTCACCACAATTTTCAAACACAGTCACATGTTTAGATCTGCGAGCGAACAACCAAAGGTTGGAGGAAAGAACGGTGCCACTGGAGAAATTGATAAGCAGAAAGAGGATTGTGGTAGAAAAGTGCTTCTACGGTAAAAATTCTACTTTTCGTTAATAACCTTCTGATAATTATTATTTTCTATTATACCCTCAACTAATAGAAAGCAAGTCTAACGTGTCGTTTTTTTCTTATTTATAATTTCAATTTATATGACTAATAATATATTTTTATGAAATATTTTATTTATTTTATTTTTTCTTGTTTTAATTTAATATTTTATTATTTATAATTTTAAATTTACATGATTGATAATATCATCATCACTGACGGAGTTATTATATATATATATATATATCAAAACTTTTGATAACTAAATAAGACCCTCTCTTGAAGTGTGTCGCGCTGTCAATGTGATTTGTGAAAGATTATATGAAGAGGGGTGTTCTGAAATTTTCTTTCACATGGAGGTGATTAGACATCGACCCCACGAGGTTTTGAACAAATTTCAAGGACAGACCAATATCAATAGCAACATGGAGAGCAGTCATGGGCTTTTCAGCGACATCAGCAGGTAATGAATTGGTATCTTTTATATATATATATATATATCAAAACTTTTGATAATTGAACAAGACCCTCTCTTGAAGTGTGTTGCGCCATCAATGTGATTTGTGAAAGATTATATGAAGAACGGTGTTCAAAAATTTTTCTTTCACATGGAGGTGATTAGACATTAACCCCACGAGGTTTTGAGCAAATTTCAAGGACAGACCAGTATTAATAGCGACATGGAGAGCAGTCATAGGCTTTTCAGTGACATCGACAGTTATTGAATTAGGATCTTCCTTAAAAAAGTTAGAAGTGGTGGTCCAATCACCTTCAATGGCAGCTTTGTACAGTGGCAAGTAACGATTGACACGAGAAGGTAAGGCAAGGCTGGCATGTCTGGCCGTTTTTCTTGACTTCTTGTTCTTCCGTCACGTCAGCTTGTTATATCGACAAGTTTTATAATATTTATTGCACAACAGGATTTAACAATCGATTTGATGAAGTCAATACACGTTTGCTTTTATGTATGGCATGTCTTGATCCTAAAGACTCCTTTTCTGCATTTGACATGGACAAATTGATTGAACTTGCAAAATTCTATCCATCAGAGTTTCCTCCTATTGCTTTAATTGAACTTGAATATCAACTTGGGAATTTTATCATGGATGTACGTATGGATAAGAATTTCTCTGAATTGAGTGGAATTGGAGACCTTGCTAAGAGAATGGTAGCTACAAGAAAGCATCATGTATTCCCTTTGGTTTATTTGTTAGTCAAATTGTCATTACTTTTACCAGTTGCTACAGCCACAGTGGAAAGAGCTTTCTCCGCAATGAAAATTATCAAGAGTTCACTTCGTAATAAAATGGGAGATGACCTATTGAATGATTGTTTAGTGTGTTATATTGAAAGAGATGTATTTGCAAATATTGACAATGATCTTGTTATAAAAAGATTTCAATCTATGAAAAGTAGGCGTGGATCATTGTAATTTTAACTATTTTATATTTTTAATAAAACTTAATTTTTTATTTAGTTTTGATATGAAAATTTTCGTGAAATCTATATTTTATTTGGGCCCTCTTATCTTAAATTCCTAGCTCCGTCACTGCAAGTAAAGCCACTTGCCAGATTTCAAGTTCCTTATAATCATTAAGGTTGCTAATCATGCAAAATATTGATCTTGTTTTAGTTCCTTTTGGAAATAACGGCACTATGAAAAAAACTTGGTATTCCTGACACTCTCAATAAGCCATATACTCTTTGATTTTGAAGAATAAGACTATTATAAGTTTCCAAATCCTAGATGTAATAGCTTACTTTTTTAACTCTTCATTGCTAGAGGATTTATAAAAATCATTATGCACATTACTAAAAGCCTCTCTTGCCTTACTAACGTCTAATTATATGCTAGGGAATTGATATTTTTTTTAGTAACTTTAGTTCTTGTTTTATGCTATTTAGTTTTTCCATACAAATGTATGCCTTATAACCATCAACTTTCCTTTTTATTCCTTTCCTTATTACTCAAAACTCATAGCTTTGAGGAGTTTTTTTTTAAAATCTAAATAGGGCCCTTATTGGCTTATTGTGAAATGAATCAATTGGTTAATTGAGAAAGATTACAAGATTTGGACTTTATTTTTATCATAAGTAACAAAAAAATCTTTAATTTTTGTTTTCAAAAGGCAAATAAGGCATGTTTTTTTTGTTTTAAAATATTCCTAACTATTAGCCATTTATTAGGGTTGTTAAGTCCCATGACATTCAATAATAAGAAAGACATTGACAGGGAGAACTTGAGCTTGCTTGATTCTTCTTCTTTGTTCATAGTCTTCTTTTAATAGTGGACAAGTTTGCTTTAATGGTGGCAGTATCCTTCTTACTTGAATTGGGTTTTGTTAGGAAACTAGTTTCTTCCACTAGTCATTTTTGAGTTGTAATACTTACTAGTTCTTTGCTACTAGTTTCCATAATATGAAAGGCCCTTTGAGTTTCATATTGAGACTTCATTTAAGCCATCTCCCCCATTTTTTATTTTTGACCTGAACTAGAGAGTAACTTGTTTCTTCCTTATTTGACTCAAGTGAGTTATGATGTGTCTACTCAAATTCTTCTCTAGTATTTTTGTAATTCATTGAAGTTGCCTACGTAAAATATTCTACCAATTAGTCGTCATTCCTTCTTCTCAAGCTTCAACAATTTCCATTGGTATGAGATGGACTTCACTTACTTAATCCCTCCTTTCTCATTCAATCTCATAAATTTCTACTTCTAAGGCAATTCCTTTTTTTCTCCCCCTCAACGCATAGTATCGCGTAGTTAATTCTTTTAAGTGTAATTATCTAAGCTTCAAGATTGATAGGCCTCCCTAATGCACTAGCTAAATAACTAAGGCATGTGGTTGTCCAATATTCCAGTGAGATACTATGAAAATTTGCTGAAATTATTATTCTTATTATTTGATTTCTTTGTTTATCTAAGCTTTCCCAAGTTTTCATAATTACAGAAACAATGACTTTCCTGCTAAATGTCAAGAACTAAATTTAAAAACTCGTTAGCAACTAGTTTTGGAATTAAATCTTTCTTATTGGTTGGTTTGTCTTGCTTTTTAAATAGGTAATTCTAGTGTCGAGTAATTTAAAGGTTTTAAAGCTATGTTATTTGATTTGTTAAATAATCCAAATTTCTTATATTCTTGAATTCCTTTAAGAAATGAGGCAATACAAATTTAAGTTCCATCAAATATTTTAAGAGGTAAAAATTCATTGAAGGAATCAGTCGCTAGTTACAAAGTTGTTGCTAATTATAAAGACAATACAAGGGAAGCAAATCTAAACATTCCATATAAGTGATATGCTAAGTAAGTTCCATGAGGATAAGCCTATTCATAAGCACCATCTAATATACATTTTAGGAGTCACTTGACTAGGTAGGTTCCAAGCAATGACATTCATTCTAATTTTGGTTTTTAGGTTTGATAAGATGATCACCATATTGGTGGCATCATTACAGATGAGCCTTATGTTATATGTTTCTTTCACACCATATAAAGAAAACCAAAGCTCCAAAAGCCATTGTCAATAAACTTGGATTCTGTTTATTATGGAACTGTATGCTTCAAGCCCAAGAAAGAGTGTCAATTTACAACAGAGAAATAAGCTCCAAGGAGGTATTGAATGTGTATCTAAATGACTGAGTAATGACAAAATCTAAAAAATAGATGATCTAGATCCTCTTAGGCTATTGAGCAAAGAGCACATAGGGAATTAGGAAGTGGAAATTTAATGTTGTACTCAGTACTAAGTCTACCCTAAGTAGCCAACCACAAAATGAAGGAATGGTAAAGGCACATTATCCTTTCCCACACTAGTCATGCCCATGTTTTCTTTGCCTAACAGCTAAGGAAGATTCTTTTGCAATACTTTGAGGTAAATTTTAACTATTTATCTTCAGTCTAAATGATGAAGTGCTGCTTGTTGGAGTCAAGAGAGTATTCAAGCATCCTGTCTATAATTCCTTGTGAGCCCTTTATGAAATTGGAAGGCCAATATTAAGAATTGCCATAGATCAGAGCCTTAACTTTGGTATGGACTAGGATAATATATTTGAGATGTTGGAATTAATTTAACTTATGCAGGGGACTCAAATCGTGCCAATTGTAAAACCAGAAACATATATTATGACCATCTCCTATAATATGCTTAAGGACTATATCCCTTGTGAGAAGGATTTACCTCAGGGTCCAAGAGGTCAGGGGCTTCAATTTGATGCTCTATAAGCTAAAATTTTTGAAGAAGTACATGTGGATCCACTTCACCCACAAGTCTTCTTTGTTAGTGGTTAGAATCTATAGTCTTTTTACCAGAGAGTTTTGCTCAACATTCAAGTGGAAGTGATGCCTAAGCCACTATTCTGTTTAGGTAAACAAATATATGACCATCTTACTTTAGGAGTCTTAACTCAGTTATCAAGTCTACTCCATGAAATTGAAATCGCTTGATACATATGTCAACTTAGTGGATCTTTTAGTACATCACAAATAATCTTAAAAGTTATCTACAAATAATTAATCATCTTGTAACAGCTATAGTGACACATATGTCAAAAAAGCAAGCAACGTGAGTTGTTGTACTTAAATTTGGTTAGAAAGCCTTCTACGTTATGTCATCCGACGATTTAAATAAGTATTTTTAAAAACATCTGGTCCGAGCGATATGATTAGCCATGAATCGAGTGGAATATGAACTTAAAGATTGTTAAAATTTATTTATTAATTTTAAATTGAATCAAACTCAATTTCTGTTATCATCTTTACCCTAAGGCCCGAATTGTTTGTGAATCCCATTTTAGTAAGCAATTTCCAAATCTAAAAAGGAGTTGAATGATTATGATTGAGATTCTGACGAATGCATTGCGGTCGTTGTTATGTTACAGTCGCCTCTTCAGTTTTCAAATTTTCGAAAATGTAATGTCATTACAATTTCAAATTTTCTTTACATTTATAAATTTAATAGAATTTTAAATAAAGACTAATTTCTAAATATAATACAAAATGATATTAAAAATAAAATTGAAATGAAGGTTTAATTTTTTGAAAAAAGTCTTCTAAATAAGAAAAATAAATGAAAAAGTGACAATTTATTACACCAACTTTAATTAAAAAGTTCCACGATAGAGGAGCAAAACAAAGCAAATCATAAATATTCTAAATACATTTAAAAACTATTCTATACTACTTGATCGAGTCCCTTCTACAATAGTTTCTAAAGTTCAACAAAGAAGAACTTCCAACTTCCAAAATTAATATCAACTCAAAATTAATTATTAGGTTAAGCCACATGCATTTAATTTTTATTTCATTCCAT
Organism: Erythroxylum alaternifolium; assembly: GCA_027478495.1. Lineage (NCBI taxonomy): Eukaryota > Viridiplantae > Streptophyta > Magnoliopsida > Malpighiales > Erythroxylaceae > Erythroxylum > Erythroxylum alaternifolium. The sequence continues at coordinate 25,844,425 of JANIIA010000002.1, forward strand.
TTATAATATTTAAGAAATTAACAATTTTATTATATAATGACTAATCAACTAAATTTATATAACCATAAGCCGTAACATTGTTGATTTATAGATTAGTTACAAGGATTTGTAGTGATCAATTTGTACCCCAAATAAGATCCAGAGAAGTTTTTAGAAACAATACTTCAATGTAACTGTTTAAATGACCCATATACTCCAAGAGAGATCCATTCAAAAGCAAAGCCTTCTTTATTTTTATTTAAGAACTCATCACATCACATTTCCTGAGCTTTGGTATTAACACTTAACTGATTTTCAAATTCAAGATACCTGTGGACAATAACTATGTACAATATGAACGCCTTGATTGATTATCTCCTCGTTCTAAACGGTCAGACATTACGACGGGTTTCTAAATAGCAGATTCCATAGGATAACAGCCCAGGACGCGGAGAAATCTAGCAAATTCCTGCAAAAGGATATAACAAACTTTTATCAAACTAAAGGAAAGATGAGAGCAAAGAGATGACTGTATATACAACATGGAATGAGACACACAAGCAAGCAGGTTTATAGGGGAATGGACTGAACATGGTTGAAGCATATTCTAGTATCAAGTGGGTCTCAGGCAGCCCTGAAGAGGGCATTGAACAGATATTTGCCTGTTAATGGAAACTAGAACAGGATCACTGATTAGAGAGGCCGCCAGCTTTGTGGCACACTGAAGAAAATAGAAAGTTGCATTTATCCGTTCACAGAAGGAACCAAAAGCTGAAGTAGCCAAAACATAGAAAGAAATAAGCAAGCAGTTTTTATCTAAGAGTTCATAGAGTTGGAATGTACATAATCAAAACAAAAATGGGGATTATAAGAACTTAGGCAGCAAAGTGTTCTCCATCCACAATATGCCAGACATATACTGACCTGCAAATGTCCCAAAGCATATTGCACACGAGGCTCCGCCATAGAGGCTTCAAGGTCAACATAAAAAATATAGTCAAAGTACCTATCATCAAAAATATACCACCAATAAAGCAAGAAGATCAGAGCAGACTAATGATAGTCGCCAGCAAAGCACAAGAAATGTATCTTTAATTTCATGCTTTTTTTTCTAGTCCGATTGGAAAGGAAAAGCTCAAAACTAAGCCAAGCATTCATGAATGACAGCAGCACCAGATTAAATTGATGAATAGCTCAGCTGTTTTAAAAGGCAAACGAAAAATGTGAACACCGACCATATGCTATCACATGGCATTCTTTTATACAAAAGGAAAGCTGACTTTCTGAATATTCTCTTATTACCTTTTTGCCTTGTTTTTTTGTTTGGGCTTCCGTACTCCCCTTTTTCCTTTTTATACAATTTCCTTTACTATCTCTCATTCAATTCTCTTAATTGCTAAACAAATATTTACCAGTTATTTGTCCATGGGATAATGGCCACTTTTTTCTGCATATTCTACCAATGGAACCATAGATTTATTCTTATTTTCCATTTCCAAATGGTTAAATATATATTCACCTAAAAGTATATTCAAAGTGGATCTACATAGTCTATTAACAAAGGCTGCTTCAAAGGCTATGCTTACTTGGCACTCCCTTTGTTAGAATCATCAACAACTCTCAACGGACGGTTTTTCAGTGGACGGCTGTCTATCTGGAAAGTGTTCAGTGAAACAAGAGACAGTTGGAACATTTGATATATTAGTCGAACAATAAAATTGACCACTTCATTTAAAGCTACCTTTGACAAATTAATTTCCCTCAACGCAAACACTGCCAACGCTTTGAACAGTACGCCTGGACCTTCTTCTAGTGAGAAAACAATGCTTGTCTAGGTAGAGAAAAGTTGCAATAACTTGGTAAAAATGATGGTTCTTATATTGATTGGAAAATAAAAAGGGTAATCTTACTTTATAGGGTCTGTCGGTTCCTGGAATTATAGGTTCTCTGCCAAGTATCAGAAAGTGGGTAATATTGTCCTTCTCATCCTGATTACGTAAAGAAAATTCAAGAAAAACTTTTACTATTAACATTGAAGTATGAACTAAAGGTTTTTCAGTAAGTATCAGAAAGCAGGTGATATTGTCCTCATCTTAATCATGTGCGTGATGGTCCAGTTATTATAACCAGAAGCATCAAATTGAAGCCCGCTACATACAGGGCACACCAGCCTTGAAACAAGTAATTTAGTAGATGTACAAACAAGTATTAACATGAATTATAAACCATCCTTTCCAAATTAGAAGATTGATGTTGAGAACTTTCCACTTGAAAAGTTTTAGTTCAAAAGGCATTGACAGTTATCCACCAAAAGTCATGTAATTGAAAAATTCCACGTTGAAGATAGATTAATAGAAAAGAACAAAAAAGTTAAGAGCCTAAACATTCCTCAATACTACGGGTTCTTGTATTCATTCAAATGTGACACTTTAAGCTAGTTATTTACTCATACTTAAAGATTATCTTGCAAAAATATTGGGGGTACTTCCGACATATTTTGGCACACAAACTTGTTTAACTTCTATGCCAATCATCAATAATTCCAAAATTGTAGTACCACTCATCTGCATTTACATGGTAAATTCCTTCACTTTCATAAAGTTCATCAAAACATTCACTTGCGTTGTATTCATTACAGATAGTTTCCATGAGCCCTTCAAGGACAAATCCCTTCCCTTTAACTATTTGTAAGAGAAAGTATCCATCAGCTCCTCACACATGTTGCTTCCTTATCAAATTTATTACTGATAGGCATTCGTTAAGTAGATCCTCTTAAAGAATTTGCAATATTTTAACTTACGTTACCAACTTCCATCAATATGTTCCTGAGGGAACATAATTTTTCGTTGAATAGAATGAAATGATATACATTTACAGACAAGCTAAGGGAGCAGTGTTACTTGTATTTTATCAGCAAGAATGTCAAGCCCATAGATTTCTGCCGCCCGAGCGCTAGCAATAGCTCCAGTATCTCTCATAGCACTTAAAGCTACCGTCTGTGGTAGAGTACAATACCCTTGAGTATATAAATAAGAACCTATATCAACAAAGGTTAACCAAAAAGGGTCGAGAGGAATCTAATGATTACCTGAGCAGCACCAGCAGTATCTTCAGCACTAACTCTTACTACACCTAACTTGCTCAACATCATCTCACATTGGGCAAGTGCCTGCACGTCAGGATTTTGTTAAGAATGTAACAATTTTAGAGCTGAAAGTAATCACCTTCGCTACTACTAAACAAATTTATTTTCAGCTGAAGTTTGCAGCCAACATATATCAAGAGGAAAAGAGATATACAAATGGCTTTCTGACCAACTAAACTACTAATCCTGAAGAAAGGAAACAAAAATTTGGATCCTATCTTAGGATTCAGTTTACAGCCTCTTTCTCTTATTTCATATTGGCGCCATATAAGACACAGGTTGGATATTAGGTAAATATAAATATACACTTAGTTGACGGCTTAACAGAATTAGCTTTTCACCAAACAGCTGTTGCTTTGCCTTATTAAGAACTGTTCTTAAAGTTTTGTCATTAATAGAATTTCTTTTGGTATATTTGAAGAATGTTTATATCTGTGAGAAGGAAAACTCGTGTATCAAAAGAAACAGAACCGTAAATGATTCGAGGGAGAAAAGAATGGCCAACCTGTGGGTGGCTGGAAACACGCTTTAATTCATTCTTCTTTACGCCAGGCAACCCCAAAAGGCAATGGTTCACTGCCAATTGCACCTCCCCCACTATGTGCAGCCTATGACGGAGGAGCAAGTCATAATTACGGTGGATGCTGCCACCCAATGAATTCTCAATTGGGAGGACTGCTTTATCAACCAACCAGAGTTCAACTGCCTGTTCAGGAAACATTCAGATAGAGATCACACTTGCTTGTGGAATAACTCAATAAAAATAATGAACAAACAGGGACAAACAGACCTTAAATGCATCTTCAAACTGATCACATGGAACAGTTTCACATTTGGGGTATGCTTTTAAAGCTGCAGCCTCACTATATGCACCTGGTAACCCCTAAAGATGAAGACATAGACTATGGCAATAGCATAAAAGACATAAGACATTTGGAGATGCTGAATGTTTAAATGATTACCTGATAAGCAACCCGTACTTTTCTACTGTTATCAAGGGAAGAAAGATCTGTTGCAGACAATGGTTCTGCAATTTATACAAAATTAGTTGATTCACAGATTGAAGCATACAAGAATTAAGAGAATACATATGAGCCAGGAGGATCCCAAATAATTTCAGGTCAACCATACACAACCCCAATAGTTAAACCACTTAATATCTTGGATATAATTATATGGAGATTACAAGTATACACTACTACTACACTACAAATAATAGTTCAAAAGTTGGCAAACGACACAACTACCCCCGGAAGATTCAATATATGACAAAGCATCTGCCAGGAGCTATGGTTTCTGCCAGGAACTATGGTTTAGGTGGCAGGCCTTGAAATTCTTTCCATAAAAGTGTTGACAAGTACCTGTCTTCATTACAACATCAAATAAACCAATGTGCTGGAAGATCATAATATATGACCATAGACTTTTCTACTTTTAATGCATAAAACGATAATTGAATATACAAGTTCTTGATGACACAGCTGTGATTGCAGCAAAACCTTATCGTTTATGTATTTGTTGGCGTTTCTCAATCAAAAGCATTCCCTAGCCTCCTACCTTCTTTGAGAAACGAAGTATTTGTGTCAATAATTCTCATCGTTCAGACGAGAATTTCAAGAAAGTCCAGTCATTAGACATCAGGACGAAAACTTAATCCACATTTCCCATCAACTGCAACTCGTGGAATTCAAATAGCAGTTAATATATGAGGCTAATTCAGTGTTAAACCACATCAGCATATATTCAGTCCGTTTAAACTAAGGCAGGCTTATTCTGCACACGACAATAATATTGAATTTCCAGGCATACTAACAATTGGGCTGTTTGTGAAGAAGAACATATTTTACATAATTGGGGTTTTGACAAACTCACTAGGAAGAAGGCTCAAATCCCTGTGGAATACCGTGGACTTCGTTTCTTGAAAATTATCTGTTGTCCGAGAAGGCTCCACCCCAGGAGTGATGGACTTCTCTTCGTCCACAGGAGCCATATCTCTTTGAGCGAAGACGGCCGCACAACAGCATTGCCATTTATGAGACTTCTCAAAATCGCAATTGTACATTAAGTTGAAGCCAAATCCACGTCGGCTAGACCCCAAATCTAGAAGACAAACTTTAGAGTAAGGCTTGATGGGACTAACCCAGATGGTCCCGTTAACTCTCAAATCCATGAGCGAGAGAAAGATAACAACTTTCACTCCCTATGTATATGTATGAAAATGCAAATGCAGCAGCGATAGAAATCATGAGAAATTGAGAGAAGGGTTGTTGATGATGGAGTTGTTGGGGTTGAGCAAAGGTGAAACCCAGTATGACATTGTTAAAGTGGATAGGTAATCGGGATATGGAGTCGAGGAAAACAAATGGTATTTGGAGTTGAAGAAGTTAAAACAAGTCCGAATCATTAAACTGCAGCACAAGAAATTTGGTAGTGTTGGCAATTATGAGAGGCCATCGGGGTTAAACAATGGGATGCATTTTATAAGGTCAATCCATGGAGTTGTCTTCTATTGGTTAAGTCTCTCTGAAACGTGTTTGCAACTTTGCAATTGTCTTGTCCGACACAAGATTCTCTTTCTCCACGCCAGCCACCCGCTTCCCATGACAGGTAAAGGCGTGGGCAATATGCCAATATGTGTCATGGTGTTTTAAAAAATAAAAATTACGATCAATGTGAAGAACTGAAATGACTTGATGTTTACTGCAATGATGGTTTGTAATCTTCATATTATACATAAAATAAAAGGCTCCCGAAGGAATAGGATTAAGGGAAGAATGAAGGGTAGAAATGTGCTTAAGTAGAGGTTAGGTCAAGGGGACACCAAATCCTCAAGTGAATTGAATACATTAATAAATGCTCTATCTAGAAGCGCTTTGGTCTTCGTGAAAACTGAAAACAAATATCATTCTAGAAACGAGGAAACTAACAAAATGTAAGCAAACACAACATGCATGGGTCAAATGCTTTGTTGCCAAGTACTAGTAGGAAGAAATGTCAAAGCAACACCGCCAACCTTGCAACGTGATAACCGAGTAGGTGTTCCAAAGATTCACATTGTTTAATAGAAAGGTTTGTTGGTATAATTCAGCTTTCCCTCCCATCCATCCCATGTAATGGCTAATCACAAAGGTTGAACTAATTTTCCTAGAAACGTCAAGTTTCCATGCCCAATGGTAATTTGGTGAATGTGGGTATAGCTAATTTTGGCAGTGGTTGCATTTCTCTATCTCTAAAATTAAACAAAAAAGAAATATTTGTATGATTAAATTATGCAAACCTGACCTGGCAAGCTAACGAAAGAGTTAAATATGAACTTAATCTCTAAATTCAATGTGATTTGGACCTAGTACTAGTATTCTTCATTAAATAGTACTTAACGGTTCTTAATCACTCATATTGCTAGGCCAACAATGGATATTAGATTTCGGTTTCCTTTCATTTCAAGTCGCCCCCTCAATTAACTCAGAAGATTACGCTGCTTTTTGATTAGCTTGAACAATCACTATATAGTCTATGTTTCTACTATAGGAGAGCAATTAATCTGCACAGACCAATGATAATTTAGTTTGCAACGGGGAAGAAACATATGATTGATTCACCGGCTCCTAGTGGCTTGATTATTGTCGGCAAGCTGTCCGCCTTCTTGTCATTCGTTTATGATTTGCCGTCTTCTAAAGACTGCTATGGTATAGTGGGCGTAGATTGTGAGGACTGAGGAGTTGGTGAAACGTAACAAAGGTGAAAATTACTCATCAACTAGTTAATTTAATAATCATGCTAAAAACAGATATTAATCTTCTATTAATATGATTGTATTGTAGAGTATCTATTGTGTCTTGTACGTACTGCACATTTTAGTTAATTATATGACTCTATTAAAATAATTTGACTCAATAAACTATTTCTTGTTGGTGTTTTTAACAGAATTTTTAAAAGTAATTCAAGAGGTAAATTTGAAAATGAATAAAACAAAAGGAGATGTCTACTTTTTTCTTTTACCATTATATATATTCAAAAGCAGAAAAAGAGAGAAGAATAGAATTAAAGTCTCACAATTATGATTATTCACATAACATTATTATTTGTCAGGGTGCGAATATCATTATTCATTAAGAAGGAGAGTAGGAATGTCATTGAACTTTTGTTTATCATTTCTTATGGAATGTTGACATTACAAGGAGGTCACCGAACAAGATTAAATGGGCGAACATATGCTCACTAAAAGATGAAGGAGGATTGGGGATTATTCCTATTAGAAGCACTAATAAAATGTTGCTAATCAAGCATCTTTACATAACTCTATTGGATAAGTAAACTACGAATTAGGTGGATTCATTCCATCTACATAAAGGCCAAAAATTTTTAGAGTATTAGTCCTACTATCAACATTTCTTGAACCATGATGCATATCCTCAAGATGAGGCAGTTAGTGATGATGGAGATTAAGAGCAAGATCAAAAATGGCTCTAACATCAGTTTTTAGCATGCTAATCAGAGCACTGAATGCCCCTTCAGTAGTATTCTTTAAGGGTGCTTTTCCCTGATTATGCTTATGTCAAAGACGTGTTATTCTCTAAATCTTTACAATCTCACTTATAAGGACAAGACATAGATATGGCTATTTCTTTGAGACATTGCATTAGCTTTTCGAGGATTGATTTAGGGTTATTTCTTTCCTTCTTCAGTTATAAAACTTGGCTAAAGAGGATCGAACTATTCTTAAAATTATTCTTGGTAATCTAGTTTATTGCTTATAAAAGGAAAGGCACCAAAGATTATTCCAACAAAAGTCTTCACATCAAAATTAAAACAGTGAACAATTGATGGCCCATAGTATGTGTGCTCAATGCTCCATGTTAATTGCTTTGAATTAGGGTACTATCACTACAGATTATCTATTCCTCTTTACAATATTTTAGGTGCAGTTTTAGTTAAGTAAGGTTTAGGTTCTAAAGAAGTTGTTCCTTTATTTTAACTTGTCTAGAATTCAAAGATTCTATTCCATTGTATTTCCTTTAGTTGATTTTGATGGCAGTCTCTTGATAGACCATCTTGAATGTCTTCCTATGTTGGAAGTGTTTTGTATTCTAACTTATTATTTAATACATTTTTCCTTTTAAAAAGATTTTTTATCATTTGACCATCTCAACTTCATATGTAAAAAAAGATTATATATATAAAAAATAATTAGTAAATATATTTACAAAATAAATGTGACCATATACCTCTAAGTCCTAAAATTGGTAGCGGCAATATTAAGATAGGGAAATGGTGCAAACTATAAATATTTCCTGACTTATTTGTGGCTAATTATAAAGAGGTTTTCAACAAATTGCAATTTTAATCTTCCCAACAATTGTAATCCTTATTTTCATTAGGGATAATAATAATTTGAGTCAAATTTAGACTTTTTGTTGTCTATATCTAATCTAAAATTTAGTCAGATTTGAAATATTTAGCTTAAGCCCAAAATCAAATTCGACCATGTCAAATCAAATTCAGAAAACCTAAAATAGTGTAAGTAAGGAATTATGTTATTTACAAATTTTGACATTTTCCTTAAAACTAACCAAGTCTATTATAATTGAAATAGAGCAAGGTAAGGAAATTTGTTGTATATATACTTCATGATTGTTGTAATTAGTGCTTTATAAACTTGAACACCTTTTTGTTAACTTTTTTTTTGGTAAAATTGAAACTTCTTTAAGAATAATTGCATCATTTTTATTTTTCATTTGTAACTCCATCATATAAAGTAAGCTATAATAACAAGAAAACAATGTATAATCATAAAATATATAAAAATGTTAGTCCCTAATGACACCCAAGGTGGTGGGGTTGAATTGAGTGTTTATAAAATTCAACAATATTTTAAACAATAGATTCTATTAAAAATAATCAATATAAATAAGTATGATGACACCCAAGAGGGAGGAGGGGGGTTGAATTGAGTGCTTATAAAATTCAACAAATTTTTAAAAAAACAATATATTTAATTAACAATATTCAATATGAATAAGTATGAGGAAATTGCTTAATATAATCTAATCAAATAATTGAACAATAATTTAAAAAGTACAGGGATGAGAGAATACAAACCGATTTATAATGGTTCGGTAAACAACCCTTGTCTATGTCCACTCTTAAGACTCTTTTTGGAATTCCAATATAATTCTTCTTTTAAGGCAAAAGTAACCTTTTTACAATCTTTTCCAATAAAGAGGAATCCTTTTTTCAATCTTCTTCCAAGGTGAAGGGGAACTTCAATCTCATTTGTATTATCGCCAATTACAATAATATATTTGCTAACCAATTATTACAACTCAAAATACCTCACTTTATTACTTAACAACTGCAAAATGGCTCACTCACATAAATATGACACAATGACACTCAAATGATTGAAAAACTCTTTAAAATATGAGTATATAACACTCAAAACCTTCTTTCTACTAAAACCAATGAGAAAATCTATTTATAGGGTTTTGGCACCCAAAATAGCTATTGGAGCCAAGAACTAGTTGTTAAAATGGTTATATTCGATGTATTGGTTGACCAGTATGTATTAAAAGCTCTAAATTCACTAGTTAATGAAACACTGGTCCACTATTACACATATTGATTAACCAGTATGGCATATTAGTTAACCAATACATCAACCAATGTTACAAACTCATAGTTTATAAAGTTTAACAACTTTAACCTATATTAGTTGACTATTAACTTATATAGATCGACCAATCACCCAAAAAATATGATTTTAACAACTTCAAATGATCAAAACAAAAATTTTTAGTCCAACTATGATTAAAAAACTTCCCAAAATATTTCCCAAAGATTATTTGAAAGATTAAATTGCTTTTATATTAAGATCACAAGCTTTAATGCCTTTTGATGAATGTAAAAACTCATACATTGAAGTAAGATGAATGATTATGCACGGTGAGCCTTTTGGATCATCAAATTAACAAAGTAAGCTTACAAATAATAATGAAATGACCTTGATGAGTTTTAATCTTCTTATTTATTTATTTATTTTGATCTTCATTTTATTGGTTGTAAACTTCAACTTTTCTTTATCAACTTTATACACTATCTTCTTAAGTTTATGACTTCATTTTGTTCTAATATTGTTTTTATCAAAACAATAAACAGATTAGTATTAATTATGTTTTTTAATCATCAAAACATCAATTGGAACCTCCTTTGGTTCAACAATCTCTCCCTTTTTGATGATGTCAAACATTTATGATATTAGAGAAAAATAATAAAATTAACCATACAAAACATAATTCAAGGTAGTAATTAGCTTTCCCCTAATTCATGCATAAAACATTATTCAATTTGAATAGCATAATTCAATATTAAGAACAACAAATATTTAAAATCAAAGAAATTTCCATACATGAAAATAACATAAATTTTCTCAAGCATATCATATAGAACTCAAAAAATACAAAAATGACAAAATAATCATTCCCCTTATGTTTTATCACTTCCTTTAAATCTAATATCACCAAGCGTTCCCCCCATTTTGGAATCATAAAAAAGAGATCCAAAAATGCACAACGTAAAGGGTCATGCATCAAGCTAACTTAGTTAAAGAGATGAATTTAATCAAAATTGTCAAACTTTCTTGCTAGAAAGAGCCATTAAATATTGAAAGAGGAAAAGAAAAAGGTCAATTTTCATATAGATAGCCCTAATTGTGTCAAATTTGAAAAATCCTCAAATTTGGTATGATGCCTAAGTTGAAAATTTCAATTAAAACACCAAAGGCAAGTTTTCACAAAATTCGCAGTTGGAATTGTAACAAATAAAACATAATTACTATATCCAACAATCAATTTCATAAAATAATGTAATAATTTCAAAAATAATAATGATATAAAGTAGTCAAATTTGAAATTCTAAAATGACAAATATGATACAATCACACTTGAAAAAAATATTAAATGAATCATGTAATTTATGAAAAATACCTGAACATTATCGAGCCATCCTAAAGCTAAAGGTTTATCCAAAAAGAATATGAATTAAAAAGATCTTTAATAAAAAGATGACGAAATTGAAGGAGGTTGTTATTTGTAATGGGGTATGGTGTTTTTCAAAGATATAATTGAGTTTTATAGGTTTTGAGGAGCCTTAAACAAGAAAAAAAAAGGAAAACAAAAGTAAGGCAGACGAGAGGGGCATTAAATCATGTATATTTTTGACCATACAGGGAAACTGGTTGACTAGTAAAAGGTTATGGTTGACCTTTATATATCTACCAAATATGTCACAAGTTAACTTAATTATCTTTGTTGAAAGATAAATTGCTTGTCCATTCATACAAAAAAGCTTCTCACAAACATACGAGAATTGTAAAATTTCTTTAAAAAAGGAATATTGGTCGATCACTTTAAAACATTGGTCGACTAGTGTGAGTAATTAAGTGACTAGAGCTTCGACCAAACAAAGAGCAAACTCACTGAAAAATAAAAAAGTTGTGACTAGGCAATAAAGGGGAGCGCGTAGTTTTTATAAAATTTTTACCATTTTACCCTTTTAACCACCTATATATTCAGTTCTAACTCCCCTTTTACATTCAGTTTCATTTTAACTTTATCTCTCTAAACTTCAAACCCACAAAAGCTCTCACATCTCTCTAAAAATTTCAAACTTCCAATCTTCCTCTAAATTCTACTCAATTCCCAAGAATTATACCGCGCATTAAGTAGTCAGCTTGACGGGAGCAATCAGGGTGAATTCAAGTTACGGGACGTGGACAAAGAAACCATACAGTAGACTTTGGCTCGCCCTTCCTGATCTACACAGAGGAGAAGGTATTCATTTTCGAATTCTTAATGTTAGACAAATTGTAGTTCCCAAGTACTTTAATTTTGAAACACTCGATAGGCTAGAGTTGTGCGAAAGAGTAGAAAATTTAATGGATAGAATCCAGTGGGCCCAATTTATACAATTCCAATTTCCTATCTATCAGGAGCTTACATTGGAATTTTTTCACTTCACTAACTTATGACCCTAAGAACTCCATGGAATTGTGATTTAGGTTGAGAGGAAGAGCTTATGAATTGAATGTAGAACTCATGTGCGATATGTGTGGATTCCCTGAATCCTCTATCGTCGATCAGCATGAGGATTTTCATCCTTCTTAATATTGGAATGAGCTTACTGGAATTAAGCAATTTCATGCTAAGAATGCTCATAACAATATTATAAGGTCCCATGAACACTTGTTGCTGCACAAATTCATGTGTCAGCTGGTTTTTGACAAAACAAAAACCAACAAGTGTTCAATAAAGGAACTTTTTATGTTGTGGTATATGGACCACAGTATTCCAGTCTGCATATCCACACATGTGCTAAATGCCATTGTTATGAATCCGTACAAGAGGAGCAACAATCTAGGAATGGGGTACATAGTTTCTACCATTGCGGAATATTTTGGCGTGGACTATAGTGGGTTAACTGTCCATTTACCTAAATTCCTAAACCATCACCACTTATAGTGGGCCAAATCCTTAAGTCCTATAACATAGAACTTAGGGATATCAACCAGAAGACACATGTCAGGATTAGGGCATGTCAAGTGAGTTCAAGTTCTGCCCCGCCGCAGCAAGCATAAGAGGAATCTACTAGTGAAGAGTTTGAGGAAGAGGAAGAACATGGCTGGAAGGAAGTTCTAGATACAATCTCTGAAACTAACAAGACACTTGCGGAAAACACCAGACGATGAAGGAGATGGCCCGGACATAACGCTGTCAAAGTCGGGATATTCATTGGGATCCATAGATACTTCGAGGTTCAGGGCATTCAATTACCGCCTTTGACACCATCACCACCTCAATCTCCATAGGATTTGTGTCTAACCCATTTATTTGTCTTTTTCAAATTAGCCTTCAATTCTATTTTTTATGTTTATTTCTATTTTATTTTCTGTCTACTTTAATTTCTTTCTTTTCTTTTATGTGATGTTTGCTCCCTTTTCACATTAAGGACAATGTGTTGTTCAAGTGTGGGGAGGGGTTATGTTTTTTACTTTTTATGTGATTTTGCATACTGTATGATAGTTATTAGGTTGCATTGTGTGAATTGTTTGAACGTGTCAATGACTTAGATGGAGTAAAATTTATTTAATTTTGAACATGGTCTATTAGGTTATAAATAATCATTAGCCCGCAAAATTAGTGAATTATGGATCTTTGGATAAATATACAGCTTAATTAGGATTTAGTATAAATTTGGCACCCTCTATGTTGTCACATTCATTCATAATTTGATGCCTTTCAACTTAAGTAGCTTAACTAGTGTTTTTCATGAAAATGAGTAGCTTAAACAACATGTATGAATAGAGCTAGTAGTCAGTTGAAAACGTGATATCGCTGAGTAACGATCGACACGCATTACAAATGTGTGCCTCTGCGTTAAAAAGTTATAATGACATTTCAACCAAGTTGTTTAATAAAAAACATGACTTAGTTGAGTAACTGGATCGACATTCATTACCAATGTTTGCCTCTATGTAAAAAGACTAAGTCTATGTTCACTAATTAAAAAAAATATGTGCTTTCTTAATAAAAACCTATCGGGTTCTTGAATTTTCATGAAAATATACTTAGAAATAGTTACAGAGTCTGAATGACTAAAGAATTATTAATTTGTGTGTACAATTGAAAAGGGTAACTAAATTAACACTTAGATCTCGATTAATGTGTATATTTAGTTCAAAGCCTCTAGACATAGATTTTACACTTTAATGATTAGATATAACTTGTATGATTGTGTTCAAGATTAAATTTGTTTCATGAAGTTAAAGCCATTGCCTTATTATTACGTTAAGTGTTTTGTGTTTGGTATGCGTTTGTTGTTTTGTTTGCTTAAGGACAAACAAATGTTTAAGTGTGGAGATGTTGAAAATTGTGATTTGCATTATGTTTTAGGGTTCAATTTATTATGTATTTGGTGTTAATTTGAGTGTTGAGTGTATATTTATGTTTTAATTGTGTTAGTTTATGTGTTTAAATGTTTTTATGGGTTAGCATGAGCCTTTGAGTTTAAATGTTATGTTTTTGAGGTACCTTGATGTGTTTGTTAGTGTTTTAAGGTAAACGATAAAGAACGGAGAAGTTTTAAAGAGTTTCGGGCCAAAACTACGGCCTACGATCATGACAGAAAGATGCGAGACACCAAAAGCCAGGCCATGATCGTGACAGAGAGGCCAGAACTAGGTCACGATCATGACACTTTGGTCACGATAGTCACAAAGAGGGTTAGGCACTGGCCACGATCGTGGCTTGTGTCAGCAGACATAAAAACTGAGAGGGTGAACCCTAGTGTTGATCCCACGAGTAATCTAATTCTAAAATCTAAAGTCAAAACAATGCGCAATATTCAAAATGTAACAAAACCAAAACAAGTATGCAATTCAATCAAGTAATTTAATTCAATAATCAATCATGAAATATTAATAAATTAGCAATTGTATTGCACACATTCAAGAATCGACCTAAAGAACTACTAATTGAGAGAAAGGGAAATTTTTACCTATCTTTAATACTAACCTAGTTGATTATGAATTATTGGATCATTGGTCTTAGACGATCCTAGGGTTGATTATTCTATCTCAAGTCATAATCATTAACCCTAAATTATAAACCCTAATCAGATTATGAAAAATTGCAATTTCTCAATTAACAATCTATCTAAATCCTCATTAGATTTGAAGTTTTCCAATAGACTATCGAGAACCTATGTGAGATCTCTCTTCACACAATTACCGATTTGATTAGTTTCTCGTCTTATTATATCACCTAACTCTCTTTAACCCAATTTAATTATTTTTCATTCAATTCACCATCTCAGTCTATTACCGAATTATGCAATCTCATAAATCAATCACAATGAATCCAAATAACATAAAACAATCAGATTTTTATTAAATCAAAGATAAAACAACCTGAAGGTGAGTTTAGACATCCTTAACATTCACACAATACTATCATCAACGGTTATTCTAATTCTATACATTAATAAAATTGAAAATACACTGGAAACAAGATCTGAATGGATGATGGAGGCAGTAACATCGGGAAATCTCCTATTTTGGGAAGTACTTCGCATCAGCTTCTTCTCCACGTCTCTCTTCCTTCTTCTCTTTATCAATCTCTCGATGAACTCTAACTAGGGTTTCTCAATGGTGGCTGATGCAAAAGCTCCTTCATCTTCTTTGTCTTATTCTTTATATGCCTTTTGTGTTCTAGGCAGTCCTAGGGTTTCGAGGTCTGAAAGGTCTAAAAACTCCCTAGAAACTTTACTTTTTTAGTGTTTACGCGTCTACCAGACGTAGGCCATAACCATGGCCCTACAAACTACAATCGTGGGACACATCTGATCCTTCTGTATGTGTCCTGGGCTTCTGTCATAATCATGGCATATGGGCCATAATCGTGGGCTGACTCCAGTGCTTTTGTCATTATCGTGGTCTGTTGTACCACAATCGTGGGCTGTTGTTTTAGCTCGAGTGTCTCTAAAACTTCTCCATCCTTCAATGTTAACCCTAAAACACTAACAAACATATCAAGGCACCTCAAAGACATAATAATTAAGCTCAAAGATTTGACTAACCCATAAAATACTTAAACACAATTAATTAACAAACTAACACAATTCTAACCTAAATACATACTAATCGATTAAGTTAACACTTAAATACATATCAAACTAAGCCCTAAAATATGATGCAATTCACACTTATCAGTGGGAAAGATACAAGGATTTACAACAAAAATGACCACACTGTAACTTACCATAGGAATTCTTGT
>JANIIA010000002.1:25913184-25925399 GCA_027478495.1 Erythroxylum alaternifolium
ATGCCGCTCTTGCAGGCTTCGTACTCGGATATCACTCAGGATGTCGAGTACATGTCCTATGAGAGTGGGGTGTTACAATTGTAAAGTTTGAGAAACTTCAATAATCAAATATAAGATATTTGAATTATTAAAATTGAAACATGATTATAATTAATTAGAGTTAGGCTTTAATTATAAGTAGGAAGATTAATTTTAATAAGAAAGAAACCATATTGTCTTTTTTATAAATATGAAAAAGGTATAAGGGAGATAGTACTCCTATCATTTTCCTCTGAAATGTTGAATTCTTTTTTTGCTCTGTTGATATCATTAGATGTCAGAGAGTGAGCCTTGGAGCAACTAGTAAAGTTATTCCTTTATGATAAAAAAGGTCATAGGTTCGAGTCAAAAAAATAAAAAGGGAAGACTACGTACAATTGATTTCTCTCCCCTGGCCCTCGTAAAGTGGGGAGCTTAGTGCACTGGAGTTTTGTTGTTGTTGAATATCATTAGAAGTTAGACATCTGATTAACCTGTACTTGAAAGCTCAAGAAGAAAATTTTTGCATGCATCTAAATCAATTGAAATTTAACCTTTTATTTATGACATTTTTTAAAATGATATAATTAAAGAAACTCGATAAGGAAATTGTAAAAAAATTTTCAGTTTCCCACTATTCGTTCCTATTTAGTTTTTCAATATTGTTATCAGAGCCTCTTTAATCATTTAACTTGATTTAAAAACTTAATTAAATGAAGAATTGCCTAATACAAATTATGGTATTATTAATTTAGGGTCTATGTTTTGTGCTTTTGGTTTACTTTTGGGTCCTGTCTGGTTGACGGGAAAGTAAAGTGAATATGGAATTTGATTCATCGGAAAATAAATATATGGAAAATAAAGATATTCACATATTTGGATACTTATAAGAATTCTAATAGAAAAGTTGAGTAGATTCTTATTATAGTGTTTGGTATGCAACAGTATTTCATGGAATGTATTTTAATTTTGACTTATGTTTTTAATTATATCCCTACAAATCGAATAAAAATTGAAATCATTAAATAATGTTAATTTGTAACAAAAATTATATTATTAAATATTAATTTTTTATTTATGATATTCTAATCATATAATACTTTTATATCATAAATATAGTATTGAAAAATACTAAAAAACTTCAATCAAGGCATTCGGAGTACAAAAATACCATAATTTAGTCTAAAGTGCTACTGATTGAAAAAAAAAGCAAGAGCAATAAAATAATTGCTTTCATAAATCAAACAAAAACTACACAAAAGTTAAGCAAGAAGGAAAAATATGAACCTGCAGATTGTCGATTGAAACTTCTAAGTAAAAATATCCAAATTCTGCTAACGGGAGAACAATAAGAATAGTTGAAGAGGAGGTAAGGTTTTATAAAAGAGTTGTCGTAGAGTTGAGAAAGAAGGAATTATTGAATTGGCTAGCATGATTTTTAGATTAAATTTTTAAAGAAAGTAATCTAAATACTAAGGGGGTGATTAGATTTAGAATCCAAGTAAAGTGCTACTACTTTCTCTAAATTGGAAAAATATTTACTTTCCTAACTATTCAAAAAAATAAACCAAATGTGATAATATAAATTTTAAGAAAAAGATTACTTTGCTAAGTAAGAATCAATGCCAACCAAACAAGAATAAGGGATATTTTATTCATCCCTTACTCTATTTCAAGAAAAAACACGTGTCACCTTAACTTTAACCTTTTAGGAACTTGAATATGCCATAATTTATTCTGCATTTGAAAAACACATAACATGGCCTTTTTTGTGTTAGTGCCTAAAATTTCAATTGCATGCCTCTTGCTTTTATGCTTCTGAAATTTAAACTTTTGCATGCTCTCATAGTTTTGGCAATATAAAAAATGTAAAGCATAATCCCCTAAATCAAAGTTTCTGAAACTTATAGGAATGTTGTTTGGGTTTGAAATTTTGTTCTATTGTTTTAGGTTGTTTGTGCGAATCAATCGATGGATGAGGCTAAGAAGCCTCGTCCCATTGCCACTCGAAGGTTAGTTCTTCCACCTATGGTAGCCACTGGTGGAGACGCTAGTCAATAGCGTTAATCGCTAATAGCAAAAGCAAGGAATCACCTAAGATGAAAATATTAATGGTGGAGCACGTTGGCACGATGAAGAAGACACCGGTGGTGAGAGAAGAAGAGCTGGAGGTGGCAGCGAGAGTGAAAACCGTAAATTTGGAGAAGAATATGGGGTACGTATGAGATATGCACCCAACGTGGGCCAACGTGCCTGAGCGGAGACACGGATAGCACGTACCATTCAACACCTGGAACGATGGTTAAGGCGCGTGAAATGGTTCGCATCTGCTCCCCCTTTTGTTTTAATTTGTTTTAAGCCTTAGTTCTTTAATTAAATTCTTTTGTTGTAATTTGTTTTAAGCCTTAGTTTTTTAATTAAATTTGTTCAATTAAAAATTAAATTATTCTAAATTCATAATAAATCTAGAATATTTTTCCTGTTAAATTAAAATTATTTTTCAAGGGAATTTTTTGAAATTTACTTTTTTTAGGAGCTGAATTATTAAATTAAATTAGTATTCAAATCAATAATTAAAATTAAACAATGTTTTAATGCATTATCCTCCATAATTTAATTTTTTAGATATAATTAATATACTAAGACTATATAAGTTATGATAAGATCTTATTATTAAAATTAAACTTATTATTTTTCTTGATTGGATTAAGAGTAGTAATCAAAGTGATCCCTAACTAATATTTTAGAAAATTATACTCAGATATTAAATTAATTAAATTTCAATCATATTAGAATTAGTGATTAATAAGGCTCCTTTAAAATTAAGAAAAGTTATTTCATTATGTAATTAAGAAAGGTATTTTTAATTAAAATTATTTATTTCAATTTGATTAAAAAAGATAAGTTTAATATTTTTAGAGAATTATTATTCTATTTTATTTAGAAATAATTTTCAATTAATTTGACTAATAAGTTTTTTGATTAATTACAAAAGTTATTTTCTTGATTAAATCTGAAAAATATTTTCATTTATTAATTATTAAAATGAGTCTTCTTTGATATTTTAGAAAACAATAAATTAATTTATTAAACGAATATTTTTTAATTAATTGAAAATTAATCTCCAAAATAAACGTAAATGAATTTCTTAATTAAATTAAAATTATTTCATATAATTTTGAAAGAAGTTTCCTTTTCAAATTAAAAATATAGTTTGTGATTAAAAAAAGGTTATTTCTAGTTAAACAAGAAATGGTTTTCTAATTGGATAGAAATGTGTTACTTATAAAATTTTAAAAAATAAAACTTTTTGAATTATGATTAATAAGGAGAGTAATTGATTGAAAATCATTTTCTATTAAATTTATTAAAGGATTCAAGATAATTGGAATTATTTTCCAATTGAATTTGAAACTTGTCTTCAAATTAAATTGAATTTATATTTAAAATAGAAATTTGATTTATTTAGGAATAAGAGGTTTAATCTAATTTAATTATCCAAAAAGTTTGAAATATTATTTTAGATTATAGAGTTTGTATCAATAATTAGAATCAAACTATGTTTTATGCTTATAAATTGATTACATTTGCATGAGGAATTACTTGTTTAAAATGTATAACTGTTTACGTATTATGTAGTTTAATAGGACCATTTGAAATTAAATCTCTTGTTAAATATTAAGTATACATTGAGAATAGGATTGTTTTCTTATATTATTTAAGTATAAAAATAGATTTATGTTTATTGTAAGAATTGTTAAGTGACCCGAGGGCTCTTTAACCCGAATATGTTGTATCTTAAATTAATGTATTCTACTTAACTACATTTGTATAATTAGGATGAGTGATTCATGATCATAAATTTAGAAGCAAGGTTAAAAACAATATAAAAGAATACATTTATCTGAAATTAATTTAGGGTTTAGTCTTTTTCACAGAGCTTATTGCTATATTTATCTGGTATGGAATGCTATCACACCTAGTCAATAGATGATGAGTTTGGTTTAGATGCTGGGTTTAAACCAATTAATTTAGGAAAAAATAAGATTTAGTATGACTATCATAATATGTTTAGAACCAATTGCTTGAATCATGAAAATATTCTTCTTGAACCAATGATCAATGTTACAATTAAATGAGATATTTCCCTTGAATTGGAGTTTGGTAATCTTAAATTTCTCATATTTAAATTTAGTTAATTTAATTTGTTTTAGTCTTATTTTTAGTCAATCAGTTTCTTAATCAAAAACCGCCCTTTTATTTTATTACTTGAAATTATGAAACTAGTGTTTAGTTCTCTAGGGATTTAACCTGATTCCACAACTACGACAAAAGTTTGGAGAATCGATATTATTTTGGAGGCTTCAACAATCCGACCAATCACTACATGGATATATGATATGAGATAAGCGATTGACTTAGTGCAAGTAGTACTTGAATATAGAACAACCCATATGTAGACAATTAAGTTTATAAAGGATTCATCATTCTAAAGTAATTAGGAAGAATGTTTTACTATTCTTGATTAGTAATGATTTAAAGAAATCTTTGACCAAAGTGAATTGAGATTTGAAAAAGTATTTTCAAATATCAATTATAAATCAATTACCAATTAACAAGAATAAACATGATTGGATTTAAGTAGACATTAATTTTATACTTTATGTCCAATGAGTATTAGATAAAGAAAGGATTAAGTTATATATCGTAATTATAAATAGATAACTTGAATTAAACCACATTGACATTCCAAATATTTTGATAGTTATGACAGGTTGGTAGACTTTGATCTTGATCTATAATTATAAATTGTTTAATTAAACAAATAAAGATAAATTAAAAGGAGTTTTAATTTATTTAAATCTAATTATGAATTATAATTATAATTTATAATCCTTGTCAATAAATTAGGATCCTAATAGATCAAAAATAAAGAGCAGTTTATAAGAGAAAAATCAATTTAAATTGAGTTGGACTTAATTGTGAACTTTGAGAAACTTCAAGAATCAAATAAGAGATATTTGACTTTGTTAAAAATTAAAATTAAGAATTTAAATTTTAATAAGAAAGAAGTCTTAGTATCTTTTTCTATAAATATGAAAAAGTCATAACGTGCTAGCACTATTGTCTTTTTCCTGTTAAATGTTGGGTTCTTCTTTTCTATTTTACAAATATTGTTAGAGGGTAGATATTTGAATAACTTGTGGTTGATAGTTCAAAAAAAAAAAAAAGCTTTGCAAGAATCTAGATCAAGTACAATTTAACCTTTTATTTGTCAAATTATTCAATTAAAGAGATCCAGTTGAAAAATTATAAAAAAATTTATGATTTACTAGTAGTTCATTCACGGTTAGTTTTTTCTAACACAAGCATCATCACGTTATAACATTTCTAGAGCTTGGAAAAAATACATAAGAGAAAGAGATACTTAATGAGATGATACAAACAGAGAATGCTAAACAGGTGAACTATTTATGAAGATGGTGAAGCATGATGTAGGCAAATTTAGTGTAAGTTGTTGAGATCTCCTTTACTATTGACCTATTATTATGGATCGTTTATTTACTGCGTTTGTGGATATTGTGAAGTTTCAGAGTTCGTCCTTGATTAGATGGAAGTTTGAACATTAAAAATAAAAATAGTTTATTTTTTATTTTTTGCGTAAAATCGTTCATGTCAATTTTTCGCCACGTGAAAGTTTACTTGTCAATGAATCCTGTTAACATACTTTGCAACATTAGTGCCGCTAAGTAGAGGATTGAAAGTGAAGTAATTTTACAATAAAATGAAAGCTCGGACATTTTGTTACCATTTATAATGGTTTTATCAAACAACTCAATATTAAATAACGTTTAAAATTTAAAAATAATTTACCTTTAAATCAATTAGTTATTTATCTCTAAGTTACAAGTAATATAATATAATAATTGTTTTAAATCAATTAGTTATTTATTATCTCTAAGTTACAAGTAATATAACAATTGTTTTCTAATGGTTTTGAAGGTTAAGAGGTAGGTTATTTATAAATAAATTTGATAGAATGCAAAACAAGGATAATGAGAACGTAATCATGCTAAAATTTGCTTCGACATCTGATGTTAGGGTTGAAAACCGAGAAATCTTCAATTTATGCAGCATCATATTTCATGTTTTGTAATTGATAACTAATAAGAGAATTTATCAAGAATTTTTTGGTCACATATTCCTTTAGCGGGACTTCAACTTGGTTTTGATGATGATGATAGTAGTATTTGGTCACATATTCATGTTTTCATGCACCATCCTGAAAACATGCCAATAAATCAATTGAAAAACTTCACACCTTTTAGAAACAGCTTGACCAGGGAAGTAGCATAATTCAAATTCTCGTGTTTTACGCTTATTTTTCAATATGAATTGCCATGCGTTGTCCAGCTTATAAGAAAATCTGGTTGGGCATTAGTGTAGGCGAAAAGAATTGAAGGGTTTGCGTTATTAATTAGGATGGTTATTCATGGACTTCCTCTTCTTCTCCATCAACTTGTCTTCAATTGATAGAGGTTCGTCTTCCTTCAAAATTCCTATCTCCTTCACACTCTACTCAGCTCGAAACCTGATGAGAAATAGCTGAACAAACTCTACTACACCATGACTTAATGATTTATAAGTAGAAACCAAAGCTATATGGAACTACACCTTCAGTTTTCAAGATGAAAACTTATTCTGAGCAACGAATTTATAATGAGATTGCATTGTGCGTACTTTAGATGGTGTTTTTTAGTGGACTTGAAGCCATGTCATTGAGAAGTCCAAGGCAAATAGAAAAGCAAGCGGCAAATTATTAGTGTTGCTAGTGTTAGTCTATGCCCTTGTAGTCAATTGACCAATAGGATGTAAATTAATGTATGATATTATTTTAATAAATGAAAAGACTTTATTTACCTTTATGTATTAATTTAATTAATATTTTATGTTTTAATACTAAAAGTAAAATCCTTGAAATAATTACTATATAATTGAAATTATGATGAGATCATAATTATGATATTCAATTTACACTTATGTATTATTCCTAAATGTTCCTAGTTATAATTTCATTAAAACGGGATATTGTTGAAACGGTAAAATTAACACACATTACGTTTTTTTCTTACGAAGAAAGTAACTAATCTCATAAATTAAATTATGGAGATACTTAAAACTAATGTGTGGGTGATTATTAGAGAATAAGTCACTGAACTGACCCGATTATAAGAATTTCAAATAGAATATTACTTATGTGTCTATGCATTATCTCATAATAATGGTTGTATATATAATTGATCCTTAGACTTGAGATTACCAAGGTATCTCATGTGGGAATTACTGTGTTTTTATGTTACTTATGAATTGTCCTAGGATAATTCAATTGGTAGTAATTAGATACAGTAATTAGAGGGAATATTCTACTGTTTTTGATTAGTTATGATTTATGAAATTCTGTAGCCATAGTGAATTAACATTTGAAAAGGTATTTTCAAATTTAAATTATAAATCAATTACTAATTAGCAAGAGCAAAAATGATTAGATGATAAGAGTAGACACTGTATCCATACTTTGTCCAATTAGAATACTTACTGATGAAATGATTAAATTATATACCATAGTCATGCATAGACAGGTTAAGTCAATCACTTTGACATTCCAGAAATTTAGGTAATCATGATATTTGGGTAATTATGACATCCCATTGAATTTCATTTGTTATTTTATATTTTATCAAAATTTTGAATGAATTGTTGTTTTTTCACATTTCATTTCATTTTACGGACTTCGGGCATGGCCAACTCCCATAGTGTGACAGGTCCAATTTCCTTATTTTTCTTTATAATTTCATTTAAAATGGGTTGCTATGAAAAACACCATCGAATTTCAAAGTAGCAAGATCTAATTCAAAATTTTCATCCAATTGAGCAAGTAAAATCTTGAATTCGATCCCAAACTGACGAGTTAGTGTGAGCTTATACATGTGGGATTATGAAAGATGTTTCAATAGAAATATTCTTGTTTTTGCTTCGACTCGTATTCCCCAAAAAGTGGATTTGATTGACCAATCCCTTATATTGGATTGGACGTACTGCAGAAGGAAAAACTGTAAAATCTGATCCAATTTATCGTAATTGATTAGTTAATATGTTGGTTAACCCTATTTCCCATTTCTCGATAAAATGATCTTGTCAATATCGGTATAAATTATCTTTCCCTCATGTTCTGCTAGAGTGGGACCCCCTAAATCTAGGCAGATGAAAGACGGCCGATAAGAAATATTAAAAAGAAATTTTAATAATAAATAATAAAGAAGAATAATAAATAAGAGGAGAATGTGGGATAAAATATATTGATAGCTCGTAAGTTATTTAAAGGTTAAATGAAAAAGTGTTTTGGAAAGACGTGTACATTGAAGATAGAATTTAAGAAAGGTTTTTGATTTAGATAAATGGAAATTTTTAATTAAAGCTATGGAAGTGTTGGGATTCCTTGACAAGTTCATATGTTGGTTAAGAGAATGCTTAACCATCCCTGCCTATAGCATTCTAGTGAAACGGGGAACCTACTCATTTGTTCAAGGGTGAAGGGAGACTTGGAAACGGGACTTTGGTTCCCTTAACTTTTCTCAATTTGCATGGGGGGTTTTGTTTCAAATTACTACTTATAAAATTTTTCACAATTTATCTTTCAAGTTTCACAAAAAGTGTAACAGTTTAAAATTGTTTAGCTTGACCTTTTGTTAAAGATTTGCTGTTTTTTTTTATAAAGCTAATGCTCCATCAATATTTATTATGATAAAAACCATCAACCAGTTTAGCAAACTTTTAAGAGTTGAAATCAACATTAACAAAAGCATTACAATGATTTCCAAGGATACAGAACCTATACAAGTAGAGTTATTTAATATCTCCCACATGAAAATAACTTAGCCTCGTTTCACCTACTTAAGGATCCTAATTACTACCATAAAACCATCCTATAAAGATTATAAACCCCTCTTTGAACAAATTGAGAGGAAACTCAAAAAATGGCACAACAAGGAACTGAGCTATACATATAGAATTTAGTTGATCGGGACAATCCTATGCAACATGTACAACTACTCGATTTCTCATCTAATCCTTCCTAAGAAAATGACTAAAGATATTGAAAAGATGTCAAGAAATTTCCTATAAAATAAGGATCCACACAAAGCATCAGGAGCAAAGGTATAGTGGAAGGATATATGTTGCATAAGAAAGCAAGGGGTTGTGGTTAAACTCTACACAATTGTCTAGCAAGATTCTTGTAGCCAAAAAAAAAAAGAAGTTACTAGTTGATAAAGAGAATGTATGGGTTTAATGGTCTATATTAAATATTTTCAAGGACAAAACTTTTGGAAAGTAAAATGCAATCCCAATACCTTAAGTAGCAAAATATACTGAAACTAATAGGTAAAACGACTTTAGCTTTCAAATTTTTATTGACATGGGAGAAACGCTTGGGTTTGTTTTGATAACAGTCTCATAAGATTCTTGTATACTTATATCCTAACCTATTTCACCTAAGTTACATACTGAAGCCAAAGGCAAGGGTTAGTGAATTAATCTCTTATCAACAATGGAGCATCAAGTATAAAGGCTTTGAATGGTTATCTGAAGTTGTTCCAAGCTACAAGATGAGTGTTGATATGGAAGATAGAGTTACTTGGTCCCTCCATTCTTCAGAGAAATTCATTAATCAATATGCTAAGAAGCTTTTTATCCACCATGCTCCTAAGATGGCTTTATACACAATAATTTGTTTTCATGTAAAAAATTCTAGATATGTTGTTACAACATGGTTAGCTTTAAGAAATAGGTTATTCATTATAGATAAGGTTAAGAGCTCTTGTCTCACATATCCTAAATGTATTCTTTGCTCTAATAGTTATGAGACAAGATACCACTTATTTTTTCAGTTCCATTTCATTGCACCAATGTGGAATATAATCAAGTTTGCTTGTATTATTGATGGCATGTACAACCACTGGGAGCAAATTGTTAATCAACTAGTTGATTGCAAACTATCAAGGGATAATGCTAAACTCTAAAAGCTAGCATTTTGTGCTACTATATATGAAACATAACAAGAAAGCAATAGAAGAGAATTTAGACATAAACAAATGGATGCAACTTGATATCAGATGCATATTGTGAATATGATTAAAGAGTACTAAAAGTTTTGTATGAATAATGGAGAAATTATTAGTGAAGTTGCTCAAAGATGGGGAATTCCACAAATGAGTACATATAATACTAGTTTTTTAACTAGTTACTTCCAATAGTATGCCTGACTTATATTTTATGAACTGTAATTGTTTTGACACTCCATGTATATTTTGTGAGACTTAGTCTTAATTTTAAAATATAATCTTTATTTAATTTCTTAAAAATACTACTCAATTAAATTAATTATGTTGGTTGTTTCAAAATTATTAGTTTGTTAAAAATATTATTTAAAAGATATAATTAATAAATTATCTAGTAATGTTGAAATTGAAAATTTATTATATATGTATATATGTATATATGTATATGTAAGAGAGAGGAAGAGATTTTAAATAGGGATGATAATAGGCCGGGTTAAGTTAGGACCTATGGTTTTTTAAAAATTTCTTAGACGACGATAGGATCAAAGGTTTGGCTTGAGCCTGACCTGAGGCTCTGTTCGGTCTAGAAAATTGGGCACGAGGCCTAATCAACTCAAACTTGGTTAGTTAACAATGGGTAGGGTCGGCTCGAGTTCGGACTTAATTGTCAAGCCTAATTTTAGAAGCATACGAAAAATGATATGATTATTAAGAGCTCCTTTAAGTTTGGGGAAGTCGGAATTAAGAAGCCCAATTTTCTTGGGATGGAGACCCGAATATCCTAGTTGTAGGGAATCCTGTATTAATTAAGGCAACGCTTGCACAGAAATTGTTGTGCAGAGAAGGTTGACAATCAGGAATCTGACCAACACTTAATGTTGCGCGTTACATAACGACCATTGCCTGATAGAGGTGGGGTCTCAAAGAAAGATTTGGAGATGTTGTCATTTAGGCGAAAAATGTGATTGATTATAAGAAAAGCGAAAATGTGATGGAGTAAATTCTGTGCCACGTTAACAAGCAATGTACTAATACTATTGGTAGTTTAGTTATGGATTGCAAATCCCAATAAATAAACCGACCAACGTCATAAAATAACTTAAAGCGAAAGCGTTGGTTGGTGGGCATGTTTTTCTTTTTGCCCAATCCAATGATGGTTATTTTTTTGTGAGAGGATTGTTAACATGAAGATTTAATATAAATAACTGGAAAATGCCTCAGTCACGGTAACTTGATTGAATTTATTAGTATTGTCATTGAGAAGCAAAAGAATGAGGAACAGTAAAAAAGTTGTGGAAAGAGGCAAGACTTGTCTGGGAAGTGTAGGGCAATGTGGATGTGAAGTCTGTTAAGATTTGGTCTGGGTTTATGCAGACAGCTTATTCTGTTCTTTTGCTGCAGTCCCATCACCACCTCTTTCAAATTATAAAACACTTATATCAATAAAAAATTTGTTACATACAGTACTATCGACTTAATCTATTATAATAAATAAATGCAAATGCCAAAATAAAAAAGAGGAAGTAACTGAAAAAGTCGAGCCAGATTGCGTCGAGTCTCTCCATCTCTGTCTGTACCGGCACATTCCTCAATAAAAACACTCCATCCCGTCACTATTACAATTCTACCCTCCAAAACAACTTGCGTCTTTCTCCAGTCAAAACAGACTTCAAAGTCTAAATACTCGGTCACTATCTCTTCACTCTAATCATTTCATTTGTCTCTTTGAGATTAATATTTTGGTTCCCTTCTTCTCCTCTCTGTTACCATCATCCCATTAATTTCACTTTTTTTTAATATGTCAAAGCCTTCGTCGTCTTCATCGACGACGCCACTCACTAATACGACGCCGTCCCATGCTATCAGACCCGAAGACTACGCCCATAGCCCCGTCCACTACGCAGTCGTTCTTGGCGACCACACCACTCTCTCCAGGCTCCTCTCTTCCCTCCCTCGCCTCTCCGATCCCTGTGTCATACTCACCGAGTCCGACTCGCTGGCTCAGGAGCAACTGGCTGAACAGATCTCCGCCGTTCTCGACCGCCGCGACGTTCCCTTTCGCGAGACTCCTCTCCACCT
>JANIIA010000002.1:25925499-25936472 GCA_027478495.1 Erythroxylum alaternifolium
CCGACGCCGCCATCCCGTTCACGAAGGCGGTGACGGGCTTCGCCGCGTTGGCCTGACGCACCTGCGTCGCCAGCTCGAAGGCGCCTGTCGCCTCGCCGCCGCCGGAGCTGATGTCTCCCTCCAGAATTCCGCTGGTTGGAACCCCCTCCAGGAGGCTTTGTGCCGCCGGAGCTCTGAAATTTCTTTGATTCTTCTCCGACTTCACCACCGCTCCGCTTGGGCTAAGTGGCGTCGCCGTCTCCCTCGAGTTATCGCTGTTCTACATCGAATGAGAGACTTTTACACGGAGATCTCCTTTCACTTTGAGAGTTCCGTTATTCCTTTCGTCGGCAAGATCGCTCCGTCCGATACCTACAAGATCTGGAAGCGCGACGGTAATCTCCGAGCAGACACTTCCCTCGCTGGCTTCGACGGCTTGAAGATTCAGCGGGCCGATCAGAGTTTCCTCTTTCTCGGCGACGGCGATCAATCTCAAAACGTTCCGCCAGGGTCTTTACTCATTCTCAACCGCGATGAACGCAAAATCTTCGACGCTTTCGAAAATGCCGGAGCTCCGATGAGCGAGTCTGACATTGCTGGATTCTGCTCCCAAACAAGCGTTTATCGACCGGGAATGGACGTCACGAAGGCCGAACTTGTAGGCAGGACGAACTGGAGAAGACAAGAGAAGACCGAATCAGTTGGTGAATGGAAAGCAAAAGTTTATGAAGTTCACAACGTAGTTTTCAGCTTCCGCTCGCGTAAAGTCGCTAACAGCGAAAGCGACGTCGCTGGAAGCGAGCAAGTTCTACCTCTAGAGCTGGACGAAGACGACGACGGTTTCTTAGTCGCTGAGAACCCAAGCTTTGGTTTCAATAGCGACAGGAGGAGGCACAGTAGTTTCGTGAGAGAGGAGAGAGAGTTGGTGACCGTAGGGAGAAAGAGCGTGGACATATTCCCTTCATCATCGTCGTCGTCGTCGTCACAAAGAAAGCCGGCAGCGGTTACAATGGCTGCGGCGACCCCGCTGACTAAGGAAAAGGAATACGTGAGGAGTTTGAGGCCGTCGGTGTGGTTAACGGATCAGTTTCCCTTAAAGACAGAGGAGTTACTGCCGTTACTAGATATTTTGGCCAATAAAGTGAAGGCTGTACGGAGGATGCGTGAGCTGCTCACTACTAAATTCCCGCCGGGTACTTTTCCAGTTAAGGTAAGGGCAAAATTGACAAATAGTATTCAACTTTTGGGACATATGTGTGAATTTTTGTTACTTCCTTGTGTTAAAGAGTAGAGTGGTCTAAGCAAATCAGTCAAATTAGTCTTCTTTCCTATGATCTGGGAACAGATCTTCTCTTGTTCCCTTCAACTCTGTTCCTTCTTAAATGTGTGATGAAAATCAATAGAATAGGGTTGGAATTGGGTAACGGATACAGAGGATCTCGTGGAAAAGAAGGGGACGTCCCTGGCCGTGGTTGGTGAAATCACGGTCGGATGGTCGGTGTCTTGATCCAACGGTCATCGAGTGTGTGGGGTCCAAATTATACGAGGTTTCAAAAATTATCAAGCAGGAGATGGATAATTATGCCCTTTGCCTTGAAGCATAACTCGTTGACAAAATGATCATCCTGATTTCAATTTCTATCAAACATTTGTGCTTTTTGTATGGAGTTGATTTGATGTGCTTAACGATAGTTATTGTGATTGGTTGTGGTGGGGCCAGGTTGCAATTCCAGTGGTCCCCACAGTAAGAGTGGTGATAACATTCACCAAATTCGTAGAGCTACAGTCAGCTGAACAATTCTACACTCCACTCTCAAGTCCAAGACTTTTTGGCAATGGAGGCAGATCAGGGTCAGATGATGTTCAGAAATCGGATGGACATTATTGGTCATTACCTTCTTCGTCTTCATTTTCAACAACCACGTCATGGCTTAGGCGGAACAACAGTCAATCCACTAGCAAGCAGCAACCACGTAATAATTCTTCGACTACGACTACTCCATCGGACCCATTTGCCATCCCAAATAGCTATACTTGGACAACCATGGAAGACAAGTCTGGAAAGGTCAAGAAATCTAAGTCCGTAAGGAAATCCAACAAGTGATTCGTACTATGTGATAGAATTTGGATTTTAGGCCAGGGGAGAAGGAAAATGTACGAAAGGGAATGTTTGGGGAGATTGCCTGATGATATAAATCTTTCCTTTTCCATTTCAATGTCTTTACCAATACAATATATTGTAGATATGCCCATCTTTTGCTATTCAATCACTGGGCTGTGATTTGGCCTATGAGATTCTTTGTGCCTAGAAGGTGAGCTGATTGGCTGCAGATATGATGCAGCCCCATTTTGGTCTCAGTGTAATTGCTTCTCCAAGTAATTAGTTCATGTTTACTCCGATCTCGTTGGATATTATTTCTTTCCAGATGTTCTTTCAAATCCTTAGTTTCCCATGTATTAAGACAAAGTCATACAATCCCCATGATTCTCTTTTAAGTTGATATTACGATTTGGGAATTCGATTTGGCTTTAACTTTTTTTCCTTTTTTGTTTCTCACTTTGGCTTCAATGGTCGTTAATTTCTGGCTTTGTGTCAGTAACATATTATTATAAAAAGAAAAAGCAGTTACTGAATCATTTTTCGTACTGCTGACTAACAAATGTGTTTTGATTAGCTTTTCTATACAGTGGTTGCGTGTCTTGTTTGCAGCATAAAAATCAATGAAGGGCATTTTGTAATAGATGCGCTGCTGCAAATTTCTATGGTAATGAAATCTCCAATTCATTTAGTTCCTCTAACTGCACTATACTCTTTCTGGCCGTGAAGATCAACATTCCAACATTGGGACAATCTCAGTTAGCGAAACTTATTTTGGCTACTTGAGATCAGCTTGTGTTTATAAAAATAGTTATTTAGCCATGTTTCAAATTTCACTGCATACTGATAGGAGTTTGGTAATACTCTTTTTCCCTGTACTGAAAAGTCTCTGAGACTAGAATATCTCAGAAATACTGACTGCCTATATGCAGTGTGATGCTTATTGATTAGTTGGGTACATTCTGAAGCAAACGCGGTGTCATATTCTTACCTCCTTTTCATTTTGTACGTAATCCAAATGCAAGGGTCATAAGTAGAGCAGTTCACCAAAGTGAAACTCCCTACGCATATTTCTAGGTTTCTATGTTTTGGTGTATCTTCATGCATATATGGAAGTACATGACATTTGGTAACATGAAAGAATTATAGGGTTTACGAGACACCATACTACAACTGGTGAAACCCATATTATGAGTTAATATGAAAGTGAGGAGCATGTAGAGCGGGGACAATATTAGTTTGTGAATCTTGGTTGAAAGTAGGGGTAGTTATTATTGCCAAATGTTTTTGTTAGGGAAGAGAATTGAAAAACTGAGGGGGGATGCTTGACCATAGTTTGCTTCACAATTAGGAAACCAGTGAGCTGGCAAGTCTCTTTTTAAAAGAATATAGTGCAGTTAAAGACAGCACATCTGCAGGCAACTTTTTCTTTTGCTTAAGAGTCCTCAATTACTTTCCATTGGCTCCTCAATCAAGTTTTTCAATCCAAGTGCCAAGAGGTCACCTTGAGGTACTATCTCTCTCTCTGTCTTCCAATAGATCTAGAAAATTATAATCCGCTCCTCAATTATGTAAAACTTAAAGTTTGTGTTTAGGATGATGTAGATTGAGATCTCTTCCTTTGTCTCCATAAGATGCATGCTTACCTTGATAAACCAGACTCTGCCACCATTTTCTGAAGCGTTGAGGAATTCTTATTTAGACTTTGAGCTGCAACTAAGCATTTCTTTTAGTTCTATCCTTGAAACCATTACTTATCCAACCTGTTCTTCCATCTCAGTTCATGCTTTTTAATTTTGACTACGGCAGAAGTTGTTAAAAGATTAATCTTTTCCCTGTTGGACCAAAGGTTACAACTACAGTTTCCTCCTTGGATTCTGGGATTTACTTGGCAAAGCAAGAAGGAATGGAAAGTGAGGCACCAAGCTGGGCAGATCAATGGGGTCCAGGAGGATTTGGTGCAATAGCAGAAGAAGAGGCCTCCAACAAGAAAGAAACCAGCAGTAACAAGAGTGGAGATGCCAAAGGACTAAATAAAGTCAAAGCAGCTGCAGTCGTGGGAGCAGAAAAGATCAAGACTGGAGCATCCTCCAGCATCAAGTGGGTCAAAAACATATGCCAAAGGAAAAGCTCCCCTAAATAAATAAAATAAATTATATATATGAAAAAACGAAACACTTGTTAAAGTTCCCTTATGTTTCAAACTCTAATCGTAAAGAGGCTGCAATCGTTTGATTTATTGTCTCAATTATAACCTTGCAGGTTATGAATATAATGTCTTGTCTGTTTCTTTTACAGTTTTACTTAACGTTCTTCGCTTTCCAGTCTCCTACATTGCGCTGCAGTATAGTATAAATCAAGGGAGGTTGGTTAGTAGCTAGATATCTGATAAAACTAATCGGCATGTAAGTATCTTGAGTGTCCTCTTTAGCAGCTAGATATCTGATAAAACTAATCGGCATGTAAGTATCTTGAGTGTCCTCTTTTTATTTTTTAACAGTAAGTTTTAACAGGGACTCCCAGCAGAAGCCTTACTACTCTGTTAGATCCAAGAAGAAACCTACTATATTATTGCCCAAGGACAAGGATCCACTACATCGAGGGGCCGGAAAGTTTTGCCAAAAAACCAACTCTCAAATAATTCAGATCTAGTAACGTTTTTCTCTTTAATATCGTTACATTATAAAATCTTGTTTTGAATTTCTAACAAATGGATACAACCATAAGCAGCAAAAGATGTTTAGATAAACAAACAATAATAGAAAATAGTAATCCATATCCACTTTAAAAAGTTTGCCACAAGTCCCGACCCGAGCAGGTCAGAGCATCCGAGACTGAGAATATACATATTGCAGGTTTGATTTACAGAGACTGAATTCAATGGTCTAAGACCCAAAGGTATTCTCTCCACTATAAGTCATGTAAAGAAAACCATCTTCATCCTTGTTATCTTCATAGATTGCAGACATCAATGCAGCTGCAACAACATAAGAAGATTAGCAATATGGCTCACAGATGCTACTTAACTACTAAAATATCATATTTTTCACTAACCTGTAGGAGGTAGTGTGTTCTTCACAAAGACAAATATAGCCTTTTCAGCACTCAGCTTAATCCTCTTCCTCACAACATAAACAAATTGCCCAACTGTCAAATCAGCAGGCACAAGATATCTGAATCCACAAGAACAAAATCCAAAGTTAGTGTGAAGCATTAATCAATTTACCCTCATGAAATTCAGTAATCTAGCATCAGCAATGCCTTCAAGCTAACTCTACACAAAGCCACAACATACAATTGCATGAAATCTTAACGGTTGCTATTCAGAAAATGTTTAGGCCTTCTAACCGACACGCAAATGTGGATAGAACTCAACCAAGAAGACATTCCAGGGCTCTTTATCACTCCTGCTGCATTCAACCACTAACGAATGGCTTCAAAGAAATAATATCCACCAAGTATCATTACTGTACAAATCCCAGTATAGTACATCCCTACTTCTTTCACTAACAAAGACGCCAACTATATCATACGCCAAAACCAGTTTGCTGTGGCAATTTGTAACACAATAGCTTAGTTAACTAAGGAATCAGAACCACTTAAAGAAATAACCTGATGAAACCGTGGAAATCTGTTATAAATGTCAAGTTTCTCGCACAATTTGATAGAAAGGTAAGGAAACTAAATAGCAACTAACTTTTTCTTGTCAATGTCTGGAACATCGCTCTTTTCAGCCTTTTCCACAATGACCTGCATCAAATGCAGAGTATCAGAACAATACACGTAAGCCAAAAAAAAAAGGAGAAACTTAACTCCATACAGGTACTCTGTCCGGAAACTTCTCCCTGATGCGTGCAGCTTCTGCTTGTCTTCTCTCTGAATAGTAGAAGTCCAAAATTTAAAAGAGTAAACAAAACGATAGTAATGACAACATAACTTCCAAGAAAAAAGAAAGCAGGTTCAAAAGCAATATGTGTAGTCTATTATCCATACAAACCTAAGAACTAAAAACGAATAAATCGACGGCAGATGGAAAATATGATGCATGAAATAATCAAACTTGTAACATACAGATCAAACGATAAGGTGGCTTCGAGTCTCGAACGTACCCATCCCCTTCCCACTCAAAACAAAGGAGCAAAAGGAAGATCAAAGTAAAAATGGAGTAACCATAAATCTTATTGCAAACTTTAAACTTAATGCAAACCGAAACAAGAGAAGCCCGAGCCCACGACCAAACTAAATCACCAAAATTTATCATAATCTCGAAACAAGCTATCCCGAGTTTCACATGTTCCTGATAAGAAGCTTAAATTTTGACATTGCAACCGCATCCATCGAAGCTTATTTTATTTGCATGCCATACAGAATTACGCAATCCAGAAGCTCCGATTAAGAAACGATTATGGCTAACCCTCAATCTAACACAAACAGAATTAAATTTTGATGAAAATCGAAATCGAATGGTAAAAGAAAATAGAAGGGGAGGAGAACGATACGAACCCAAGGGATGCTCAAGCTTGGACGAACTTCTTGCCATGGGGTTTTGAACTTAGATGAAGACTATCTACGAATTTCAAACAGCGAAACATCAGAACCCCACAAATTATATATCCTGTCCCTCAACATACACTAATTAATGGAACTATACAAAAATAATGATTTCAAGAGAAAACCCATCAAGCAATCTACAGCGACTAAGGCAGTTACGCGTATAAAGATAACTTTATTCCCATACCCAACAAGGAGATGGATTGATTAATATCGCGAGAGAGAGAGAGAGAGTTACGGTTTCGATTAATGAAATGGAAAATTGCAAAAGGGCGAGGATCAAACGAGCGTTAAATCACAACGAATACATCTATCAGTCAAGAGTTTGTTGGAGAGTGTAAGTTTAATTCCAAGATGCAAACCATATTTGTTGCTAAAACTTCCACCATGGAGTCCTTTGATTGGCTTTGAATTGCCTCCTTTACAAGCAAATTTCTCTACACGACATTGTTAATGTCCATGTTTTTCGCTTGGTTGTTTTTCTGTTTTTCTTTTACACGTTACAACGTTGCTTAGATTGAAATTTGTCGAACTTTTGTTTGTTGATACCTGGTATAAATTTCAACGTAAAATTGGCGTAGTTGGGAAATTACGACCAATTACACCAAAATCTCTTATATTGCTGTAAGATATATATTTTGAATTTAACTTCATAGATATTTTCATTTGGTAATAAATAAAATATCCCAGCTTTTCACATTTTATTTTGTTAATTTTACTAAATTATAGATTTAACTTTAGTGGTTTAAGATGATGTCATACTATTAGTTACCATTTGATCAAAAATTTAACGCGTAATAGGATATGTAAAACATGATTTATTAGTAATTATTGTTTGTCTAAAGCAAAATAAAATGTAAACGATAAAAGAGATTTAATATAACTTATCACTAAGAATTTTGTTGGGAGCTATGGTCCATCATCTCGTACATGAATATGTAGCGGAAGTATTGGAATCAAAATTCTAACCCTACGACATCTTTAAAAAATCCATAATCTTATGTATATAATAGACAGAATTGAAAGAATATGTAATTAAAATTGTGTACCTTAAAGACAACTCCTCCTTGCTTCTTCTCCTTGTTTGGGTTGTTATAAATACCAAAAACCTTCCTTGGCCTCTTGAGAGCGTGAAAAGATAAAGAATAACAGCGTGTAAAGGTGGTTAGAGCCTCCGAACAAGATGAATTCAAGTAGATGCTCAATCGAGAGTTAGATTATAATTAAGTTACATGCAATTAAACTTATGCAACAATTGCATAAAATTGCATGAATAAACCTTAAGATCACTCCTCTCAACCTCCAAAACTCTTATGGACCCTTAGCCTCCCAATGGAGTGTGTTTTTTGGTTGAATTTTTGTGTGTACATAAGTTTTGGTTGAATTTTTGTGTGTCCATAAGTGAGTCATGATTGGGACTTGCTTAAAAAGACAGCCATGCATACTTTGTTTTTCATCCGATCTTTTATACGTGTGACCTTTAGCTTTCCAGTTATTTTGGGCACTTGAGTTAACTTTTAACCTGAGAATATCATGAATGGTTTCATGCCACTTGCATTAACTCTTAATCTAAGCAAATTATGAAGGATTTTATGATGCCAATTTGTCGAAACGTAAGTGAATTAACATACGAACTCTTCGATTTTTAATTATGCAACTTACAAACCTTTCTATAGACAATTACCGTGCAATTCATCTCTTTACCATTTCATACCCCACTTGGTTCAGAGTATGACCTATGTAATAGTCGGATTCCAAACCTACTAAGAGACTAAAGTGTTAGTCATATGAATTGCATCATATTAAAATGAATTGATGCACTTAAAATATGATTTTTATGATTTCATTCGCATGCATAATATGAGCATACACACATAAATGTTGATTTAGAGAAATTACACTCAATTGATATGTTCTGGGGTATGAAAGTTTCTAAGTAATTGTGACATGATTGTACATTTCTAATGCTTGGTATTTTGAATTACAAATGAAAAGAATTAATTGATTGCAATTAGTAATTTGGAGTTAATTGTTATGATTGAGAGATTGATGAATTAAAATGTACATTTAGACTTGGAAAATTTTCAAGTAGCAAGATAAGTTGACATGTAGAAAAATAGGATGACTAAGCTTATAAAATGAGTGATATGTAGTAGTATGATTGAGTGACAAATGGCCTAGGGAATTGAGTGACAAGTGGTAAAGGGACTAAGAGACATATGGCAGCATAAAGAGAGGACATCTAGCTGGCCTAAACACTTGACAAGTGTCCCTAAACTCACCTTCACCTGCACTATATGACATAGTCATTGTGT
Organism: Erythroxylum alaternifolium; assembly: GCA_027478495.1. Lineage (NCBI taxonomy): Eukaryota > Viridiplantae > Streptophyta > Magnoliopsida > Malpighiales > Erythroxylaceae > Erythroxylum > Erythroxylum alaternifolium. The sequence goes on from JANIIA010000002.1 coordinate 25,934,443, forward strand.
TTTGTTGGAGCTCTCTCCTTCTTCATCCTCTCACTACCGAAAGCTTGCCTCTCCCCCACATCTCTGTGTTTTTGCCTAAGTTTGGTTCAATTGCCACACCAAAATCCATGCAAACATCCTTCACAAAGATAGGTATAGAAATAAAACATGGTTGTATCTGCTGTCTTCTTTTTGTTTTTACAGAAACTCTTCTTACTCCCTCATCGATCTTAAGATGATCTTGCATGCATGCGAGACAAAGTAGACTTGATACATTGAGGTGGAATTGGAGCTATACAACTAAGTAAAATATTGGTCTTTGTGGCATGTGATGGCAGAAAATTATGATGACTAAATTGGGATGGATTGCTTGTGGTGTTGATGATGAAGTTGTGCTGGAATATGGTGGATGAATTAGTCACTTTTCTGTTTTGTTTTTGGATGCATGAAAATAGTAGTTTATAGGATGTTATATGGATGATCTAAGTTGGGATTGGAAGTGTAATTGATGAGAAACTCATGCATAAGATAGGTGTTAATAAAATTCATTAGAATTTGGAAAGTTAGAGATGTAAAAGAGGTTGCAAAAAGAAAACCGTTAATGATTAAAGAGAGAAAAATTTGGGAGCCTTAGTGTAATTAATATAAATGCTAAATTAACTTGAAATGAAGTAGCTTTAAGGATCATGGATTAGTGATATCTTTAAGTATGTGGAATTTGTGGAGAATTGAGGCAAAAGGATAGTGCACAATCGTGGCACTCATCCAACGATCGTAGCCTGTTGCACTAGCTTCTGTCACAATCGTGGCAAGGTCCACCATGATCATGGGCATAGTTATGTAATGATAATTTCAATTTTGTGTACTTGTTGAATTAGCTGATGAAAAGTCACTCTAAATTGGTGTATTTGGACTTGATTAAGGTTTGAATGAACCTTTTTTGTTACTTGATTAATTGGATAAGAGTTTGATAAGTTAGGTTATTAATTGAAGTTATAACATAAAGAATGGATTGTTTTGATATTTATATATCCAAATCTGGATATTATGAGTTGTTAAAAGGATCTAGGTGTTCTTATGAATGTAAATATAATCTTAAGAACTTGAGTAATATGTATAAGGTAATTGTGAATGAGAATTGGGTAATTGTATGAATATATATTGCTAGAAAAGTTTGGTGAATGTATGATTAATGAATTTGGAGTAATCAAGTTTACTTAAAGTATAAACCTAATTGCAAACAAGTTGTATACAAGCTTTAGTGTTTGAATGATCGAGATATTTGTACAAGAATACATACCCAAAAATTAATTGGGCATGCATTAAAAAAATGTTACATATACATATGCATGATTATATATTCATATAATTAAACAAATTAGGGATTTGTGAACTATGTGTGTATTGCATGACGATAGATGGGCAAGGTAATCGTGAACATCCAGATATTACCGGATCATCAAGGCAATAACTTTTCTGGAGTGGTATGTTACAGGTTATATGTCATCTCCCACTAAACTAAATGTAGCGCCCCCTTACTGTAGGGTACACACCGGGACACCCGGAGGTCATTCCGGTATATATCCTACGATAAGGGTGAGCTACGTTCGATCGCTACATTCACTTCACAAGGCATCATATCATTACTCACTTTTAAAGCATCATAAGAAAATCACAATATTTTAAAACCAACTTTTTTCTCATGTCATTTCACAAAACCAAAAGTTTACATTGTATCTTTCAACACTTACTACATGTACATCATCAAAACCTAGTACAAAAGTATTACATGAAAGAGAAAATATACAAAGTCTATCTAATCTGTCCAAAAATCCCAGCTGACCGACCTTTAAGCCATGACTTCTCTTGTCAAATTACAATCTACACGGTTGGTAAAGCCTCTCAGTAGCTAGAGTCGTCTCTCAGTCCTGAAAAGACAACGTTACAATTTTGGTAATTTTTGCGAACTCAATAAGGTAACCATCATCGATGGTTCACTCAATTCATGCAACACAATATTTCACATAACACATATTTCACAAAATTGTACT
>JANIIA010000002.1:25959437-25971149 GCA_027478495.1 Erythroxylum alaternifolium
TCCTTTCATCCAAAGTACACATACCTTGGTGAAAGGGTGTCATGTATGTTCATTCTAAGGCAAGGTACATGATGAATAGTCCCCATTGGCCGAATTCATCCTTTCTTGACCAAATTCATGTATCCATATGGAGACAATGAACTTGCATTCTAAGTGCATGTATGGGAAGATGCATTATAGCATGGTACAACTCATGGTACACCCTAGTTCCATTGTGCACTCAAGCACGCTATATTCCTTCATCTAGCACCGCTAATTTCGTCCATTAAGCTTTAGGTTTCAATTTCAACTCATGCTCCTTAATTAAATCTTCTAGCTTAACTAGTGTGAACACATTGATAGCTAGCTTTAATTCCCAAGAACCAAAGATGAGCTGGGGTAATCTCAATTGAGTCCAATTGAACTTATCACCAGCTTTCTAGCTATTAACTAGTTTTAATGAGCTCCCACAAGCTCACCTTAAGGTAGCTTTAAACACTTGAGCTAAGGGAATGGCATGTCAAGCCACTAGAGCTGAGGGTTAGCTCTTTACATGAAATCGATGCACTTTCAAACATATATTGGTGCGTCAAATGGACTTTGTAACACTTAAGCTATAAAATTGCAACAAATATGGAAATAGCTAGATGGTGGTATAATATAAGTTCATCATTCAATGCTTCTCAGTCTTATTATTATCAACCTATGATAGATGCAAGAGCTTCTTATAGTCCAGGATATAAAGGTACTTCAATTGATGACTTAAAAGGTAAACTTTTGAGTTGTTTTGTTTCTGAAATTAGAAGTTATTTGGCAGAAAGAAGAGCGAATTGGGCTAGTTATAGATGTTCAATCATGTGTGATGGTTGGACAAATAGGAGACAAGAGCCTATTATTAATTTTTTGGTTTATTCTGTAAATGACTCTATGTTTTCAAAATCTATTAATGCATCTGGCCTTATAGGATTACTGAGACATTGTTTGAGATATTTGATTAAGTTGTGAATGAAGTAGAGCCAAAAGTTTATTACTGACAGTGATTCAACTTATAAAGCAGCAGTAAAAAGGTTGCAAAATAAGTATAATTCTTTTTTTGGACTCCTTGTGTTAGACATTGCATTGACCTAATATTCGAGAATATAGGAGATCTTAGGTAATTTTCTATTATTTATGAGACTATGCAGAACGCTAAAAATGTGACCAAGTTCATCCATAATCATATATCAGTATTGAATTTAATAAGAAAGGAATTTACTAAAAGTAGGAATTTGTGTCGTCTTATTGTGACAAAATTTGCAACAAATTTCTTATCACTTAAGTCTTTTGTTACAATGAAGAAAGAGTTAAAACAAATGTTTACAAGTGATAAGTGGATTGCATCTCAGTATGCTAGGTTTAATGTTAAAGTGGAGGTTTGTAAAATTATACTGGAAGATAGAGAATTTTGGTCTCAATGCCAATTTGTTATTTAAGTCTGTGAGCCTTTGGTGAGGGTGCTTCACTTAGCCGATAGTGAAGAAAACCCAACAATGGGTTTTTTTTGGATGCCATGGAGAGGGTGACGGAAGCAATCAAGGCCAATGTTAAACATAGGCCTTCTTTGTACACACCATATCTTTCAATCATTAATAACAGAAGGGAAAGATAACTTTCTTCTCTGTTGTCCGCAGCTGGGGCATTTTAAAATCCTAATGTCTATTTTAGATTGGATTTTACTAAGCAAGCTGAAGTTAATAGAGGAATGCTTTTAACTATTACAACAATTGTTGGCATTAATGTGATGCAAGATCTTCACAAATGGAGCTTTATAAGTTATCTTATGGAGATTTTGAAATGCCGATTATTATTCGACAAAGATGAAAATTTTCTCTAGGTATTAGCTGTTTCCTTTTTCTTATTTGTTGAAAATTAATTATCACTTTATTTTGTACTAAATGATAACTGCGGTCAGTGTAGTTATAGCGAGTATCCTCCCATAGACAGTTGAATTTCATTCCAAGTTTTTGTTTTTCTTCTTCTTTTAATTATACTTATATTTGATATATATGTTAAATTCTATATATGTAATGTAATTGTAAATGTTTTTGTTTAAGGTTTAACTTGTACCTGATTGTTTCCTCATCACGAACTCTTGCTGTAAATTGTAACAGTTTGAGAGTTAAAGATATTTATTGTTCTTTTTATTAGATATTTTGATGTAATTATTATTTATTATATGATGAAATTGTGTTATTGTAATATTTTAAAAACTTTGTATTATTCTTAATTTTATATTTGTATGATGATGATTGTCTTTTTTATATTAATTGTGGTTATTATTTATATGTGAAATATTTATAAATTATTGTTATTTCACATTAATTGTGATTATTATTTATTATGATGATTTTTGAAAACATGTTTAATGTAAACAGTAAAGTACAGTACAACTGTACAATATACCAATGGACTATTTTGCAAAATATAAAAATTTTAGGGACTATTTTATAAATTTTAAAAATTACCTGAAACGATATCCGGTATTGACCGGTACCAGTTCAGTACTATATTAGAACTCAATTTAGTACCAAATCTAAAACGATATTCGCAAATTTGAGTGGAGCTGCTAGAGATGACGAACGTTTGGAGTTCTTCCTATTGTATCCATCGACCATAATGTTCCTTAATGCTTCACCTTTGGTGTATCATGTACAACAATTCTTGAAAAAATGCTGAGGTTGAGAGAGATTGTAGGTGTATTAACAAAAACTTGGTGTTTATCGAGTCACAATATCGACACTTGAGTTGCTATTATGACATGATCTCAGACTTCATTGGTGGGAACATCGACGTTGGATCATACATTTTCTAGTTCTTTCAAATTCCCCACCAAAATGAATAACTTCTTACTTAACAATCACCATGAGGGGAAAAAAAAAGTTGGTTTTCAAAGCTACGAGCTTTGTTAGATTTCTATGGTTTGGTGAGTTGGACGTCAGAAGTTGAAGTTTGTAAGTTGAAATACAAGATATTGCATAAAATAGGTTGTGAGTTTTTGTCAGAATTTGGAAAAAGTTCAAAGCTTTTTGGCTGTGAAGATCAAAAGGGAGCAAAAGATTGCACATTTTCTTTCACCATCACATAGTTCTTAATGGAGAAGAAGCGAATACAAATACTACCAGGCCACGAACACAAGAAAAGAGAGCTTTTATATAGCAAAACGCATAAAAATTGGTTCTTTTCTCACTCTATCATTGTTTCTTTTAGACTCTACACAAAAACACGAAACAGAGAGTTCACGTATATTCAAGGAAGTAGCAATTTAAAGGAATTGTATGTGGAACACAGAAAGAGAGATATGGGTTTTTGAAAATCTTGAAGAAAACTATGATTTTTTAAATTAAATAATTAATTACTTGTAGGAAAGAATAATGGGTTCATACAACATCATCCATCCCTTATTAAAAGTATCACCACACGTCATTTTGACACCTGCTACAACTTGGAAATAAGGTCAAACATCCCAAGTAGTAGTTTAACCTCTAAAACACGTGTCCCTCCCTACCAACGCATGGTCTCCTGGTGTCAAGGATCAGACTTTCACCTCTCTTATGTGTAATGTCCCCTTGCTTGTGGTCGGTGGCTATTGTTCAGCTAACGTGCCGTGACTGTGTTCTTTATTTTCCTGTAGGTTCCCTTTATGTTTGGCTCTACAAAATGCTTTCCGCTGTCGTGATCAACCTCTACCTTGTGTGTTGTAGTCCTTATTTTACATTGCCTGTTGGTGCCTACAAGTACCCCTCTTCTTTCTATCATTCAGATAAGTTGCAAGCATGCATTAGAAACCTTTTATAACCTACTGCTTGGGTATGTTATTGACGATACTATTAGAGATTTTTGGTCTTTCTGGTCAGCTTGGGCATTTAATATTTATCCAATTCTCCACGGATTGGCTAGTAATATGCTACAGTTGTTGGCACATGCATTCATCGATATCAGTTCTCTTGCCCATAGTATTGCTTCCGCTCTTAGCTGAGCATCAGATTTCTCAAACACCCTTATAAACATAGACTGTAGAGACGAGATCTGAATGCACTTAGCATAAGTTCTTTTATCATTCCTTGGGATGGTATTTAATTAGAACCATGTTATAACTTCATGAAATTGGTCACCAATCCGAACTTAGTGGTATAGTTCCTTGATTGAACTCCAAATTTCATTGGAGTATCTGCATCTAAAAATGAGTGCTCTAAGGTTTCTGCTTCCTCTTTATATGAGAGGCAAATGCTGGTAATACTTAGGAATTGCAATCTATCAATACTGTTTAGTCTCCTTTTGGCTATCAACCATATGTGGAAGGATATTTTAGGAAGTAGACATCCATTCTAGACGAGTTTGAAGTATCTAAATCTAAAAAATGAGTGCTCTAAGGTTTCTCCTTCCTCTTTATATAATAGGCAAATGTTGGTCATAATTAGGAATTGCAATCTATCAATAGAATGTAGTCTCCTTTTGGCTATCAACCATATATGGAAGGATATTTTAGGAAGTAGACATCCATTCTAGACGATTTTACTCTAGTCTTGATATTCCCCTCCAATTCTTAGTGTCTCTTTGTAGGAATGGCTGGTAAATTGTCCAAATCTTGTGTCTATCTATATGTACTCATCTTCCCTATTCAAATTAGGACTATGGAAGGTAGGAATTGCACCGCTACTTTAAGCACTTCACTCCATTCTATTCTTTCACCAAGGCATTGATTGGGATCACATTCATCAAGGCAATGCATTGTCGAATTTCAAAGGGGGGGCCTACTTGGCTCCAATTGTCATAGAAAATAAAAGTTATTTTTACCATCCCCTATTTTACACGTTGTTTTCTTCCATTGATTCTCTCATCTTTAGCAATTAAGTATTACACCAGAATCAAGATGGTTTGCATCTAATTTCCTATAGACTTCTACCCTTTAAGATGTAAGTGTGTACTTATTTAACCCAAAGGGCTCCATTTGTCATAGAAAATAAAAGTTGTTTTACCATCCCTTATTTTACACGTTGTTTTCTTCCATTGATTTTCTCATCTTTAGCATTGAGTAATACATTAGGAGCAAGATGGTTTGCATCTAATTTCCCATAGACTTCTACCCTTTAAGATGTAAGTGTGTCTTTATTTAACCTAAAGGACTTCTGTATCCCTTATTAATCTATGTAATCTCTTCCCCGATATAACTTTATTAGATAATTCAATACAAACAATTCCTAAGCCACCTTTAACTATTAGAATACAAACTTCATTCCAGGATACCTTAGTTTGATACCTCCCTTCTTTCTCACTAGTCTATAGGAACCTTTTAATGTCCTTTTATATAGTTTTAATCACCTATTTGACTAAGACAAAGTGTGAGAACGACAAAGTGTGAGGACCAATAAATATGCGAGGAATTGATGGTTGATGTCATTAATTGTAGCCTTTCAGCATATAATAGTTTCTTATTGCATCGCATATTCAATCTCTTTGAACTTTTTCAATTAGTGAGATGCATTCAAAATATCTTAGTCTCTTGGTTACTAAGGGAGCCTAGGATTTTAGAGGGAGGTTGCATAATTTTCAAACCAGTGATTTGTGAGAGCCTTTGTGAGTTATACACTGCACTACTTGATATTACTAAATGACTCTTCTCTCTATACAATTCTAACCCTAACAGTTCTCTGAAGCTATGTAAGGAAGACATGATAGAAAACTCACTAAACATTCATTACCTCAAGATAGCATCAACAAGTCATCCACAAAAGCTACACAAGTTATCTTGGGTTCTTTACATCTACTCTGGTACCTGAATGTTTGCTCATTGTTAGTATTATTTCTAACAAGCCTTGTAAGGACCTCCAAACATAGTATCAATTGTAAAGGGAGATGGGATCCCCTTGGCTTAATCTCTTCCACCTTTAAAGATTTGCGTTGGTTCCTTATTGATAAGAACTGAAAATGAAACTGGGGTAATATACATCATTATCCACAACTTGAATTAGTTAGGGAACCCAAAAGCATCAAGTACATGTCCCAAAAACACCCAATAGATTGAATTATAGGCCTTGTTAAAATAAATCTTAATAGTATAATTCTTGGGGGAATTCCTCTCGAAATAATATTTCAATAGTTCTTAACAAATTAGGACACTATCTCTAATTCTTCTAAGAGCCATATTAAGCTTGACCTATAATATTCTTCAGTGCCTTTCTCAATCTTTTAGTAAAAATTTTAGTTTTAACTTTATAAGAAAAGTTACATGTTATTGGTTTGAATTCATCAAGAGAGATAGGATTGTTTACCTTTAGAATGAGGTATAAAAGGTTTTTGTTTATTTCTAATAACATCTTTCACTTCCCAAAAACTTCGAAAACAACTTTTATGGCTATTTATTTGAGGCCAATCTTTTTGGAAAAACAAATTTATCTTATTTGGACAAAGGCTCTTTTAGTATTCATTTTATGTATAAATTGTTCAATTTCTCTAGGGGGCAGGGGCATTTAGTTAACTAATTTCCTTAGGGGAAATCTAATTCCTAATGAAGGAATAAAAGATTGTGGAGAGGATTTGCTCACTGGTAGAACAACAAGAACAGATCTTATTGTGGTTCTTCCTTGCTACTAAAGTCTTAAGGAAATAACTAGTATTTTTTTTCTAGGATCCATTTCAACGTTATTCTTCATTTTAGAAGGGAATAATAGTTCCTCTCGATAGTTATGTAAGATCATAAGGCATTCTTGTCTTCGTTTAACAAATGTTGTCCCCGTGATGTTTATATACTTCCTTTTATATTAGAGTCAATTTTTCTTTTACTTAAATGACTTTATGGGATGTATTACAACCCCTTCCACTCTTGAGCTTTTTAATTCGTCTTTGATATTTGACAATTTCCTTATACACTTATAAGTTTTATACACCTAGGATGGATATGCTAGCCCCCTCTCTATAGCTTGACCAAAGTTGACATCTTTAGCTAAATAATTATTGAACCTAAAGGGGAAACATCTTTTGGAGTTAGATAAGTCTTAAACCATAATGGGGAAGTGGTAAGATAAAGTAAGATATAGGAAAGTTGCTTTAATTTAAGGAAACCTACCAATCATTCTTTATTGACATAGTTATATCCAATTTTTTAATAATATGCCACGTATCTGCTTATTTATTGCTCCAAGTATAGTAAAATGCCTCATATTTGAGATATGTTAATTTTATAGCTATAATTTCCCTCAAATCATTGTTAAATTTCCTCAAGTAATAGTTCTCAACTGCTGCCAAGGTATACATTGTGTAATTAAGTCTCTTATTATCACTTATGGAGAGTTAACTTGATGATGTAATTTATAGATTTCCTACCATAAGGCCTTTTTTTAGAAACCACAGTTTGATCCATACATAAATATGATAATAATTATAGTGTTATCCAACATAAACTTATCCTAATTATGGATGTGATGGTCACTGGAGTTAATAACATCTACCTTTACACACATTGTATCAACAACAAGTATTATGTGACTATGGTGATGATAATAATGGTTAAATACAAAATCACAATGATTCCATACTAGCTTTAAGTTTTTATCTTTTCACTACTTAGCTTTATTTCCAATATGTCAGTGATACTAGGCTTAATCTCCAAAATTAATCCTCTAAGGGATTGTTTTCTACTAGGGTTAGTTATGCCCTTAACATTCTAAGAGATCAATGAAATTTAGGGAGTATTGTTCTTAACCCCCTTAACCTTACTACTTAGATCACTAAATAATTGATTCACCGGTAGTCCCTTACCTTTGTCTTCCTTTGGCGAGGTTGGGTCCCCCTCTAAGGTCTAATTAGCTTTCATATTTGCTACCTTACTTAGCTTATAGGTGTAGATTTTGTCTTCTCTTGATATTCAACCCATTAGCTTCATTGTGATCTGTATTACTAACAATTAGGAGCTTCTCAGGAGAGTTACTTATAACATCCAATTTTTTAACCACATTTAATCCCATATTTTCATTATAATCATCCGTTATGAATTTTCTACTAGTCTCTCGCCACTACGACTTGTCTCTCGCCACTACTTGCCTTGAATTTTCAAAGAAGACTTCCATTGGTATGGGATCGTTATGAACTCTTCAATGAGTGAATGCACTTCACCAAGTCTAAGTAATGGTATAGTGTTACGAAATTCCTTATTCAATTCAATATTGACACATAATCTGGTATAACCAATCCTCTGCCTTATGGAGTCATTTCATCCATACACATTGGCTTCTTTACATAGTTAAGTAGCATGCTTAGCCCCTTGGTTGGCCAATACTATGGAGGTTGATCCATGGGGGAACACTCTAATGATTAATATGATCAAAATTGGTTCCTAGTTTCCATAATTGGAGAAACAATCAAATAGGGTTGAGCTCTATGAGCTATCTCCTTTCTTAAAAGTGTCCAAGTTAGTCACAATAATGAAGTTAGGCACATTAGTGGTTCTTCTTTCCAAGCTTATAAGGGGGCACATTGCAAGGATAAATCTAGACTTTCTAAGTATTGATTTCCAACACAGTTGAGGGTTAAATTTCACCCACCTCAGAACCAGATGATGAAGAAGGATTTGTAGAGGTGGGAGTTGAGGCATGCTTACTAGATATAGGAAAAAAAGAAAGTAGATTCTATGGTGAGGGACCTTAGTTTTAGACATGATAAAAGGAAGGAAGGAAGGTTTAAAAGGTTTTAGGAGAAAAAAGGTTTAAAATTTGTTGCTATTAATAAAAAGATTACGCACGGGAGAACCTAGAAAGATAAAAATGCCTATACAAAGTTACATATAAGTATGAGTCTACTCTAGACAACTCCAATAAAGTACTAGACTGATTTAAGTGTAAAGGTTAGAAGAGTGAGACAAAGGAAGTTAATTTATTGGAGATATTAAAACTATGATTTATTGTTATTTACATATAAGAGTGACTACCAAAGACTTTGGTTTCATTCTATTTTTGATTGTACTAGACTTATTTAAATGTAAACGTTAGAAGAGTGAGACAAAGGAAGCCAATACATTGGAGATATTAAAACTATGATTTATTGTTATTTACACATAAGGGTGGCCACTAAAGACTTTGGTTTTATCCTGCTTTTGCTTGCCATCTCTAGTAACTCCACTTGCCTATCATCAACACACAAGACACTCCTCTTAAGAGGATGGCTTATTTTAAGATCAAATTTATTTTTAGTTTATTATAATATTAATTTAATATTAAAATAAATAAAATTATATTTTATCATTTTTAAATTTAGACAATCCATTTCAACATCCAATCAATATAAATTATTCAAATGGGATATTACATCAACTGTCTAATAATAAATAGCTAACCGAAAGTAAATGAAATTAGAATCTAAGGTGAAATATTGCCATTTTATTAATGTTAAGGTGTAAATGGTACTAGAGATAATGACAAGGAATAACTTAGAACTTTCGTAAAACATTATTTGATGATTTACACCTTTTTTCTAAAGTCTATAGGATAAATATACTTTATAAATAAAATTATGATGAGATCATAATTATAAGATTTATATTGTATTAGTGTTATTCTTGAAATTTTCCTAATTATTGCTATATTAAGACTAGACATTAATAAGGTAGAAAGACTAGCATGTGTAATCTTTATTCCTTGTGACAGAAATAGTCAGTCCATATATTAAATTATGGATATACTTTAAACAAATGTGTAGCTGCTTATTAGAGAACAAGTTCACTAAACTAATTCGATATGAGCATTCCATATGAAACATTACCAATGTGACTATAAAGATGATCATTTTGTTGATTATATAAGTGAGTATTGACTTATTAAAATATCTCATATAAAGATTGCTATGTTTTGATACTACTTATGGTATATCATAATCAATAACTCACTTGGTAGTCATTAGATATGGCTTGAACTATATAAAGGTATTTGTAACATTTGTCACCCTAAATTAATTAGAGAGAATGCTTTGTTATTCTCAATTAGTATCAATTTTGGTAAATTTTTGGCAAAGTAGGAATGAAAATTTGAAGATATTTTCAAATACCATTAAAATAATCAGTGCTAATGATAGAGAACTAATATGATTGAACTCAGATAGATTAGATATTGACTCTATATTTTATGTTTAATCAAAACATTATATAATGAAATAATTAAATTATATAAAAAATTCATGCACCAAAAGGTTAGTTAAAATCATTTTAACAGTCTTGTTATTTGGATGGTCATGATGGATTGTTTTCAACAACTCTTATTTAATAGGTTGATGACAAGATCTTTACAGATTTGGTAGCAGACTTAAAAAAGCTCAAACAAAAGGTGTTCAATATTACTATGTAAAGTTTGATCGATATTCAAATTATTTATCATTGCCTCAAAAACCTTTGGTTGGATTATTTCTTAAGAGTCTAAAACTAGAATTAAAATTGATGGTGAAATTATTAAACCCAATAACTAAGAATGTAATGGATGAAGTCAAGCCCAAGCTCTTGATAGCCTAAACCCAACAAAGATTTTAGGGCTTGGAATTGGCTTTAAGTAACCCAGATAGCTTAAAGCTTAATTGGCCTTTGATGGTCTAAAAGCCTAGTTAGTCTAGGCCAAGCTAAAAAGCTTGAAATTTATATTCGTGAAGTATTTGACCTTGTACTTAGCAAACATAAGATTATAAATTTCATTTTAAAGTTATCTTACTTTTGGTTATATCATTATGATTTACATGAGTATGTATAAAAATTGTAGTCGATGTTCTATAAGAAGAAATACTATGACATGAACTCTAATATCAAAATTCAAATGAATAATCTCCTAAAACTTTAGGGCATTATTTATGGGAGTAACGATTATTAACATATGAAAAAACAATAAAGGGATAGAGGGAGAAAAGTTAGTAAAAATTGCAGTATCAGCCAAAAACATTATTATATATGGGAGCAACGATTATTAACATATGAAAAAACACTCGATAACATATAGCAATTACATATTTAAGAGGGAGAGAGGGAGAAAAGTTAGTAAAAATTGCAGTAATAGTCAAAAGCATTATTACAAGAATATTATATGCTTCACTTTTCACATATCATGATGGATATAAGTAACTCTTCCATAATAAGTTTTATTAAATAAGATGATGTATATCCTTAAATCCTTTATAAGCTCTTAAAAGTGAAAAGAAGATTATATGGTATTCTGAGAGATGAAAAGTCAGAACCATATCCATTAAAGATGTCTAAGGATCGATATACTATTTACCCAGTCACAAATAGAATATTAATCAAAATTGTACCAGATATACAACCTAGAGCTTCAAACATTGTACGAAATGAAGATAAAGGGAAACAAAAGATGTATCCTGAAGGAAATACAGATGATCTTACAGCAGATCAGATACAAGCAGTTATAAGAAACATAGATGAGGCATGTAATGCAGATCAATCAAAAGGAATCTATGTTTCACATCACATTTCAAAACCATCAGGAAGTCATTGTGGACGCTTCACCACAGATGCAAGTTTTCAAGTAGTTGGAAGAGTGACAAAAGGACAGTACAAAACTATCAAGGTTGAATGTAACATCCCCTCACTAATTGCCATGAATAGGAGTGTATAAGTGTATAGTGACATATGCATGCATTCATATATGCACATGCATAATGATAAGTAAATTCTTGCACATGAAATGAATGTACATGCATACATGACATTTT
>JANIIA010000002.1:25999899-26018934 GCA_027478495.1 Erythroxylum alaternifolium
TGAGCATGATGGGTGAATTAAAATTCTTTCTTGGTTTACAAATTAAGCAAACCGAAGAAAAGATTTTTATTCATCAATAGAAGTATATTAAGACCTGTTGGTTAAATATGGAATGGAAAGAGTGAAACCTTTGTCAAGTCCTATGCATCATTCAAACCTTTTATCTAAGGATGAAGTAGGTAAAAAGGTTTTAGAGAAACTATTGGTTCTTTACTTTATCTTACAGCAAGCAGACCTGATATTCTGTTTAGTGTCTATTTGTGTGCTAGATTTCAAGCAGATCCTAGAGAATCACACTATATTACTGTTAAAAGAATTTTGAGATATCTATCAGGTTCTATTGATCTTTGCTTAATGTATGAGAAAGGTAAAGATTTCAGGTTAATTAGCTACTGTGATGTTGATTACGCTAGATACAGGATTGATAGGAAGAGTATAAGTGGAGGCTGTCACTTTCTTGGCCATAATCTAGTTTCTTGGTCTAGTAAGAGGCAAAGTTCAATTGCTCCATCTACTACAGAAGCTGAATACATGTCAACTGCAAGCTGTTGCTCACAGATGTTATGGATCAAGTATCAGTTAGAAGATTATTTCATACAAGAATAACAAATCCCAATTTTCTGTGACAACGTAAGTGTTATCAACCTATCGAAGAATCCAATAAAACATTCAAGGGTAAAGCATATCGAAGTTAGGCATCATTTCTTATAAGACTATGTACAGAGGGGAATCCTTATTCTATAGTTCATTGAGACAAATCATCAATGGGAAGATATCTTCCCTAAGCCTTTGAATGAAGAAAGATTCAAAGAAATCAGGCGAAACTTGAATATGGTAGTGTTGAGTGACTAATCATCTAACATATTATGACCCAGATGATTTTCATAAAAGGAAGATAAAAAGTTGTAAGTTTTCAAGAGCATAGTAACTGTAAATTATAGACGGTAATTTTTGGGAAGGTAGTAAAGGGAAATCCTCTTATAAGGTTTAGAACATCACCTACTCTAGAATATTCTTGAAATACTCTGAAATCGACTTTTATAGAGCTCTCAATAAAACGTTTCATTACTCTGTTCTTGATATCAATTTCTTTCAGTTTACATTCTCATCTTCAGATACTAACCTCATTACTTTGAGAAAAATACATTTGTGTGGTTAGTTTCTATTCTGATCACAATGGAGCAATCTAAGATTTATGGAAGACATGTTGATTTCGATTCCTTAAGGAAGAAATAGATGGATATTGAACCAGAAATTGATGCAGTGGGATGGAAAAACTTCTTTCAGGTTTGTGAAACAATCTACCTGAATGAAGTATATGAGTTTTGGAAGAATGCAAAAGTAGTAGACAATATTTTAGTATCAACGGTGGATAGATTGTCAGTTATTGTGACATTAGAGTTAATCGAGAAGGTTAGTGGATGTCCATGTGTTGGAGCAGAGGTGCCTCATAACACAAGATGTATGACTAAAAGCAGTGTAGAGAAAGCACATATCAATTGACAACTCTATGGAAGTAGTGACCCAAAGGACAAGAAGGCGTCAACTTTTGTTCCTAAGGCTAGGGTTCTACATACTCTACTTTTTCATTGTATCTACCAAGAACAGGTTCGAAGAACGTTGTGACGATGATAGATAAACAATGCATGTTCGATCTACTTAATCATCAATCTATAAATCTTCCACACTTGATTTTAAAGTATATAATGAAGACTAAGAGAGATTCAAATGCCTTACCATATGGTATATTGCTAACAAGAATCTTTAGAGATTCTGGAATTCTTCATGACAGAGGAAATAGAATGAAGATGAATATAAAAAGCATCATTAATGCATCAACTATCTGTAGAATGGGTTTGAAGTCTCAAGAAAAGGAGGATATAACTTCTATAACAAAAGCAAGGACTGAGGAGGAGCGTATTGTCAGACGCAGCTTGAGTGAAAATGTTACACCCACAAGGAAGAAAAAACCTCAATCCACAGGAAGAATGTCTATAGAAGAAAAGAAGAATAAATCGTCAGAGGTATCAATTAAAGCTAAGAAGATTTCACAAAGAGAAGAAAGCCAGGTGAAATTATTTGAAATAAAACAAAATTTGCTTATTTTAGCACAGAGCTCAAATGTTTCAGATCAAAGCTTATTTATATCAGAACTGAGCATATAATAGAAGACAAAACAAGTTAGTTTGTTAATCCTTTATATAGAAGTGGGTAATGAGACTAATATAGGAGATATCGTGATCGGTATCACAGAACAGGAGAGAATTATGTCTTAATAATAGTAGACACCAAAGTGTCAGTAATAGGACACTCCAAAATGTGATAGGAGTAGCTGTAGACCCTTCTAGACATGCCTATTTACTCACGACTAAGACTTAATAGTTTTAAAACAAAACAGGTTCATTTCAGAATTCTCATATGAGGTACATATTGCAACACATACTACTTTATTCTATTTTGTTCAACTTGACATATTCACTGATTTTCAAATAAACTAACATGTCATACAATTATAAGTATGTGCAATAATGCATCAATAGAGGTATTGAGTCATCACCCATTAGGTATCGTCACACAAATAGAAAGCACTTTCAACACAATCCTAACTATTAAACTCCTCGAACAACTGATGGTCCGGAATTATCACAATATTATCACAGAAATTCCTAATTCACAAACATCCATATCCAATTCATAAGACATAAGCCTTGGGAACTCATTCATTCATGATCACATCAAGCAATTCAACATTGTAAACTATACATCCATTACATTATCATCTCAATTAATAATGCGTAATTAAACTAACTAGTACTTAATTACATTGAATGCCAATATAAGCTCAAACACACCTTAAACAAGTCCATTTAAGTCCTATTGTACCAAATAAATTAAATTAGCCTTATACAGTTCATCATTTGCACAAAATCTCTTTTTTTTCACCTTCCTAACCATTTCCCATAATTATGGGATAAGTGACCCGAAACCTCGAAACAGATGTTTTCACAAAGCAGGTTTTGGATCAGTATTATATGGCCATTCTAACCTAGATATTGACGTTTTTAGACAATATGTTTTTCTAAACAAATGTTACTCTATGTATGAAGTTTCAAACTAATTAAAGTTAATTCAATTTGGTTCATTAGTCTGAGAGTTATACCCAAAATACTACAGCCTATTCTCAACTATGGACAACAACTATAACTCAAATTCAATCCAAATTTCAAAACCCTTAATGATAGAAATAAAATTTGATTCCTTCATAAAAGTTGTAGATATATGTATCTAGTTTAATCTGAATTTAAAATAATCCCATTTTGATGTCTACAGATCAAGATATAGTTAAAATACCGATGACTATTCAGTGGAACCACTCCTTCTAATGAGTATCCAGCATGTATCAAGTTTCTAATCACAGTTCTTCATTAATTCAGTACACATTTTATCCACTTCAAACATCAAACAATAAATTTTCTATAATTATACCAAGTTTAGCATTCTCTTACCTCACTAAACTTCAAATTCAACTCCAAGAATCCAGCTAAACCAAGCTTCCAAACAACCAGCATATACCTAAGTTTAATATGCAACTTTTAGCATCAACAAAGTAATAATACATAAAATCACAAGACCAACTTCTTAATGGAATAACTTACAAAGCTTCCTAGTGCTAATGATCCAAACTCTAGTAAAAGTCCAGAAATTGAGAGAAGATGGGAGGTTTCAGTGAAGAGCAAAACAAGAATGAAGAAAGCTGGAATTACTCTAGCAGAAACATGCTTCATCACCAGCTAGGTGTCACTAGCTTAAGATGCCACTTAACACCAAGGCATGAAGCCCACTTACCCACCATTTAAGCTGCCATTCATAACACTTTAACTAGGCCACTTGTCCACATATTATACTGCCAAATGTCACACATTAAATGATGCCAAATGTCAATATATTAGCCATGCCAAATGTCACTAATTCATAGGCTTATTCATTCTAATTTTCATGTACCAACTTAACTTGTCACTTAATAATTTTCTTAGTTCAAATATACATTTAAATACCTCAATTCTCTAATGGGATCAATTAATTCCAATTTACTAACTATGGTCCATCAATACCAAAATTCAAGTCTTGTATCTTTCACATTCAAATCATAGCACAATTTTAACTCCCATCTCACATGTACTTTCATAAACATGTATCGCTTCAATTAGGATAAAAAGTTTAAGGTAACCTTCAAGGATATAGTATTTGAGGAGCGATATATATTGAGGCAAACATATGAAAATCATATGCTAGGGTCAACATTAAATAATACTTATTTAAAGGTGCTACAAGTAGTACTAGAACAACTTGAAACAGACATTAAATGCATTGATAGTTCAACTTTGAGACATAGAACAATATCTAAAAGAAAACATCAACGCGATATCACTAAGGATAGACCAAGATGGACCATCAAGTAGTGAAAGGGATATGGATATGATTGGAAAAAGTCGATTACATATGCCCTTACTATCAGCATTGAATATGTGACAATCTTTCAGGGGACTAAGAAAGGTAAGGAGAAAGATAGATGGATAGGAGCTATAGTGAAGCATGTGAAGTTACACAAGATCAAAAAATTGATTGCGTTTGATCAAATCTTGTTAAAAAAGCTACATACTTTGGAGGATGTAACTGACATATTGATAAAGTCATTACTTGCAGAAAAGTTCAAGTATAGTTTAAACTTAGTGAATGTTGGAGTAATTGGGTGCCCTTTGGGGTAGGTATCATAGTAGATGTTGGAGAATTCAAATCAAAATAGAGAATTATAAGACATGCCACAAATTTTGATGGAAATACAATTTTACTAACTTTGGACATATATGGAAATAGAATTTCACTGACTTTAAATTTCTACGGAAATAAAGATTTATTGTACTTGGACTCCTTACATATAGTTTTTGTTTATATATACCTTACAAGGCTTGTGTAAGTGGTACTTATTATTATACTTCTCCTTATTTCTTCTTACTCATAGTAATAAAAATTTTATTTTTTTTCATAAGCATTGGTTGTATAGTAGCCAATTTACGTATATTATTTATTTTTACTTTATTTATTTTCTCCCTCTAAGAAAAAAACCTCCCTATTAGATATTGGCAAGATTGTGTACTTTTTAACGTCTCTAAATCTCATATCTCAATAGGATTTTTACTCAGAACATTATTGTTGTAGGTGTTGTTCATTTTCTTCTTATATTACTTTCATTTAAGTGACAATTGATATCACAACAATAAAATTAGAGTGAGATGGGTTGGATTGGATGGCTTAATTTGGGATTTGTTTACGTAGATAATACATGTCTCATCTCATATCTTCTAATATTTACATTTAACCACTAATTTGAAATTTTCTTAGTGAGTTTGTGATGTCAATGTTAGGAATGACAAAATTGGTCCAAACTTCGATCAATCTTGATCGGGTCACGAGTCAAAATTGCCCCGACTCGACTTAACGTGAAGGTATTAAATGACGTCAATTTTTAATTTAAAAAAAAAAGCTCCTGGCCCTACCCAATGCTATCCTGATTATTGTGCTGGCCTGGGCTTAATTTGTTTGGTCATCGTTAAGTCCTTATTTTTCCAAAATAGGGATAATAGTTTCAGCAATTAGTGGTGTGAAGCCACGTCACAAATTTGTTAACCTCTCGTAAAATTGAATCAGTATTTTGGTATCTTGTAAACTAAATAACAACTAATGTACAAATTTGTAAATTATTTTTGCAAAAGAATCACCAAAATCTCAGTAGATTTGAACAATGGACCACTAGGTTGTAAATACATCAATTTAATATTCATTTTTGGCACATTATTGTAATTAATGTTGATTACATAATTTGATAGGAATTTGAATATTAGAATCAAAATAAATAATTTAGATTTCATTCAACTCATATGCTATTTAGGTTTCAAATATAAAATCCCAAGGAAACCTTATTTCCACACATTTAAAGAAGAAAAAAACAAATTTAAATGTGTACTAATTCTAATTGTGAAGACCGAAGAGTGCAATTTTTGTCTTATCAAATTTGGTTACTAAATTACGGAAAGTGATATTAGATCTGCGTACTTATTATGGTCAAGATTTCGTTCGATTTGAAATTCCCCAAGTTGCTTTATTTCCTTTTAATCGTACGGGTGGTACCAATGTCTGGATAAAACACGATACCGCATAGTAAGTTTGTCTCTTTATCTGTTCAAATTTAACACAATTATATATAAATTGAACGGTCGGATTTCAAGCTTGAATACTGAAATACATTACCTGGCCCTTTTTGGTAAGTTTTCTTGAAGTCCGAAACTAAACCAGTTAAAGATTGTCCCCTTTTTGTTTCTTTTTGAATTATCTAATCCGTTATAAAATATATACTATGAATCCATTAAAGTCATTGTGTCACTAGCAGATATCGTAAATCTTAGCATTAAAATCCTAATGTTTGGTTATAGATTCTTAAAGGTGGCATCCGACTAATTACTTAAGGCTTTGTTTGGTTGAGCGATTAGTAATAGAATAGAATGTAATGTAAAACAATTCTATCGTTTAGTTAAGAGTTTAATAACGAAATGGAACGGAATGAAATGAAAGTAGAGGATTTCAAGTTACGTTGCATTCTATCTTAAATGGTGAAAATAAGAGATCTCATATTCGGAAGTTTATGATAGAAAGTAAACTAATAAATAATACTACCTAATATACTTTCAATAATTTTTCTTAATATCAATTATTTCTACTCATCTTAACCCCTTTTTTCCATACTCATTTATTAATAATATTTTATATTATTTCTCCTTACCCGATAATAATATTTGTATTTTATTAATAAAAAATTGCATATAATTAATAATAAAATAAAAATTTTAATAAAATTTTGTTAATAAAAAATAAAAATTATTTTTAATTATTTTTAATTATTTTTATATATTTCTATATAAATAAGAGTCTTCTTGCCTGAAACATGTGGTAGATTCAATGGCCTGGAAGGCACCCCACGTCTCACATGCATGCGTTATTAACTTCTGGGCTTCAGCGTCTCTCAAGTTGATGGATGGTATCATCAATAACCCGTCGTCGGATGATTGAAAAATGTCGTCCAATTTAGGCCAAATGTGGGAGTCTGGCAGCGTCTGGATAGAGTCAAAGTCGAGGGGGATTATATGACAGAGGTGGAGTGGATGGTCTCCGTATACTTGGGAGAGTGTACTCAACTACTCATCGTAGGAGAAGTGATGGTTAAAGACAAAAACTACAAGCAATATTTAGACAAATATAGACAAACGATTGTTTTTAGCTGCCTTTTATAAAACATAGACAAACGCAGCCAAACTAATTGGTCTATCTTTACATATGTAGCAGATTCAGCACCGTTCCTTTCTTGCACTCTGACCGTTCGACGTTTTTCCTCAATAAGTATTTTTCTTATTTGAACGGTGTTTGAAACTCCTTTACATTCCATTCCTGAACCAAGAATTTTTCAATTCATTTGCCACAGATCCTACCCACAAGTTCTATATAAACTATTTTGATATTCTTCAAAGATTTTACTTTGCATTCACAGTGTACGATTCCAAAATGAAGCTGTGAGACCTGATGAATCCAAACAGGAAAATTAGAAGAGTGAGAAATCGATGGGACTTTTGTCTTTAGATTGACAACAGATATCATCTGAGGTTATCTCCAAAAATATTGTTTCTCGGACAAAAATGCGAATTTAACCTTAATTTTCATTTTAGCTACTGAATCACTATTCTTGAATTTGAAACATGCACGAACCTAACAAAAAAGTGTAGCTATTATATATCACAAGAGCATTGTTAAAAGCTTTACATTACTTAGTTAAAAGTTAAAATATAAACTCAATTTCATCACTCACTAGTGAGAATTGGAGGAAAACTGAATATAATAATTGGCAGAGTGATTTTCATGGCATTAATAAAATTGGATCTAGTTTGAAAAAAAAATGGCGGGTTAGTTTCATCGCAGGAGACAAATTTACGCAAAAGATTGAAGTTTTCCATACAAAAACACCGAAGTGTCAGTTAGCCAAGCTATCAAAAAACTTATTATCACGAGATCATAAACCATCAAGACAATAATGACAAGAAATTTGTAGGTGTTTTCATCTCCAAAGTCCAAACAATTGAAGAAATTTTTAAAAGGAGTAAAAAAATGTACCTGTTGACATGCGATGACAGAGAGTAAGAAATCTGGAATGAAAAAATGCAAGAATTGGAAGGTAAGTAACGAATGTTGATAACTACCAAAACTGTTGCAAAAGAAAGAATACTACTTGTTGAGTATTTGATGTTCCTTTGTTTTTTATGACATCACATCACACGTTTGTATGTTCAAACATCTGTCGAATTTCATATTAACATGATGGCTTGCCTTCTTAATAACGCAAAATTATGAGCATCAAGGAAGCTTTTTAGTCAACGAATAGGGGGAATAAAATTAAGGTTTTAAAAATAATTTTGATTTTTATTGTTATTGTTATTGTAAGTTTTATATTACACTCATTTTTATTTATTACTAGTTCATTATATAATAATACACATTGGTATATTTTTTATTTCAATAAAATATTTTATTTTTACTTACTCTTATAGGTTTTATTTCTTATTTATTATATACCGGTTTTATAGCGGTTTACTACCGATTGAACCTCTAAACTTTAAATATTTCCTTAGACTGGTTCAATATCCGGTCCAATTTTTAAAACATTGATTACAATTACAACAGTAACTTTTTAATTGGGCATAATTTTTGTTTTAAAATTATAGCGTTAAACTTCTTGCAATAACAATTTTAATATCAAGAGTATAATAGTCATTTATTATACATTACATTCTATTTCATTCATTTTTCAAACAATATTTCACTATATTATATTATAAACCCTTCCATCTCTTTCAAATAACCTTTTACTATATTACATTCATTTTATTATAAACTCTTCCTTTCTGTTCCATTATATTCCTTCCATTTCATTTGATTAATTATCATCCAATGTCTCAAAATGGAAATTAGATATCAACGAAAAAGAAATCAACGAGACATAACAATTCTAACGTCAAACATTAAAGACGTTGACAAATTGACATCTCCTACGTCTCACTTCCTGGTGAGAGAGAAGCAGAAACCAAGATATGTCTTGTGGTCCATACCCTTTTAACACCATATAAACCCTCCTCCCTTTGCCTTTCTTTTATCGACCAAACATTTCTCTCCTTGCTGGCTTCTCTTGTTTACCGGCAGTTCTCCTCTTCAGTCTTCAATCGGGTCACGCTTCCCTTGTTTACCAATAGTTCTCCGCTTCAGTCTTCAATCGGGTCACCATATTGGTAGATGGGTCAGTGCTATTCTTCTCCATCAACCTCTAAAGCAGTGCACAGTAGGGAGGCTTCAACAAGCTCCAGGAAAAGATGGTTGCTGATGGCTAAGGAACAAAGATCTAGGTTCTACATTATGAGGAGGTGCATTATTATGTTACTGTGCTGGCAGAAATATGGCAAGTATTAATTTTCTAACTGGGATCCCAGTGCATGTCACTTATTGTCCAATAATTGCATGCACTCTAGTAGTACAAGTTTGCAAGTATCGTCAAGGGTCTCTCTGAGACACACTTCTAAATCATGAATCAAGGTGAAACAATGATGGGGCTCCTCATTTATCCATTCTTTTTTCTATGTACAATCAACATGAGGGTTCTAGTTTTCTGCTTCATGTAAATCTTTAGTATAAGCATATTAGTTATGGTTTACGAGTAAGATGTGAAAAATGGAAGAGTGGATGGAATGATCTCATCAAAACCAGGTTGGGTTCTCCAGCCACCGAGAAGAAGCTGTGTTGATGCTGATAGTTTATGTGTTGCAGGTTGGTAAGACTTGCAGGGTTTTCACGTGGAGGTTTTAATATAAAGTAGAGGTATGCGTGTCGTTTGTTCTTGTTTTTAGATGAAAAAGAAAGTACAGGAAGTGGCAAAGATAAAAGACATTAATTCACATGGGGAGAATGACAGATCGTGACGGAAGGTGAATTCAGGTGCTTTTTGTTGGACTCGCGAGACAGAGTTTTAGCTTACTTTCCTGCTTTTTTCGCTGCTCCTCTGCAAAATTCATTAACTTGGTGCATGGAAACTCGATCAATGCTCGGCTCCAAATTCAAAATTCTTTTGTCAATTATATGGCTTAATGCATGTAAGCTATGTCGTGCGTAATATATGATTGGCTCCAATTCCTAGTTTCCACTTTATGTGGCTGACATAATTTTGGGTTCATTTAGCGATTTGATGTGAACATGACAATGGGAAACGGAAGCATTAGCATTAGTAATGCCATTTACTTGAGGAGCATAAACAAAACCTGATAGCAAAAAGTGTTTGAACCTCCTCGACTTGGAGTTTAATCTCTGCAGTAAAGGAACACAAGAAAGCTATTGTTTCATATGATCTAACAGTGGCAGTCCGTTATATATCTTTTCTGTATTGACAAGGGACCCAAGGGGTCTCGCTTAAAAATCTTTGTAGAACATGAACATGGGTTCTGACACATCTAACCTTATGGGAATGCTGATTGGCGACCCCATGACTAGAAATTGCTTAAATGTCACATTTTATCTGCTCCTATTTTTGCAACCATCTTGCCTAACTTTGTCATCTCAAATCAATTATTATTAGCAACGTTCAACAAATTTAATACATGATACAAGACCAATTGAATATCATGTCAAGTGTATAATCGTAAGTTGGATAGCCATCACATCATTCAAGGACCCATCCCCGTCCATCTAAACCCTTGTTAGCTTCATTTAACAGCAACTTTTTCCCTGTATGTATGTATGTATGCATGTTTGAGGCTTAAGGGTATTTACACACAACATAGATCCATCGTTAAGTTCCGTGATTGGGGCATGATCTACAATTAATATATAACTAGCTACTCAATAACTCAGTGGTACTGAAAGAAGAACCGCTTCACCATTTCTCCAATAACGATCTTCATATTAAGCCGCAGGTACAATGCTAAGGCAACAAAACATTAAGATAATTTACACTCATATAAAGTCAATAATGAGCAGCGTGACAGTCGGAATTGCTTTCAACAGTTACAAATGATTCATATACTTGGCAACGTATACATCGACCAAGGAAAAAAGTAACGTAAACAAGCAGCACACAGTACTGTGCAAGTGCACCGATCCTGACCAGTCTCAGCAACTTCTGCGTGACTGGGTTAAATATCTTCTTATGCTTCATACTAGGCGATTTTTTTTTTTCCAGACAGGTGACACAGGTTAGAAGTACTATGATTCTGGTTTTCGTAGAATATCAACAAACAGAAAAGTCTTTAAATAGACTTTGCATCCCATTGCTTTTGCTTTGTAGAAATTCAAATCTTAGTGGCAATGTAAAGATGCCTTCTTCAAGCTCATAAATACCATTACTGAAACAACATAATGAGAGCTTTTTGCAATTTTCTTCAAGCTTTATATTTAATATACCAACCTCCTTTTTGCTGTTGGTTGGTGGCAAATTGAATGCCCACCCTCTTCTCTCTCACAGATATTAAGTGACGATGGCCTCAGTCGCAGAACGCATCTTCACTAGCAGAAACAAAATCCCATCTTCTACATGTCCACCTCCATTAAGTTCTTTTCTTCACCTTTGGTACCTTCCGTGTACATAAGTTCTACTCGCTGGAGTCAGTCGGGGCCTCTTTTCTTTTGAAAGCCCTCTTCTCGATTTTCCCAGTCTCTTGCTTCTTTCCTTATATTACTTACCAGTTTCCGCGGTTATTTATGGCATTACTTGTATTTTGGTATCAAATTTGTTTCAGGTCTTGGATTCACTATCTATCGGAGGACGACGAGATGTTGGTGCGGTTCAATCACAGAGCAGTGTTCTACATGTAGAACTGTGTTGTTTGATTGAGCCGTGCCAATATCACGGCCCACCGTTAGATTAATAACTTTTATTCTCCTCACCAATGTATGCAACTGCCTGCTTAATTTTTTTCCGGCCTGCGGTTTGTGTGCATTTTAAGGCGATAAAGGCTTACTGTTGGATGCCATACTATGCACATTATGAGCTCTCCAAGCTCTATGAAGTTACATGCATGGTCATTTGCTGCTTTTACCATCATTTTTTTTTTTTAAGGGTTTTACCATCTTCTCTTTCATATTATCTATTTCGTATTCACATGAAACCGTCGGTATACAATCTATCTACTTGAAGAAGAAATGCACTAGCTAGCATGGCATCAGTCACTTTAAGGCTACACTCCAAAGGGTGCATTATCTCTTCTTCTATTTTTGTTCTTTTTGTACATTTTGGGGTATGTTTAAGATATTATGTGACCTACATATGTAGTTTGGATGTGCATTCTCTTTGGTTACAAAAGATCATAATCATGTAGCGGCCAGCAAACGCGATAACGAGACGTGTTTGCGGTAGGTAAGGTTAGAAGGCAGATATGAATTGTGTTCTTTTTCCGTTTAATTCTGTAAAGGTTGACCGCTTTTCTGGAAAGTTGGTGTTAGTAGGTAATAGAGATCCAATCTGTTAAAGCTGTTAATCAATGCTTCCATTAGATGCTTGAAACTGAAACGCTTTGTCATAATACAAACATTTCTGTAAAGGTGCACATGAACTACAGGAGCAAAGATAGAACATTTTTAGGTGCATGTTACCTTTTCTTTTTTTTTTTCTAATGTTTTCCTTTCCGGTCTGCAAGTGCTTTGCTGTAGGGTCTATCAGATGGCCAAATATTTCTTTATTCGACCATCCAATTCAA
This sequence comes from Erythroxylum alaternifolium, assembly GCA_027478495.1. NCBI lineage: Eukaryota > Viridiplantae > Streptophyta > Magnoliopsida > Malpighiales > Erythroxylaceae > Erythroxylum > Erythroxylum alaternifolium. The sequence goes on from JANIIA010000002.1 coordinate 26,012,733, forward strand.
TTGTCATCAATTGATAGAGTAATCCTCAATAACGAGGCTACTATGATCTAATGGATGCTCAAGCATGACATTTACCAAATAAAGAGCAAATATACGTTTAAGACGGTTGTAGCCACAATAGTTGAGCGTGAGTCAATAACCAATGCATTCTTTCTCTATATGCAGGGAATTTGTAGCTTGGTTGAGTAGCTCCTTGAGAGCTCCATGTTCAAACACATAGACGGGGAATTTGTAGCTTGGGCAAAGGGAAATGCTAATAAGAGAAAATAACACAAAAAAGTCATAGCTATTGACTAAAAGGAAAGCAGTTGACACGTCCATTCCATGTAGGGCATTCAATTATATTACGTATAAGACAGCCAAATCTGCCTAAGAATATAAAACACAACCTATTTATGTTCTCACTGTCCATGGCAGAGAAGCAACAATACAGCGCTCCAACTGTTCAAAGAATGACTATTAGAGACCACTTGATTCTTCTTTAACGTTCCCTGAGGTTGGTCACCTTTTGTCGAAATGTACACGGGCCCCGGTAGTCACGATTTTCCCTCTTCACTGATAGTTTACCATTCTATAAGGTAATAATTGCATTTTCTACATCAACACGGGTATGTTCAAAGGACCTCATATATACCACCTTTCCCAAGTTATCCTTCTTGAGCTTGAAGTAAGGTGGACGGTGCCTCACAAAGCTGCACTCCATATAGCATTTTGGTCTTCACCACATCGCCTATGAACCTCCATCATCCTATCGACAGAATTGCAGATTCCACCACATTTCAAATCAAACGAGGCTGCACAATTGATCTCCACTTGAGCCTTCCACATGCAATCCGCTGGAGGAAAGTTACATCAGAACTTTGCAACAAGTTCTCTCATAAGAAAAGCAATAGATAGTTACTTCTGCGCATTCTTTTTGTCATCTCTTTTGCAGAAACATATATCAGGTAGGCGTAAAATCTGTCTCATTGCTTTCGACTAAACTTTGCACCAGACCAAAAGTTAGTTCGGAGCTTAATATGACCAGGAAAATTAGAAAACATAAATTGGCTTTGCAGCATTGAACTGATGATACATAATCAGCAGCTATTAGAACCTTGAAAGCGGTGCTTAGTGCTCATAGATTACGTTATTATTGAATTCTAGGCTAGAAGATCTAGATTACCAATAACATTTCAGGATGAACTGGGATGCACATCACAGTCCCCGTACTTTACAGTGAGGTGCCCTACGTACCGTGGCTAACAATTATGTCAAAAGATCTCCAACCTTTTGTTGGTTTCTTTCCTTCCATGTTTTTGTTGCAGTGTCTCCTCTTTAATACGCTAGCTCAGTTTCACATTTTTTCTTATGGGTAGATAAATTAACGTCCTAATTGTGATTAAGATACATCAGTCTAAAACAATTTAAAGGGTCTGTTACTATTTATTTGTAGTTTATTGTCAGAGTAAAATGGAATCTCAACAACACTGATAACCTCTCTCTTCAAAGCTATGAAATTCAACTCCGTGCATGTTTCTTGTTCCAATCATCGGTTGTTCTGCTTAAGACCAACTATCAACTCAAGTGATTTTCATGGATACCGTAGGAAAAATATAAATTAGTATGGAGCAAATCCAATCTACCTGGTGTCGTTCCACAACAGAGTCTCTTGTCATTCACATGCCTTATGTCTAAACCAATAAACCAAGATCCCAATGAAACATCTTCATTTGCATATTTGTGCAGCACATGCCTGAGATGAATGAAAAATAGAAGTATTGTGACAAGAATATGGCAACGGAAGATTCTGATCACCCACTTTCATACTGATGTTATATACCACTAAAATGACTCCCTAAACCTCCAGATCTTTGGTATCAAACATGTGAAACAGCAATAAGAACTTTTTACTCCAGTTGCTCTAGCTCTCCAATGGACTACCTCACTGGTTCTAAACAATGTAACTCATGTGATAGAAAGTTAAAGGAGGTTCAGAGATCATTTTAACAGAAGAGTTCCCAACTTACTGGTTCGCAGATATATATGCTGCCAAATCTTTTGATATGGCATAAATTTGGCCAGCTGCATGACGGAAATAACTGTTTCCCAGCACACCGAATTTCCAGTGCTCTGGTTCATGATATTTCACTCCTCTGTTCCAAGGACAAGTAAGATAATGCATTTTACAAATACAAAACTGAATACAAAAGCTTGATCTCTGAGCTTACGTTTTAGCAACTACAGGGCCATATTTCATGCAACCAATATAAACCCGAGGTTTCATGCGGTGTCCAGATAAGATAGAAGCAAGAATCCCTGTGGTATATTGAAGAGAATAAACTTAATTAGACAACCACAACTACTGCAGATGCAAATAACAGAAAGAATACACTCATGTTCTGCAAGTTCACTCCTTTATCAATTGTGATATATGATATGAGAATTTCACCCTTATTTTTCATGAATCCCTCATAAAAACATTCATCATGGCCACCACAAGCTTGTGACCATTAGCTCTTTCATGTCTGACTATAATAATAGAAGTCTGCAATGACCAATTAAAGGAGTATCACAACTGCCATATTATTGCGCAACATTGGGCAGTAGATTAACCATATGACGATGCATATGGTCCTCTTAAAGTGTAGATTTCAGAATAGATATCACAGAAATCAATCCTGTACAAATTATAAAAGAAGTTAGGAATTGAACAATCACAAGATGATCAAACTTCTCCTTACCTACATTGACATGAATGTCATCATCAACTTTGACGTAAAACTCTGCATCCCACAAAGCAACTGCTGTGGCAAAGTAAGTTTTTGTCTTTGCTGATAATTCCAGGTAGCCCTCTGCATGTTCCTGCTTATAGGTTGTGATAGTAATAGGTTGTAAATTGATAATGACTATTACAAGTAAATTAAAATGTTATCCAGCTATTAGAACGGTATGATTCAAAGGACAAGAAAATAAATTACCAGCTTCATAAAATCTCCATGTACCATTTCTTCTTCATCAATAGCTTTGTCAAGAACGCCACCAGCTGTTGTGCTTCAGAAAGTGTTGCATCTAATAAATACTCATTTTTGAACAAATGTAGCACATTCCATGGCAAACAAATTGCTTGAGTAATTAGGGATGACACTGGTAAGGTAATCTGAATAGTTTAGATCTTTGAAAACTATGTATGCACCTATTTGAATGTGTAAATGGAAAAATGAGGGCCGCCATAAATTATTCACTTTTCCCTTTAAATATATTTACTTCTTCCAATACTCACTAATTGATATAAAGAAAGCTTAACAAGAAGATTCTATTCTGTTTTTTTTTTTTTTCCTGATGCTGGGATTTCTCATTTAACAACCAACAAAAAGCATGTAAAATAGGAGTACCTCATTAGGTAAGCAATTGCAAACCTAATGTAGCATCATGCATACAAGTGACTGACAAATGAAGAATGTCCTGCTTCTGTAAAATGCATATGTTCGAAACTTTCTAACCGTGGAAGAAGCAGGCTCTCACCTGTGACCTATAACAAAGCGAATGATTATGCCCTTCTCCTTCTCCAACTTTTTTCTGTCCTCACCTATTCAAGATTGCAAAACAGGATTCTTTCATCATATATATTATGCAAATATCTAAGAGGAATTTATGATTCCTAACAGTACAATGACAGAAACAAGAACTGTAACCCATGTTCACCTTGTGGCATCCAAGTTGCACGAACTGAATTTCTTCTTTTCCGGCTACTAAAAGCTGTATAAATTCCTATAACCATAAAGTACTTTCTTGTCACATTGCGTGATGGAGGAGGACCATTCAACAAAGACTGGTGCTCTGCCTTTGCAGCAGCTAATTTCAACTCTAAGTTTGTGATTTTATCATCTAGAGTCCTACATTTCACAAAATGTCTTGTGGTTTCCATTCAGGTCACAAAAGCAACCATAACAAGAATCATTTGAGCTCACTGAAAATCATACTGCCTTTTTGAAACTTGCCAGAGATTGTTGAATTTTTGCTTCGCAGCCGTCTAGATAAAAAGGAATTGTGGAGCAAACATGGTTAAAATTAGGTTAAAAGAAGAAAGGTTGATTAGATAAAATGAAAAGCTAAATCTACATGATGAGAATGCTAATTACGAAGACTTTATAGGGGAAGTTAACTTTTTAAAGCCATCATACTAGAAGTTGTAACTTTTGCAGTATAGAAAAGAGAAAGACTAGAAGAGTAGTTGCAAGGGATAATAAAATAGAAAGGTATAATTACCGCCAAACATTTTAGGTAACAGTGGAAGACTTCTTCATACCAGATTAAACGTTTAATTTTAATACCAAGAAACTTAATAATTTCCAACAGAATAGTTAAGTTGACAAAATTTTAAATAAGACTACTTTTTTCCAACAAGAAAATCACAACGGAGGATGTGCTTCAAGCCATGAATAGAAGGCACTTACAAGTTCAAGTTTACAACCCTCTGGTTCTAAAACTTTTCCTTCAGGTACTATCCACATCCTGACACAGAATTCTGGGTCACTTCCATACGAAAATGACAAAAGTGATGGACATGACGAATGCTACAGAAATGTTAAGCTCATGGAATTGCAAAACAAAAATAAAAAATGATGGAGCGTGCTGACAGTTGTTACAGGTAATAAGCCATACAGAATCAGTTAGTATCTTAAAAACAAAAATTAAAAGACAAAGCAAAACCGAGTCCTGTCCCACAATGCTGCATACTCTTTAATCTTTTGAACGAAGGAAATAGGCGCAACTTCATGGGCAGACATTCAGAAAATCGTCCGTAAGAACAAAGATCTCTTCGATTGAACCTCGACTGACAATTTGGCTTACTGTAGTAAAGTTTAAGAAGTTCTATTAATCAAAACTAGAACCGATGATTGGAAGTTCTCGCGCTGCGTTTTGTATGGTCAAGGTTAGGATAGTGTCGGCAGACCGAGTTAAGCAAAAAAAGGGAAATAAAAATAGATAATATGGAAGTGGATATTAATTTCACGGTAGTCAAATTCTAAGATAGAAGAGGGAAAAAGAATATTCAAGTTAACATATGGATTTAAAAGTGAAGGACGAGAAAATGTCGGAAAGGGGTGAGTTGCAACAATCAAGATACCCAATTGACTTAAATCCATCACATTGTCAATGCAACCATAAATAGCTAAAACTGAACAGAAGCTATGGAAACCCAGCTGGCAGATTACCTGTTGGTGAAGAACATCCCAACAAAGAAGCTGCTAAGCCAAAGTAAAAGAGCCAAATTCCTTGGAATGACATTTCTAGCAGCACCCTCATTCACTCCTCCTCTAGTCTTTGTCACCATAACTTCCACCACCAACTTGAAGAATGAAATTGATCAAGACTTGAAGAAAAAGAGGCAGGAGGATCAGAGCAAGAATCGATGTTGTTATGCAAATGGACGGATTTGTGTATCCTCCCTGCACAGGAGGAGGGCAAGATAGAGAACATAAACAATGAAAGCAACCCACTAACTGCACTCTTAAATATTCCCAAAAGTTTACACAACAGAGCGTGAGCGACGTGCCTCAACTCTTATAACCATAAAAACCGATAACGCAACAGGACCACCAATAACAATAGTTTCGTGGACGTTGGAACTGGTACCTCGTATCAATACAACCGCCCTAGAAAACATCGGTTGAAACCAAAGTAGAACAACGAAAATTCCTAGGTCTTAAATACCCTTTTTTTCATTACATTGCTTTCAAATATCTGTGATGTTATCAATTAATTCTAAATTGATCTCATCTATTATTTTAAATTCAATCTATATAAAATAAAACTTACCGTCAATTTAATTACAGAAAAAAATTTAATTTAATCTAATAGTAATTTTCCAAAATGAATAAAGACTTTATTTTTGCAACTGAAACCCTTTCGTTTTGTAATCTTTCTAACATTAAAAGCAATATGTTCCGTGGACATAGGTTTGCCGTTTGTTTGAGTTTCTTGTACATAAAAGGATTACTTGTACTGTGCAATTTGTAAATTAATCACCAATTAAGAAAAGGTCTTTTATAAGTGAGAAACAGAGTCTCCTACACTTGTGTGATTTCTAGGTTTGAGAGGGGAAGTCAGGATTGAGCAGTAACTGAACTTGGTCGGGTCGATCGTGCTGGGCCCGAGCCCAGTCGTAATGACCCACAGGCCGATCGGTCCAATCTTCAAAGATCAGTCTCATACCTAT
>JANIIA010000002.1:26021746-26039856 GCA_027478495.1 Erythroxylum alaternifolium
ATAATAATAATAAAGCGTAGGCTAAATTTCTAAGAGATAAGTACTGTATATTTAAAAGATTAGGCTAAATATAAAAGGAAAATGTTAAAAAGACCTATGAGAACAACAAGGATCTCTTTATAAGAAATCTTTTATCTGTATCATAATATGCCAAACTTTTTTATTATGGGTCATATCCTCGATAAGTTCCAATAGTGCCATATCATTATTGATCATCTCCCTCAATTCTTCTTAGGCCTTCCCTTTTTTCTTTTACAATCTCTGGGTACAATCTTCTGTTTCATCTTCTCACTAGAGTGTCTGGATGTCTCCTCTTAATATGTCCAAACCACCTAAGCTTGTCTCTCTTAATTTTTCAATAATATTAGCCACCTTTAAATTTTCCCTTAACATTATATTTCTAACCTTATCTCTTTTAGTAAGATTGCACATCCAACATAGCGTCCTCATCTCTGCCACCATTAGCTTATAACTATATACCTATTTGATGGGCTAATACTTCACCTAATAGAGCATGACTAGTCTAAGCTAATACTTCACCTAATAGAGCATGACTAGTCTAATCATTAAACGATAGAATTTACCATTAAGCTTGAGTGGTATTTTCTTGTTATATAAAACTCTTGAGGCACTTCTCCATTTAAGCTGCATTGATCTAATCTGGTGAACTATATCTTTATCAATCTCTCCAGTGCTCTGGACGATAGATCCTAGATAGCTAAAACACTACTTTTGTGGTATAGTTTCTGAGCCAATCTTTACGTACACATTGATAGCCACCCTATGCCCCAAAAATTTACTCAATTTAAAGCCCTTCCACTCTAACGTATCCCTCTAAAGTTGAAACTTGAATTGACACTATCTTTGGTCTCATCCCCCCTAGATATTCTTGGTGAGCTCATCAATCACTATTACAAACAAAAAGGGGCTCAAAGAGGAGCCTTGGTGTAGCCTAATATTGATAGAAAATTTCTATATATCTTTTACAATAGCTCAATATAGAGGTAAAAGTCTATTTTATAATCGAAATATGATATCAATAGGCCAAGGAGGCCCAAAGTTCGATTATACCTTGCTTATACTACCTGGTCTAGAGCCTAATCAAGCCTTTGGCTATTTGAAGCCCGAACTCGCCAACTCTCACCTGACATGACTTCATATATCATATAGATCCCTTGTCTTTGAAAAAGGCATCGCTAAAGATCTGTAAATATCTAAGCTTTGCCAATCCCATACCAACATCTAACCCATCACGATGATAATACCATTTAACCCATATTTTGATCTCTCAATTCCACATCATCTAACCTATGCTCTAGATATGCATCTAGCCTCATTATACAAAAAATAAAATTACTATGGGGAAATGGAAACCCATTTAGATCTTCTCTCACAGTTCCCTTATAGTATAGTTTGTCTAACTCACTTCTAATTTGGTTGCTCAATATTATATCAAAAAGAAAGAAGCAGAAGAGTCATAAAAGGAGAAGTTCAGAAGAAGCATAACTGAAAGAAAAACTAGGGTTTTCTATATATTTATATATGGTCGAGCTTTATATTAGACTGGTTTGTGAAGTCAGAGTCTAAGCCTAAGTTCAATTCAAAGCTCGAAATGAAAAAGCCTTAGCTTAGCCCAAAAATCAATCAACTCAGGCCAAGTCTATTGACTTTGTATTAGGTCAAACCAAAATGTATCAAGCTTCGGCCAAATTGCCATGTCCAAGTGAGAAGTTCATAGTAAAACCTAAATTACGTTGATGGACAAATAAGTATGTTTGAAAAAGTTGACCTTAGTTATGTCAAATATAGGAAAATACACGAGATGGGAAGGACTTGGGGTACCTTCAAGTTGATAAGGCATTTCACAACTTATTAGGTTTCAAATATAGTGAGTTGTTATGACTTACTAAACCAAGTGAAAGATGTATTAGGATAATAACATGATGAATTTTGAACACATTGATGAACAAGTTGATGACTAGGATGATGAACAAATTTGTGATTAGGATGATGAGCATGTACAAGTTGAGTTCTAAGTATAAATTTCTGAAGACCATCAACCAAATGAATTGAATCAACTAATTGCGATAATTTCATTAGTAGTGATGAATATCTAAGTGGAAAGGAGGTACGTGAAGCATTAGCAAAAATTAAATAAAATTATTAGACATATCCAATTCTTATGACATAGCATTAAAGATTGGGCATGAAGTTTGAAAATGCAAAAGAATTTAAAGATGCTACTGTAGATCATATATTGCAAACATGATACAATATCAAGTTGAAAAAGAGTGAAAGTAATAGGATTAGAATTGGGCATGTTGAGGGATTCCAGTTGAAGTTGTATGCTGGATATGGAAAGAATGAAAAATGTTTCAAAGTGAAGACACGTGAACCTAATCGTAATTGTTTTGCAACTAACAAATAAAAGAAGGTATATGATAAGTTTTGAAGGAGACATTTTAAGATAAGATTCTTAAGAGGCCTAGTATCTATACAACAAAAATGGTTAAAGAGTATTTAGAGAACTTGAGCATATTTATTAACTTAAACATATAGAGAGTAGTAAAGAGAAGATTGAAAAATAGAGGGTAATTGATGCGAAACCCCAAGGCTAAATAACCCAAAACTCCTTAAACACATACTTTGGATAGAAAATGAACAATAAGAAATCGCCAACCTTAATGAACCTCCAATCAATTATAAGAAAAGAAACACATATAATAAGGTTGATTTGAAAATAAGAATAGAAATTCGCCATAAGTGATTACCTTACTAAGAATCACATTCTTGCTGCAATATAAGAAAATCCTCCCTTAAAGAATTCGTTATTCATCCAATATAAACCCTAAACAATTTTTATTATGAGGTATTTGTATCCTTTGAAAAGAAAGAAACCACTAAATATGTAAAAGGCCTTTAAACATGGGCCTCCCACCAAAATAACTAAAGCCTAAAACACAAGTAATTAACTCTGCTTCTAACTTAAAATAATTAATTAAATAAGAATGAAAGTTTTCTTACACATTTTGCCCAACTTGATTAGTTATGATGCCATTGTCCTTCATTGTCTCTTGAGATTCCATGCCGTCTACAATTCTACATGTGTAGGATTGAAGTGCTTCTTTGAACTTCTTAGCTCTTGGTCTTGTTATTGGTCCCTTCAGCATTACTAATTCATCTTTGGTTCCATTTCGCTTACAAAGTCCCATAGTTGTGCTTACATCAATAATAAATTTTGTTAATGAGTATGCTAAGTTGTAAGATATGTACATAAGTTAAATATCAGTAATCTTAACTCAATAGTGGAGCTACAATTGGCAAAGAATCAGAAGACTTCTTTGTTATATGTAATAAAAATTATATTTTATGTAAAAAGGTAAAACATTATTTCCATTCTTCATTATCTTTTGTTATAATTCAAACGATTATATATTTGCTTTGATATCATAAAAAGAGGATTGATGTATTTAAGACCTATTTTGAAATAGATGAATGCTTTCTAAAAACAAGGTTCTAAAGCAAATTGCTAAATGCAATAGGGGGATGGGGATGGATGGAAGTATCTATTAGCACGAGCTATTGTGGAGATAAGAAAATAATAATTCACAGAGAGTCTATGAATCTATTAACATTTAATTTGGAATTAGATGATGGTGAATGACTTACATTCATATGATGTGCAAAGTTAATTTCATCTTTATATATTTATAATTTATCTTCATCACTTTTTAAAGATTAAAATTTTTAAATTATTATATATATATAAAATTTATCTTTATCACTTTTAAAGATTCAAAATTTTAAATTGTTTCAAGGATTATTTAGAACTCTAGAGGAGACTTTGCCAAATGCAATTTATTAAATGTGTGCTAGGTATATATACTACAATTAGCATAGAAACTAGAAGAGAAAGGACTAAGAAAGCAGTTTTGTAATCTTGCACAATCAACCTATATAAAAGATTTCAACATGTAGATCAAAAGACTTAATAAAATAAAACATGAATGCTCTTCTACCTTACTTGAATATCCTAAAGAGAAGTGGGCAAAATTTTACCAATCACTAGAATTGAAATGGTTAGTAGTTGATAACAATATGAACGAAACTTTCAATGAGTGGATCTTACTAACCAAAAGTAAGATAGTACCTAGAATATTTGAATCAATTAGAATTATGATGATGAAGAAACATACAGATAGGAGACAATTTATATATAAATGCAGCAACTATTATGACGCTTTATATATAAAGGCACCAACTATTATAAAGAAGAAATAAAAGAACAAAAAAGATGCAATGCAATATATAATGGTCTAGAATAAAAATATGACATAAAGTTTCGACAGTTAATGATAAATATGTTGTGAGAATTGGTAATTAATAAACCTATAGTTGTCTAATATAGGATCAATATAGGTGCCTATACAAACATGCGATAAGTGCATTCCATCATTCCAAATTGAAAAGATCGAAACATTTATGATTTATAGATAGTTGATATAAGAAGGTTCAAGGTTTAATTATAGTTTAATGAATATAATCATAATTTAAAATATTTAAATTAAATTAAGATCATTTAAAAAAAAATAAATTTATGTCATGTTAATGCTGATGTGGCATATAACAAAAGAAAGTTTTTTTTCCAAATTTGTCTATTTGAAATTTAATTTGAATATTTTACAAACGCTAAACTTTATTTAAATGCTATAAAACACTAAAGTTTAACATATATTTTAGTAAAAATATGAGGGTAAAAAATACACTTTTTTATAACCAGTTTACGTTCCAACTTTTGTTATGTATAAGAGCAGCAATCCTTAATCCGATAGGAGTGAGAGAATCTGTTGGGTTTGATGAGTCATGTCTTCGGCCATAAAAAAGAATACAACTAGCAAACTTGGAATAATGTAGTCCAGTAGTAAAGCCCTTGTCATGGCTAAAAGTTGGCTACTGCTGTCTCCAGTGCACATGCTAGCTGCGGCAGCACAACTTGGCATGCGATTGTAATGGATCAACAAGTTCTGTTGCAAGTATTACTTTTTTCCATGCGAAGGACGACTCATTTCACACAAAAAGAAATAAATGCAGTACTTATGGTTTCCAACACAGGAATGCACACGAGAACTTGTAAGTGCTAAAAGGTGTAAAGAATAAGCCTAAAGGACATTCAATTGGTAGTTCTCTAGTGGAAGAACCACTTACGATTGTACTACAATTTCTTTTCAGGGATGGGGATTTGAGCGGTCCTTTGGACAGTTGGGAGGATGCTCTCCTGATCAACATGCTCAAAGAAGTATAAATGAATGGGGAATTTTGCTAAAGAGAAATCATTGTTGTTCCTGTCCGCAAAACGGGCTAATGACACCACTTGCTGGAGTTGCGAGACGTTTCAACTTTGAACCCTTGTCTTTATATAGAGATACACTAAGGCGAGAAGCAGAATCTGTCCATAGAAATGGAGCAGAATAATTGTCTTCGTAACTTTATAAACTGTGTGTTCAGTTCGGGTGGTTGTCAATGGAATCTTGAATGTTGAAACAGCCATAGACTGATTGCATAATTTGTCCCCCCGGACGAAAAAGAAACACCCTTTTTTTTGTTTTCAAGCTCACTTTACAAGGTCGTGATCATTATCTTCGATTTATTTGCCGATTAAGACTTGTTGGCAATGCAATTGCACTTCCATGAGAGTTGCGTGCAGAAAGTGAAAACGCCATGTTTCTGATTCAGGTAGAGATTAAATAAACCTGCAACTACGTTCTCAGCGACACCCTCAAGATAAGAACTCGAACAAATATGGATAGGATACCTTTCGTGATGCTATTGCCTAATGTTCTAACTAACCTCAAATGACCGAGAACTGAAAAACGGTGATGAACCAATACAAAGATAAACTAATAATATTATTGACAAAGAAGAACAAAGAGAGGGAGAGAGACAAACATGAAGTACTAACATTAATAAAATAAAAATGCAAAAACAGATAGGAAGATGCTGGGTTGGGATAATCTTAATCCCTAACTATATAATCCTATTACAGGTGGAATACAAGTACCCAAAAACACATACTACCAGACAAAATCTCGGAGACTGCCAATCTTTTCTTAGTATCTTCTTCACTTCCGGAAAAACCTCAACAAAAAAGGGCAGTTGCAACTTCTAGCCATATCCCCAGTACTAGAGGCAATACTACATGCTTGTAACCTAACTATAAATAAAAGTAGATTAAATGGCAGGTAGTCACCTATTAAAAAAATGATAAAAATTAGGTTGGTTTATGACAGACGATAGTAACAGGTAATGCAGGCTTAGGGTATAAGGCATTTCATTACTCCAGAAAACCAGTTTTTGTTAAGATAGCATTTCTTACTTTGCTAAGCTCCCGCCCTTTGAGTGTTCTTCCAACCCCTTCACAAACAGAAAAAGAAGAAATTTGGCTCCTTGCAAGCTTCCTAGCTATCCACTCATGTGGAGGAACCATGCCATCGTCATCATCTTCTTCTTCAAATTCATTGTTACCATGGACATCATCATCTTGACACCCGTTAACATGTCGGTGATCATCCCAAATTGAATAAACGGTACCATCATTAGCCCATGAGTCTATTCTCGCATTTTTCCCATAAATCTTTGACCAATCAGGAATATTAATAGGAGCTGATGATCGTTGGACCACTTTGGCTTCATGGGATCCCGCTGTTGTATTTGTGTTAGTTGTATTATATCTCCGGATCATTCTTGGAGCACTAGGAAGCCTACATGCAGCAGAAGAAGAACCAGAAGATGAGTAATCTTTAGATTTCCTTATCTTGGGACTGGAATCTTCTCGTTCTTTAATACCACTACTCACAACAGACCATACGTCATCTTCCTCAAACTCTTCATTTCTCATTGATCTTCTGCTACCACCAGAGCCAAAACGAGCCTCGTTCACAACATGACCACGCCAATCCGCCATCAACGTTTGCTGTAATGAAAAATATTGTGGAAACAGACAAGAGAAAAAGGAGAGGGCTTCAGCCTTGCCCTTGAGGAACTATAAAGGCACTTCCTTTAATATAAATAGATGAGGTACAAGACGAAGAGTAAATTGTGATCAGTCATACAAAATTTAACTTCCCTTTCAGACTTCAGTTGTCTTTAATGCTACTGTAGAGAGAGATAAACTCACCCTTTCCCCCGTGATTTTGTATTGGAAATATAAAAGGTAAAAAGTATAACAGAGGAGTATGAGGAATCTACCTTGGTATCGTTCTGATAGACCCGGTAGAGAAGCACAACTTTGCAAAGATATCTCCACTTCAAATGGGGTAGGTTAGCAGTAATCCGGTGGAAACCACGACAAAGGAGGAGAAGATGTGAAGGTCTGGCCAAAAAATACCCCTAAACAGATCGTACATGGTAAGGGCCTTAAAATGGTACACTGTAACATCATAGAAGAAAAAGACGAGAAAAAAAGTTGGAGCTTTTCTTACTTTTAATGGCTTAGCTGAACGAAAATTTTATATTGTTGAGAAAAGTCAAAAGAGAAAATGATGGTGGGTTTTGCTAGAATATCAGATGAAATATAAACTTTATTTTGTCTTGTTACCTGAAAATGGACTGTGTGTAGACGGATTTGGATGGGTAAGTCCAAAAACCCACAGAAACAGAGTTATAAGAAGGTGAGGTTGAGATTCTTGGAGGCAACGACTACGAGAGGTGGCACGGAGCAGAATCCAGAAGCCAAAGTCACGTCAGAGCATATTGTACCGGCTATAGAAAACAACTGTCTGTTTCTTGAAATGGGGTGTATCATGTATGTGTAAGCATTGTTAAGCAAACAGTGGAATGAAATTTTGAAATACAAGTAAAAAAATAGGTTTCTTTAGTTTGCGCGTCGAAGAGGCTGGTCTTTGATTGGAGAAGGTGGTTAAAACTTATTGGCCTTGGACTGGCCTCACAGATTTCAGTAACCTTATCCACTAATTTACTCGCGACAACCCATCTCATCAGTCAGGTAGTCACGACTCTTTACCAGAGGCAAGCAAAAATGGTCAGAGGGTTAGTGTCAAGTATGTGAAAACCTGAAGAAGCAAAGCTTTCAAAGAGCATGCCTTGAAGGGAGAGTTGCTGAAAATTCAAAATCTCCTTTTTTTTAAAAAAAAAAATACATGTACAGTATTGATGCATTGAGATATGTGGCTGGAGTGGGGGCGTTGGGTTCTTAACTGTGACTCTAACTTCTATTTATTACTCCCGTTCTTCAATGCTTTTTCCTGGGTTTTGGGGATTACGGCAGATCATGGAGGGTGTGGGGGAGTTTTCAAGTTTTTGGGGCAATTAGAGTAGGAAGGACTCTGGGTAATCAGGAGGAGTTTGTTGGATATTGACCCAACAGAATCTCTGAGTGGATTTCTAAGATTGAAAAATACGGTTAATCCTGAAATGGTATAAGATTATTTGGTATTCTACTCTCAATTTAGGGTATGTTTCGTACAAGTGGATAAGGTTTTTGAACTTTTTATCTGTTTAGGTATGAGAGGGGATCAATTCTTTCTTTCACTACTAATAAGAACTTGGTTAAGAAATGATGGGAGGAACGTTCTCTGTTCCATATTGTGTTATTCTTGTAGTAAAACGTATCCAATTAGAATTTAAAATGCTCCAGATTTTCCGCTTGATTTAATACCGTAAGAAAGTCTTGTATTATTATTATTAAAAAAGAAAGAAATATTTTAAGCATCTAGGATTTATCATTTAAAGTAATTAAGAAATTAGTGAAGACATAATTCACTGTATCAAATTAGGATGACTTAAATAGAAAAATGTATCATAAGTTTTATATGATAAAAAGATACTACTCAAGTTTAAATGTAAATTTTATCGTTTAACGATTAGGTCAATCATGCTCTATCATCATCATCATCATCACTCAGTTTGAAATCTCGCAACAAAGCGAAATTTGGAGAGGTTTGATAGTACGCAGTCTTACCTTTATATAGTAGAGAGGTAGACTCACATACAAATGTGATAATGAAAAAGTGATGCAGGTTAAAAGGATAAAAAGGAAAAATTGGATATGTTAAAAAGATGGGGTAAAAGAGATGGAAACAAATACGTTATGACATGAAAATAAATCCGGATATAAATAAATAAATAAATAAAATAGGAAATGAAATAGAAACAAAGGATATACCTGAAATGGAGCCCAACTTTGCTAAATATCTGATAAGCTGCAACAGAGCAACTCTGCTCATCTCTATTTTGGCTAGGAGTTCTTGCACTGCAACCTTGTGTGTATGACAATCCTACAGTGTCCGGCATCATTGTTGGACCTTTCCCGTACACTTGTGCTGAAAAGACAAATAGTATGACAGAATGACTGGTTTACGACTCGCAAACTAGAAAAGACATATTGGACTTCCTACATGGTGAATGTTGGCTCTCGAATTTTATTTGTTTATTTTTGATAAATAAGCATGGTTAGTTTTAATTTGGGATCTTGCTATATTATTTTTGTCTTAGAGTTAATTAGAATGTTACTGTAGGTAAGATAATATGACATAGGTTAAGGAATTAAAGTTAAGGTGGTAAGTTTGAATAAGGAGTAATTTGGAAAGATCAAGCTTAAAAACCATAAAGCTTAAAAGGAAAGGCAAAATGGACATTGTTCAAGCATTAAGAGTAGAAGGAGAGAGAGAAAGGAGAAGAGACGTTTCGGTGGAGTTAAAAGAATAAAGCTTTAAAATAGGTCACGATTTTCTTTAGTCTTTAAGAGTGATTTTGGTGTTGTTCAAGAAGGAAAAAAGAAAGAGGAAGGGAAGAGCTCTCTTTAGAGCCAAAAATCTCATTATTTGGTGAGGATTCAAGGTAAGTCGATTTTATTTTATCTCTTGGAGTTTTGAAAGGTTTGAGTTCAAAGAGCTTAAGAAATATTTGAGTTTAAGTATTCTAGGATCTATTTTGGTGTGTGCCTTATGGATTATTCAAGTCCGAATTTCTGTTGAATGGGAATTGTGTCTTTTATGTAAGAAATTAAGGAGGGGTTCAAGAGAAGCAAGAGGAGCAAGGAAAAAGACATCATAAATCTAATACCTAAGCAAGCAAAGATTTCAAGGTAGGTTACAGTTTTATGATTAAGCAATAGGCCATTAAAGTGTTCTTTTACATGATAAAAACAAACAATTTCAACTATTGCATGAACATGCATTATATCTCTTTGAATGCCTTGAAAATGTGTTATGTGTTTTGTATGAGATTATTGCGCTAATGAGCTGTGACAAGAATATGAAAATGATTTCGAAAAAGATATTATGTTTGAAAAGATCAAGTTTCGAAAACTTGTCATCATGGGCAACAAGTTTATAATATCATGAAATACATGTTATGTGGGTTTGGTTTGGTTTGGTCCATTCTGTTGTCAAGTGCACTTAGACTAAAGGCTTCTCCCGCCTGCCCGCTAAGGGCATGGAGCCCCTTCAAGGACTCCCTCATGTTTACGACTACACAAAACCACCAAGTGGGATTGTGCTAGTTCGTTTTGTTCACGACTTCACAGGACCATTATATGGAAATGTGTTAGTTCGTTCTGTTTATGAACCGTCCACACCATTGGGATGTGTTTATGTGTTGTGAAATGTTAGTAAGATTGAGGTATGCATGAATCATATTTGTTCATGAGTTGTTTGATAAAGGGAAAATTTTGTGAAACAAGTACTTAATGATCTTTCAAGCAAGATTGCTATGGTTTCTAAAATGTAAAATGAAATGAATCTTGAAAAAAGGTTCTGCTTGTTTCTTAATTATAAACTTGTTACCCACGAGCTTTAAGCTCACCCCCTCCCAATTATGTCCCATTTAAGTGAGTAAGAGTTTACGTAGGTCAATAGTCAAGGCAGCACTCCAGTCTACATATTTTCTTTGTATTCTTAAGTTAGATTTTTTTAGAGAACTCAAGGCTTTAGCCACATTACAAGCTTTATTAGATTAAGTGCATTGATGTATTGTGGCTTGTAATATTATTAAAGCTTTGTAAAGACTCCTGCAAATGAGCATTCACGTTGCCTGTGCTGATCAAATGAGTTTGAGGCTTTGAGAAGCAGTTGGTGTTTATATTTGTGTATTCTTTCCTTGGATTTGCATGAATGAGGATAGATGGAACGATTTATGTTTGCATTAAGTAAGGTAGATTGCAAGAAGAAAACACAGACTCAAGAAATCATCTGTGATGACGTCACCCACAGACGCAAAGAAAAGACACAGACGAAGGGAATCGACTGTAATGACATCACACACAGACGCAAATAAAAGACAGATGCAAGTAACATAGACGTAAGGGACATAGACGACACATCATAACACAGACGCAAGGAATCGTCTATGATGACACATCATAAGGAAGACAATAGAAAGACAGACACTAGAAAGGCAGACGATAAGACACAGACAATAGATGGTCAACCCAGAGAATAAAAGTCAACCACAGACGATATAAGCCAGACAATATGCAAACTCAAACGATAGACAAACCAAATACAGACGATACAAAGAAGAAGTTAATCCAATGTGATTGCACAATCACTTGGTTGGAATTAATCACAGAATTCACAAATTAATGGCTTATCAACAAGAAGGGGTTATTAACGATTAGGAAGTAGTTAAAGACTTAGGCTATAAGTATAAGTCATGGGATAAGATGTTAAGAAGAGGTCAAGATGAAGTTCCAATTTGAGGAATGTCTTGGTGAGGGTACTCCACCCTTACAGGATACGCGTCCAGATGTTACTTAACACGTCAGCCTCGTGTCTCGCAAGGGCGGGAGCCCAACATTATCACCCTCGTGCACAAGCATGAGAGTGACGGTCACCAAATTCAATTTGTTATTAATTTTAATAATAATAAATAAAATTTTGGTTGAAATATAAATTTAATTTATACTTTAAAAAATAAATTATAATAATGGTATAATTAAATTTATAAAAAACTTACATTAAAAAGATGCACCCCTTTTTTTAGTTTTTAAAATTTAAAAGATGCACTAGTTTTGAAATCGTTCAATTTTTTATATTATTTTTTATAAATTTGATATTAGAATGAAGAAAAACTAGTTATTTTAATTTAGAACAATTTTTTCTAATTTTGTAATCATACTACTATGACTTTAATAATATAGTATATTATTAACAATTACTTAATAATCTGAATTGTTAAAAAATATAATAATTAATTATTATAAATAACCCAAATAAAAAAATTTAATAAGGAAGAATATTACTCATTAGATATGTCACAGGTGTGACTTTCACACCCGCACGTTTTCTTCTTGGATGTCACGGGTGTGACTTAACAAGTCACACCCGTGACTTTTGTCCTTACTATCACAGGTATGAGTCACACTCGTCACCTTTTGACTTGATATCATGTTACACTTTTTCATATAATTAACATTATACATATTTCATCTGAAATTAATAAATAATAATGCGTATTATTTAAATATACTTAATTATAATTACTTTTGATATAATTATTACTAATAATAATTGGTATATAATGAATTATTTGATTTATTATAATATAGTTAGTTGATAAACTAATAAATATTAATTATTAATATATATGTTACTGCATTAATAATAATAGTTAATTTTTAATAATTATTATATAGCTTGTATTACTGAATATTTTTCATCCTATTTCCATATAATTAAATAATAGTTAATGAAGTATTTTTTATTATTAATAACAATTATAATATAATTATTTAATTATTAATATATATAATAATGTTATTATACATATTTAATATATAGTAATGAATAATAATAAACAATTAATATTAATAGGTACTATTTAAATATACTAAAATTATTGCTAATTAATTTTGATATAATTAATATTCATTAGAATTTAATAAATTATTTAAATGATTAATAATTATTATTAGTATATTATAAATTATTTGATTTATTAAATTATAGTTACTTGATTAAGTAGTCAATTTTAATATTTAGTATATATGTTATTGTTAATTATGATTAATTATTTTATAGTTTATATAAAGATATGCAGTTAATTAGAAGAAAAAATGGAAGGAGTTGTCACGGGTGTGAAATCTTAGGTCACACCTGTGACACTTTCCTAATATGTCACACCCGTGACACTTCTCACAGGCATGACCTTTACACTTTCTTAAGTGTCACGAGTGTGACCTAAGCCGTGACACTTTTCTGAAATAAACCTTTCAAATATTTTTAAAATATGATTTAATTAAAATTTTTAAAAAAGATGCTAATTAATTCAATCATATTAAATTTTTAAAAAATGACATTTAGATATTAGCTCACTTATATATTTAGAATTTCTATGCATTTTTTATTAACTATAATTTATACATAATTAATTAACTGATTAAATCAATTAAGACATTCATTACATAGGTAAGTATAAAGAAAAAATAATGATTCAATAAATTTAATGCATGATTTATCATAGTCAATAAAGTAATTTTGATATAATTAATACTAACTATGAGATTATTTATTTATTTAAAATAGACTTAATTTATAAAATTACTATAACATCTATCCTGTTATAGTTAATAATAATTAATATATAATTAATTGATTGATGTCTAAAATTATAATTAATTGATTAAATAGAAAATATTAATATTTTTATATATGTTACTGCATCATTAATTATTATTAATTATGATACTGCAATATTCATTGTATATAAATCTTCATAATTTATTAAAACGTTTTTAATTAGCTAATTAATCATAATATAATAGGTTGACTAATTTATTATAATATATTTAATATATATATGAGTTAATATTTCTATTAAAATATAATAAATTTAAAAATGATAAATTGCGAATAATAATAACTGAATATATTCTAAATTAAGATGATCTTTATTAAATGCCAAATTATGAAAAGGGAAAGGAAGCATTTGTCGCTGATTAATATATAATAAACATATTAATTTATTCACCACTGCAAATATTTGTTTCAAACAAAAATCTTAATTAATTGTTGCTATTGATATTTCATAAGTTATAAATTTTCCATTACCTTAAACTTAATAATTGTTGTTTTATTAATCTAAAATCAGGTAAATATAAACACATGTTCTTATAAGAGGTAGTAAGATTTAACCAAATTTGCAGTTCATCATATAAAGAAAAAGCCGCAATCATATATAATAAAAATAAGATTTACAATATTCTTATTTTAAAATCGATTAGATACACAAAAGTCACTTCCCTTTAAATGAGGTGGTACAATAGATACCAGACCACTTATTGGAGGTTGCATATTTGACCTATAAATGTTTTCATTATAAGGGATCCTATAAAATTTTAAGAAAGGTAAAAATGACTTCTAATATCTACCAGTTTTTTTGGAAAACAAATACATAATTGATGATCGAAAAAAAGAAGGTTGTGGGGTTTGTAGTTGAGCAAATTTAACTGGTTCGGTAATGCGCTGTGGAACAGGAGTAGATGGAAATAAAGTTTTGTTGGTAGCTGTTTCATAAGGTGATGCAAAGGAAACAGATCTGGCATTTAACGAGTTAATGTAGGAGGAGGTTAAAGAAGGACTGAGAGTAGCTGCAGAAGCTGGTGCGATTAAATTAAGATACCATGGTTTGTTTAGTTAGAATACTGTGAAACTGATAACGAAAACCTTGAAGAGCGTAACTCATCTCCAACAGTTAATCTTCTAGAAAGATGCTTGGGAAATTCTAATGTTTCTTCAAAATTTAGTGAATATATGATATCCGTGATGGTTGTAAATTCAACAAATGGTTTGATACCTTGTAATAAAAATAAAATTTTGAATTATACATTAATAGGATATCAGACGATAGAAAAATAATAAGAATATAAACAAGAGGAATAGTATGAATATCACCTTCCATAGATAAGAAAACAAAGATGGGGGTTGACGACGAACAGCTTGTAAAGTCTGGAAGGATAATAGTTGGCGATAATTTTCAAGGTTGATAAAAATACATTCATGAAAGCCACAGGAGGCTTGTAAAAACCTGGAAAAAATAAACAAACTTATTTGGTTGTTTAAAGGCATTTTTTAATATAAAATAGCTATTATAATTTTATTGTTAACTAGTGAACATACTTGCATTAAAAATAACCACAAATTGTTCGTAGTTTTTGCGCATTATTGATATGACAACTTCTAAAGTAAGCACAATGAAGCATATGAACCTATAAAAATCAAACCAAAAGATAACACAGGGAAATTATCAAATAAGAGACATAAAAATTGGAAAATATAAAAAATTATAAATGCTCACTTACATTTTTCGTGAATGAAGCTTCGTGTAATTTTGTTTAAAGTGAAACATCTTTAGCTAAGAAAATGAAAGGAAAAATGAAGCTTAATAAGAAATTTAGAAGCAATAAACGTGAAAATGAAATTTAGAAATTCAAAACATAAATATTATTGAAATGAAACACATAATTGATAGAGTTTTGAAATTACCAAAACAGGTTTACAACCCTCATCGTGACTTGCTAAATAATCAAGTCTTTCTACGATTTCAGCACTAAATTCATCAGTTGTTAATTTGTATATATTTGAAAAAAAAGTTTTAGAAAACAGAATAATGAAAGCAACATCTATAAAAATGATCATGAAAATTATAAAAATACCTATAATTATGCTTTCTCTCCAAGAAAGGCAAGCCTTTAATTTTTTTTGCAGCTAACTTAATGTTGTCATTGTTAGCTCTCAAGAATCTTGCATCACAAATCTTGGTACATAATTTTTTCTGTCGTGAAGTAAAAAATAATGTTAAGTAAAGTAAATATTTTATTTATATCAATTTGCTTCTTCCTGCTTAAAAACACGTAAGAGCATAGAAAGAGAAAGATTTACTTGGTTTTGTGATAAGGGAATTTTCTTTCTAACATACCGAATAACAGATTTAATTTTTTGAACTTGAGATATATTTTCTACGTAACTTATATTGAAGAACTAAAACAAGAGGATGAGAACAGAACTGGAAATGAAATAAGAATGGAATGCATTTCTTCTCAACCAAAGTTTAAATAAAAGTGAGGTTTCTTTGTAAAAATGTAGAACATATTAAATGTTTATTAAAGTAACATTAATTATTTACAGATTTAATGTGTAACAATCAAATAAATTGTTAATTTAAATAGCCGACCTATGAATTTAAAATATCACCCACCGTATCCCCGAAAAAACTCAAGAATAGAAGAGTGAAAGATATGTATAAGATTTGTCATTTAGCGGGAAATGGGTAGAATTAAGTTAACAAAAATTTGAAATATACACCAGTGTGAATTCAGATATGAATGTTCTTTTAAAAAATTAAGTTAAATCATATTTTAATTTAAACGAGTCTTGCTACAGGGCTAATTTGATGACAAGTTAAGTGTCACAGGTGTGAGTTATTAAGTCACACATGTGACATTTCTTCGGGCGTGATATGTTAGTCACACCCGTGACATCAGTTTTTTCCTTGTATTTATATAATAAGTAATAAAATTTCAATAATTAATTTACTAATATTAATCTAATATGTTTAAATTAAATTTTAATCTAATTAATCATCTTATTAAGTTTAATTTAATTAATGAAATAGTTAATAATTTCATAATTAATGAGCACTATTATTATGAGCAATTAAACTGAATTTAGCTAACAATTGAATTAAGTAATTATATGTTAAATAAGTAATAATATTTTTAAACATGTTTAATATATTATAATTAATAAAGGCAAATTAATAATTTGGCTATTGACTAATTAATAATTTTGTTATTGCTAAAGGATAGAAATTTGAGACAGAAGGGAGAGAAAGTCAAGACAAAGAGTAAAAAAAAAAAGGGTTCAATCTTATATATACTTAATATATATATGAGTCACGGCTGTGACAATTTAAGTCACAGCCGTGACACATATATATTTTTAAAAAATAAAAAATATTGGGCAGCCATGAAACCGTTGTATGAAATTGACGAATGGAATTAATGGTTTGTATTCGTACATGCTGTTCGTCACATGAGATTAATGGTTTGTATTCATACATGCCATTCGTTGCTAGCGTTATATATTATATAGTATTATATACTTAATACTTAAAAGAGAAAACAAGTATCTGAACGGGTGTTACATGCTAGTTCACAACCGTGACATCCTTGACGGAGTGAATTAATGTTATATTATAACATAAATTAAATTTTACTAAAGTAATAATTTAATTTCAAATATAATTCATTATTTTATTAAATTTATTAATGCATGCTCAGGCATTAAGTACACGGTCGTGAATGTATTATAATTTAATTTTGAATTTTGTCAATAATAACATATTATAATTAAATTATATATAATATTTTGAGAATAAACTTAACTATCGGGCGTGGATTCTCCATATAAATTTATATATAATATTTTGGAAATATCCTTAACTGAAGGGTAGTGTATTTTTCACAGGAGAAACCGGTTGAATCGGATCTTGGCTTATGACTACACAAAGGATACAGACTCTTCATAGAGGATCCAGACTCTTACTAAACGCATTCTTCTTAAAGCATTCATCTTTTTTAGATGGCTTTTTGCATGTTTTTTTAGTCATTTAATTTTTTGGAAGGAACAAGAGAAGATATGATGTGCATTGCTTATTGTGCAAATAAATGTAGTCGGTCAGCTCTTCTTTTTTAGATGGCTTTTTGCATGTCTTTTTAGTCATTTAATGATTAAAATTTCTTGCAACGAATGAGAGAAGATATGATGTTCATTTCTTGTTGTGCAAATAAATGTAATCGGTTGGTTGGGTTGTTGTACAAGTTGTCATATCTTCTTTGGATTGCTTAAAACTCCTGTATTGTTAGGCCCAAAAAATTTTAAATTATTTTGAGGTCTTAATAGATTTATTATTTTCGAGCAACTAGCATGCCAATGTTAGGAGGATTTATTGCTTGAATTGATGGAATTAAATTATAAAAATAGTAAGAATACATGAGGGGCAATCATGGTAGATCATTTAAGTCTAAAGGTTATAAGGCATAAGTAGAAGGGCATAAGGGTCATCTTACAATCATTAAGAGTGTAAGTTAGAAG
>JANIIA010000002.1:26045988-26057725 GCA_027478495.1 Erythroxylum alaternifolium
TAACATAATTTTATTAATAATTTGTTAATAAATATTATATAAGAGATTAAATAAATTTATTTAATTAAAAATAATTTTTAAGTTTTATCTAATATTTAATTATTATGAGTGCTAAAAATATAACTACATTAATATTGACAACTAAACAGGTTTTTATTTTTATTTGAAAGAAAAACAGAAATAAAAAATTGAAAACGAAAACTGAAAACTACAACAGAAAAACAGAAATAGAACCAAACAACCCTTCAATTTATAATATTTTTTTGGACATTTTTAGATTAAATTCTAATTTCAATTAAACTTTAATTATAATTAAAATAATTATAATTAAATACAATTATGCCCAAATAAGATCTAATATCTCATATTGATCCTTACTTATTAAATATTTCATTAATCATACAGTTTTCCAAACTTTATAATCAAGTGTAGCTTGATTAAAATATTTTTACTCTCTTGAATCCATTCTTTATGTAAGACCCATTAAGTTCCCAAATATGTTGGTAATGGATACAAATTATAACTCTGAATCATATTTAGGATTAGATAAATTAAACTTCTTCAATTTATCTCTAATTCTCTAGTTAAACAGGTTATATTTATAAATCAAGATTGACGTCTAGTACACATCATGAACACCTAAATATTTAGGAATGTCATAATGGTTTTGACTAACCTTTCCATTCATGAGTTTTTCATATAATTCAATCATTTCATCATAAAATGTT
Source organism: Erythroxylum alaternifolium (assembly GCA_027478495.1). Taxonomy (NCBI): domain Eukaryota; kingdom Viridiplantae; phylum Streptophyta; class Magnoliopsida; order Malpighiales; family Erythroxylaceae; genus Erythroxylum; species Erythroxylum alaternifolium. Next base: position 26,046,717 of record JANIIA010000002.1, read on the forward strand.
CCGATTAAATATAGAGCATGAAATTAATGTCTATTATATTTTGATTCCAATCATATTAGTTCTCCACCATTAACTATTAATTCAATATTGACATTTGTAAACTATTTTCAAAACATAATTCTACCTTGGTCAAGGATTTTCCAAATCAATGCTAATCGAAAATGACATAATATTCTCCTTAATTACTCTAGGGTGATGAAGCCTATTTTAATCACTCAACTACCTTCATATAGTTCATGCTACATCTAATGACTAATAAATAAGCTGTCCATGATTAGAATATGTCATAAGTAGTATTAAAACATAACAATTCCTATACAAGATAACTTTGAAGATCTCAAGTCAAAGGTTCACTTATACAATCATCACAATGAGAGTTTTCATATATATACAAGTAATGTTCCAAATGGATATCTTAAATGAGGTTAATTCAATAAACTTGTTCTCTAATAAGCACCAACATGTTTATTTAAGTATCTCTATATTTTAGCCTATGAGATTGACTACTTCTTTTATAGGAAAAAACGTAGCTTGTACTATTTTTTTACATTCTATTAATATCTAGTCTTAATAAAATAATGACTAGGAACGATTTAGGGATAATACATAAATGTAATATACATCTCTTAATTTTAATCTCATTATATATAATTATCTCATAGACTTTATTATACACCTTTAAACATGTACAAGACAAAAATATCTTAAATTATTTTGTCACTTAACTAAAACCAATTGATTGACTGTAGAGTATAAACTAACAAAATTAGCTTGCTTTAATAATTAAGTGTTGACTTACCTATTTCCACACCTAGCACAATCGAAGTTCAATCCATTTGGTTCTTAACTTTGTGCTTCGCTCTTCGTTTTATCGTTGTGAACATCAACACAGTATGATAAAGTCTTGTAGAAGAATAGCGCTAAAGATGAACCTTCATATTTTCGTTAGAGCTAATTACACACTAGGAAAATAACCAAAGATCTGACAGCCTTAGATCAGTCAAGAAGCAATATAAAATAGATATTATTCATGATATGAGACTTACTTTCTTATCAAGTAAATGCAACAAAATCTCTCACTCTAGTCACGATGCTAAGATATTTTGCTAAGATATCCAATTAATTATTTTGGGCATTATTTATAGTTGGATATATCATATATCATAAGAAGTTTGCTTGGGATATGATTATATTATCTTGAATAAGATAGGATTTAATGGAATCCTACTTGAAATAGAATCCTAAAAGAGATAGGATTTATTAGATATGCGTGTGAACAATTTGAGATAGATATGTAGCTGGTTTATTGGTGATTTGTGCTATCCCATTAGCAAATGCATCTCTCTACATAACATGAATTTTCGGACAACTGCTTTATCATTTTTTTGAGGGAAAATGTGTAGTAAACTAATCAATTTTGCAGCTGTATTTTTGATGATGTTTCGATGATGAAACATATGTTTGTTTGATGATTTTTGTGGCTATTGTGCATAAGATGCTTCAGTGATTATTTCGAAGGTTCGCAATAGAATTCTTGTTGGACAACTTCCCATGATTTCAAGTTTATGAAGTTACACATATGGTGGAGTGTCTTTTGACTCAAAGTGTTCCTTGCTTTATGTCGTTATTAATTTAATCATTAGGTTATTATTTTCATCTTTATTACTGTTAGTTGTTGCGAAAATCCTCTGTCGAGGTTGGCATAAGGTGGTACACTATTGGGTGTGAAATACTTTCACAGAGTGTGAGTACAAGTGGGTAGCATCAAGGGGTGGGTTTGACTTAGTAAGGCCTTGCATAAGACTAATGTATCACAGTGAAAGTTGATTAAGCTAGGTGAGGGCCTTGTAGAAATAGGCCTAGTATTCCAAACTACGTTATCAATTTTTGCGTTTTAAGATATTTGTTGCATATTTGATTTTTATGCTTAAGATTTAATTCTGGAAAAATTCACAATAGCTAACATAGTCGCTTTCTATTAAGTAACCATCAGGTTCAGTTTAAAGCATCTACAGTAGAACATATACATTACAGAATTGCAACCTTCGAGTGTTTCAATTGGTATAAGAGCTTAGTTTACTTAATTAGAACTTAGTGCGTCAAGTTAGTGTAGATCGATGTATTGCATTTATGGCTACTAGAGAAGGGGCGTCAATCATTAGGCCACCTCAACTTGATGGTTCCAACTATCCTGTTTGGAAATCAAGAATGAAAGTGTTTATTCAAGCACAAAGAACTAAAGTGTGGACTTCTACGGGGAACGGTTGGACTTATCATATGACAACTGTTGAAAGGAATGAAGCGGTATCTAAAGATCCATTTGAATAGATAAGAGTTGAACAAGAGGCAGCGCTTGGTAACTCTAAAGTGACGTAAGCAATTTTCAGTTTCATACATAAAGGATGCTTCAGTGTGATATCAGCATGTGAATCAATAAAAGAAGTGTGGGATACACTACAAACAATACATGAGGGGTCCAAATCTATGATAGCTTCAAAACTTCAAATGTTGGCCACTAGATTTGAAGAGCTTAAGATGAAGGAAAGTGAAACTATCGGAGAATTTCATAAGAGACTGTGTGATATTGCCAATCAAGCACATCAGCTTGGGAAGAAGTATTCAAATATGAAACTTGTCAAGAAAACATTAAGATCATTGTTTTCTAGATTTTTACTAAAAATTGCAGCCATTGAACAAGCCCATGTTATTAATGAGTTATCCTTGGATAAGGTAATTGAAATTATCATAAATATTGAGATGAATTTGCTGAGAGATAAGCCTTAGAAAAACAAAGGGTTGACTTTGCAAGCTAAAGTTGCCATATCTGTGAATGATTTAAGAGACAACTTTGATGAAAATGATGATGTGGTGTCACTAATAAGAAATTTCAACAAGTGGCTAAAGAGGGTGAAGAAAGATAGACTTGAGTTTAGACAGAATGGTGAGAGTTCATTTAATAATAACTTTAAATAATAAGAAAAAGCTGAAGAAGGTGAAAAGAAAGCAAAAAAGATACAATGTTATGAGTGTCAAGGTTTCCGACATGTTCAAGCGAAATTTGCTAACACACTTAAAAGGAGAAAAAGGAAGTCTTACACCAACACTTGGAGTGAAAACAAATCTAAAAGTGAGTACGATAGTGAAGAAGAAATTGTGAGTAATCATGCCGCATTGGTTGGTTTAAACAACAAAAGTCTAATTGCTTCTTTAGTAGCAATAAAGGAAGAAACTGATGATGAAAATATAGGTGAATCATTTCAAAATTCTAATTTAGATTGTGACAATAATGAGAACAACTTAGAATTCAAAAAGAAAAATATTTGCAAGGATTATAAATTAATATATGCCAAATGGGTGAAAACGAGCAAGCAAATGAGAATTTAAAGAGAGAGAATTCAATCATGAAGGATGCCATTCAAGATCTAGAGATGAATTTGTTGTCATTAATAAATAAACTTGATGAAACAAAGCTAAAGCTGGTCAATATAGAAAAAGGAATAAGAGTGTTGAATGATGGTACCGAAAAGTTAGAACAATTGCTAAAAACAAAGGGGACTTTTAAGGTGTTGGTTCTAAAGGTGAATGTTCTAAATTAAATAATGGGCAAAATGGTGAAGCTATATTTGTTAAAGGAGAAACTTCAAAGAGGAACTAAAAGTTTGTGCCTACATGTTACTTTTGTCGTGTAAACGATCATATGAGGTGAAATTACTATAAGTTGTTACAAATGCTATTTCAAAGGGCTCAAAACAAAAAATCCAGACAATCTTTGAAGAATTTTCAACAGTAGCCAACATTACCATAGCAAACTTGGGTTAGAAAGAATCAACTACAAGCACTTATGGCTCTTAAATCTATGCGCGTTGCTTCTCACAATGGATGGGCTATTAGTTAAATTTACTTGTGATGGATGCAAGGTGTTGAACGAACAAGGAGATTGTATAGTAAGAGGTAGAAGATCGGTGGATAATTGCTACATGCTACAAGTTACTACTTCCTGCAATTCAGCCTCATATGATAATAAGATGCTCTGGCACCAAATGATTGATATGGTGGTAGAAGAAAACCTTAAAAATTATCCTCACAAATCATAACAAAGACACAAGGGAGTTAATATTAGAAACTTTTCAAATCCACAGTTAGTTGTTACTGGAAAAGAAACCAATCAGATAGAGGACCAGTTGGTTGCTTCTGAGGAAGAAATAAACTAGAAATTTAATGACTTATACGAGGAATAAGACCAAGTTCGAATTTCTTCGAAAAGTACTGGGACTATGTGCTTTACAATTTATAAGTATAATGATGATTGTTTATTAAAAAAAAGGGTTTGAAGGAAATCACGTCTGGACTTTCCAAGTTTTTGATTTATCGGTTTTCTAACGTTTAGGTGATTTGTGTGTGTCTTGCTTTTCCTTACTTGTTGAATAGTATATTTGATGTCAAAATGAGGCTCTACTTGATGATTTAAGAGTTTTGCTTCTGGATTTTGATTTATAGAGTTATGTCAAGAAAATGTTAATGCTTGGATGAAAACTTGTAGGAAGATTCAGATTTTTCTATGATTTAGGTTTTTCAAGTTTTAACTTAGTTTCTTTCTATATCATAAGATATATGAGTTTGGGCAATATGCTTTCACTAAGAATTTGCTCACAAAATGAGATTTCAAGAGAATGTTTTATGTGTGAAGATCTTTGTTCACTTGCATAGCACTAGTACGGGATTGCAAGACTGATTTGCTTGTCTTCTCAATGTTGGGATTTATTTCTCAAATGTTTGTAGTATGATTAATAAAGTACCAAAGATTATGAACCAAAGCCCATAAATGATAATTGACAAGGTGAACTACTTGTGTCATGAGATGGTTTGCTCTTTGCGTGATCTTATTTCTTTTCTTGCATTTTTATCAAAGGTTCTTTTAATGGATGAAATATCAATAGGTTTGAGCAAGTTGACATAGTTGTTAGTGAGGAATTAAAAGATCTCAAGAGAGCTTATAATCAATCAATTATGCTCTATCAATCAAATTATATCTCGAAAATGATACCAGACTTGTCTTTTTGTGTGGATGGAGATTACGTTAGGAGCGTGTCTGCTGATATAGTTGTGGATAAGAAAATTGTGCATCCTTTTGAGTTTGATTTTTATCTTTGCAGCCATTATGGAAGCATTTGAACAAACAATCCCACACACTATCAACTTTAGTAGGATGAGCATGGATTCACATCTAACCAATTGCAGAAGCTGATATATAATATATGTTTCACGTTTTCCTGATGCATAAAATGTGTATCACTACCGATGCATAAAAATTGTATCAATAGTTCCACCAGTGTATTATGTCGACTTCGTTGTCTATAGAGGAAGACCCTACGATGAGGTAGTTGAGGTCCAGTCTCCATCTTTATCATCTTCATCATAGTCGACCACTTTATCTCTTTGACAAGCATCAACGATGGGATACTCTCGCTTCAACCAGGTTTATTCTTAATTATCTTATAAATTTAATTGAGTATAAGTAATGTAATTTGGATGCTTTGTTGATTGAGAGGAATTTGTTACATGCATCTTTAATGTCACAACATTTTGATGCTGAGTTGGTGCCAGAATTTTTTGTAATTTAGATAAGGGAGTGCTGGATGATACATCTTTATGCTTTCATATGGTTTATGTAAGGGGGAGATTGATTAAGTTTGGTTCTGATTCGTTTAATGTAATTTTGAGGTTTATGAATTTAATCAATCATATACGGATGGCTTTGTTGTGAGTAATAATATGTTGGATAGTGTTTTGATTAGTAGTAAAGTGTTTTGATTAGTAGTAAAATGTTATCTTGGCTTTTTGTGTTGCATTATGTGCTTATGATTCTTCTGTTGCACCAACTGCTAATTTTTATGCCTCCTTATTAACTAAAAATGATCACATTGAATGCTTTCTTTATTTTGAAATTGTTTGTTCCAAGGGGGAAATGTGAGACCTTTCTTGTTTATAAATTTTTCAGCTAGTATTTATAACATTATTGGTGACAGTTGATAGTTGACAGCTGATATTATAATCATTCAATTTAGGGGCAGTTTCGATTTATCATGTTTAAAGGGAGTTCTTTGATGTGACAACTAATGCCAAAAGGGGGAGACTGTTAAGATATTTTGGTAAGATATCTAATTAGTTACTTTGGGCATTATTTGTAGTTGGATATATCTCATGTCATAAGAAGTTCACTTAGGATATGATTTCATTATCTTGAATAAGATAGGATTTAATGGAATCTTGCTTGAAATAGAATCTTAAAGGAGATAGCATTATTGGATATGCATGTGAAAAATTTGGGATAAATATGCAGTTGATTCATCAGTGATTTGTGTTATCCCTTTAGCATCCACATCTCTTTACATAACGTGAATTTTTGGATAGTTGTTTTATCAATTTTGTTAGGAAAAATTGTGTAGTAAACTAATCAATTTTACAGTTGTATTTTTCATGATGTTTCGGTGATGAAACATATGTTTGTTTGATGATTTTTATGGCTATTGTATATGGGATGCTTCAGCGATTATTTTGAAGGTTAACAGCAAAATTCTTGTTTGACAACTTTCTATGATTTTGAGGCTATGAGATTGAATGTATAGGGAATTTCTTTTGACTCAAAATGTTCCTTTGGGAATTTCTTTTGACTCAAAGTGTTCCTTTGTTTATGTCTTTATTGATTTAATCATTGGGTTATTATTTTCATCCTTATTAACGTTAATTGTTGTAAACATCTTTTGATTAGGTTAACACGAGGTAGTCATGCTATTGGGTGTGAAATACTTTCACGGGGTATGAGTAAGAGTGAGTAACGTCAAGGGGTGAGTGATGTCGACTCAGTAAAGCTTTGTATAAAATTATTGTATCATAGTGAAAGTTGATTAAACTGAGTGAGGGCCCTATAAAAGTAGGTTGGGTGTGTCAGATTGCGTTACCAAATTTCCTGGGTTGAGTTTTTTATTGCACATTTGATTTTTGTGCTTGAGATTTAATTATGGAAAAATTCACAGTTGTTAACAGTGTTGCTTTCTATTTAGCAACCGTTAGGTTCAATTCAAAGCAATTACGAAAAAATATATACATTGCAAAATTACAACCTTCGGGTGTTTCACACTTTTTGTGATTTTAGATAATTTCCTTCATATTATTATAACACAAGATACACAATATATAATGGAAAAGACTATCCATAGGACAAAATTCACATAAATATCATAAAGTTTGAATTTGTTTTTTATGCATCTCTTCGTCTCTAGATGTATAATTTTATTGCAGAAAAATAAATATTTTATCAATTATAGGAAGGATCATATATTTAATTCTTTAATTTCAATTCTTTAATTACTAAACTTTTAATTTAATCCTTATAATTGACTAATCACTTTATTTTAAAACTTATATTAATATCTTTACGTGAAATCTTATATTCAAGTTGAATACACACATCACTCACAACTGTATGTATGACTTGAATATTGTTTAGATCATACAGGATTTTTGTTTAGAACATTAACTAAAATTTTGAATATATCGATAATTAGAAAAAGTTCAAAAGTCAACTTAAAAATATGTAATAGTTGCAGGATTGAAATAAGGAAAAAAATGTTGAGTCAATGACTAGTTATGAAATTAAAACATATTTAGTATGATTTATATAGTGGATTTCCCCATTAATTTAGAGAGTGAAATTTCACTTCTCATCATAAATAATATAATAATATTACATTTGACAAGTACATTTCATTTGAAAAATGTATGTCTTAATAAAACAATTTGTAATCTTTGAACTAAATTTTAAATTTTATTATATATCCAAATATATTTTATTAATAATTTAAACAAAATTTAATTATTAATAAATAATTTTTAAAAATTTTAATTTTTAAACACTCTTTTTGCCTGAGTTTTCAAGGAAAAGCCTCGAGCTACCGACATTAAAAGACACGTTATATGGGAGACAATCTATGGAATTCTATTTCCTTTTGATTGTCTTTGACTATTTGTTTGTTTGATTCACTCAGTTATGATTAGGTTTGATTTGAGTTTTATTAGTATTATTTAGATTTTGTTTGAATTTCAACTTGTTTTCTCTTCGAATGTTTTGATGATAATATTATTTTGATGCGTTTGTAGGTTGTGGGATCATCAAGAATGCATGCTAGGCTTGGAAGAAGGTTAATAAATAGAAGAATTACCCTATACCATGATCGTGGGAATTAGAGTGATTCCCACGATCGTGGAATTTTCTCTCCAAAAAGTCTTGGAAGAAGTTTAATAAGTAGAAGAATTATCCCATCCCACGATTGTGGGAATTGGAGTGATTCCCATGACCGTAGGAAATCTATCCGGAAAGTTTTTGGAGAGAAATCCTACGATCATGGAAATGAAGGGTATTCCCATGAAGGGAAATTTTAAATTTGCCTCCCCCTCTTCCTCTTTTATTCACTCTTAAAATTACACCTTCTTTCTCTAACCTATGAAAACTCTTCTCTTATTCTCTAAAATCCTTTATCTTCCTCTAGATTCTTGGTATTTTCTTCATCTCTTTTGATTAATCTTACAATCCTTTACTCTTCTCATGCATTAATCATCCAAAAATATAAGGACTTGGGTAAGATTTTTTCTCTCTCTAAAAACGAATTCACCCCTCTCTTTCTTATTTTTGCAGGTTTTAATCTTCCAATGGCTCCAAAGAAGATGACAGCTTGGAAATCGACCGATGAATTGTGCCTTCAAGTCTCTAGTGAAGGTAAGCCTAATTTAGCGGTAACTTATCATGCCTCATTCCCCATTTATTCGGAGGAACAAAGTACTCGTTTTTAAGACCTTAGAGATAGGGAATTGATCACTCCTTGATATTTTGATTTTGAATTGTTAGAAACCATAATAGTGAGGTGAAAGCAACTAACGGCGAACATAGGTTAGAATAGGTTCATTCAGTGTGACCTGCCTATTTACCCTATAATGATTATAGAGTTTTTCACTACAGTATGCTATAACCCTAAAATGGATGTTTTTTGGTTTAGGTTATTTGGCAATGTTTTTAAATTAGATTATAATGTCATTTATGCACTTTTTGATTTGACAAACACAAAAGTTTTAGATGATCATAATGACTTTTATCTGGATGATTATTGGAAAACTCTAACATGTGAAGAAAATTTTGACTTTAGGAATACACTGAACACTTTAATTCGTAGTGCCGAGCATTTACTTTTACATAAATTTATGTGCTTAACTGTGTTTAATAAAACTGAAAGTAATAAATGCTCGACCAAAGAGCTCTTCTTCCTGTGGTGCACGGACCAAAAAATAAAAATCAATACAGCTTTTAGGATTTTTCGATCAATAGCTCAGTGTTGTGAATAAAAAAAGCTCTTATTTTGGCATATCTCAAATTGTAACTGCTTTGGCTTTGTTTTATAACCTTAATGTGGAAACTGTACGTATAACTTAATACGATATGTTTGACATATCTTATTTCAGGCGCTCTAAATTTTTAGAGTTTCGTTTTATGAAACTCTGAAATCCTCAAACGCGTACTGCAGTCAAGAATAGGAGGGGCAAAGATACAGCCACTTCTCGACCCCTCCATATCCCAAGTAGTCCCAGAGTCAGAAGAAGAAGCAGTGGAGGAGGAACCAAGTGTACTAGTAGAGGTTGACATATTTCAACAAATCCTCAACTAGATGGCTTTTGATTAGTAGCAAATGGCATCGCAACTCAATGAGCTCGACACCCAAAAGCGGTAAGTCCTTAAGGAGCAGTAATATTTAAAGAATAAATTCCTCAAGTTCTTTTAGAGGAATAATTTTGAAGCTCCTTCGCTAACACTGTCGCCACCACAATCCCCATAAGCCTTTTCTTACCCTATACTTTTAATTTGTATCTATTTCTTTTGTTTGGTTTCATGCTATTTTAGTTTGGTTTGCTGTCATTTTTTTATTTTGTAGTTGCCTTGTCACATTAAGGACAATGTGTTCTTTAAGTGTGGGGAGGTGATACTTATGTTGTCAATTACATTGTGTTAATCTTTGTTTGCATTCTGTGAAATAGGATGTATGTTTAGGCATATCATATTGTTTTGTGTTAAGCAATGGAACTGCCCTTGAATCATTTGGATTGGTATTGACATGAGATTCTGTCATGCTAATTGGAATGAGATTAAATGCATACTTGAACTCGGATTAGGCTATTTCAATAGAAAGTGAACCATGTTGAGTGATCAAAAGTATTTGGTTACATAAGCTTACTCGCAATTTGACATTTGAGAAATGAGGTAATGTAGAGATGCATAATGAATTTTCAATCGAGCTAATGTGAGGATTGAGCTTATATGACTCCATCTAATAGTCATTCTATTTCTTTGTTGTGTGATGCTTCCCTAGGATATTACCTTTAAAACTTGCTTTGAATCGGTTTGAGTCTACAGGATGCATGCTTAATAGAGATGATTAAAGCCCCTTTTATGTTAACCCTTGGCTTAAATAACTTACTCTTTGATTATCCTTTGCTACCTCGTTGAGCCTTAACCTTTTCTTTCTTGAAAATACCCAAAAATTTTAAAACCTAAAACCCCACTAACCTACCTATTCACATGCTTAATTGAGTATTAAGTAATACATTAGTGGGGATCGTTGTGAAAATTTTTACCGAGATGTGTTGAGGATACTTCTGTTGTGAATCACATTATATTTGGTTGCTATTTTATTCATAGTTTCTTCCATGTATTGAGAAAAAGAAAGAAAAATGAAAAAAATTGTTGAAAAGAAAAAGAAAAAGAAAAAGAAAAGAAAAGAAAAGAAAAAGGAAGTGTAACACCCCATTACCCTGGGGTACGCACCGGGACACCTGTAGGTCATTCCGACACATATCCTAAGATAAGGGAGCGCTACGTGCAATCACTATAATACTCCACATGGCATCACATACAATTAAATAATAAAAGCTGTAACTGAAAATCACAAGATTTTTAAAACCAAAAT
>JANIIA010000002.1:26065455-26075896 GCA_027478495.1 Erythroxylum alaternifolium
AAGAGAAGTAGTTATGAGATGTTTAAACATAATTAATGGAAGGAAATATAGAGAGAAAACTAATTACCTGAACCTTCGCTGAAACCTAATAATTACACATTTCATTCCAATTTTCTTCAATCAACCATTCTGGAACATATCTCCTTGCCTCTTCATCAGAAGGAAAAGACTAATAATATTTATGAAGTCAATATCGATGATCCTTTACCCTTTGTTTCAACAGTGAACTAACATTGCTTGAAACCTCAGGCATGTCGATATCAACTATATTGAGCTTCATCAGTAAAAATACATATTAGATAAGTAATTTTTTAGTGAAGTAAAATTGCATTACATATAATGAAATTAATTGAAAAATTATCGAAACTTTATCCAAAACATTTTGCAGCAAGTTGTCTTTCTTCAATTGCCTAACATGTTAAAGGCAAGACAACTCATTCCTCACGCTGACGCCTAACTCACTAGCCAATTTTGCAGCTTGGATCTTATCTACTGGGTGCCCTTGTGTGGGGTCAATCATCACTAACAACTTGGTATTCATTGCAATATTCATTCGTTATAACTCAGTTCCTTTTGTCTTACTTCTACCTCGTTTTCTGAGGCCAGTATTAAAACCTGAAAAAAACATAATGATAAAAACACACTAAACATGTAATGAGAGCATAAATGTAAAACCAAACCTGAAGATCCTTCATGACTACCAGACGATTTTGGTAAAGGTTGTTGTTGCCGACTTTTCTTATGCAATGATGCAATTGCTGGTTGTTTTGAGGAAGGAACTTTATCACTCGTTACCACCCTCTTTCCTTTGTTTTGACCAGGTGCCATTATTATGAACCTGTGTAAGACATAAACAACATCAGACAATTGTATTCTTAACATTTCAAACAAAAAAACAATTTATTTATAGAAATTGTCAGGATTAAGATGTTGAAATTCATCAACATCTGTAAAAACATAAATGAAACATTAAAAATATGCTTATAGTCATCGTAAATTAACCCGACTAAAACATCAACAACATAAGACAATTATCTTGTTACCCTACTTTCCTATTGGTCTAAAGATGAGTTTTGGCAAAATAGAATAAAGATGCTTTAGGGATTATTCTAATAAACAAGTACATATTTGTATTTAAAATTGGAAGTGAATCTAACCTGATAAAGTTCCTTGAGTTAAGTCCTTGATGTGTGGGTAACAAACCGCTGATTAGAATCCTTAAAATTGTTGTGGAATATATCCTATGGAAGTTATTTGAAAATGATTTATTTAGAATTGTGGTATATATCCTATGGAAGTTAAATTTTCTAAATAATAGTTTTACCTATTGGACAGATTGTGTATTGCCAATAAGAAACAATTTACAAAACCTTTTAAAATAATTTTATAACTTTTATTGATTAAACATGAAATACCATAACAATTTTATAACAACAAATAGGATATAAATGTAGACATAATATGCTAAAGAATAGGAGATGTTGGATGTAAACAATAAGTAAAAAATGAAGCATTACTTAATAGGGTGCCTTTGAGTATCAATTATATGTCAAAAGATATAAATGGTTATAATTACCACATGTCTTAAATGATTATAATTACCACATGTCTTACATGTTTTAAATTTTGAATTTAAGTTAAAGCAGTTAAAAAGATAAAGTTTACATCAAAATCATAACCAAAACTAGATAGAGCCAATGAACACAGTCAGAACCAAGGTGAAAATGATTTATTTGGAATCCAAAATTTAACTTAAACATTTGTTGCTTTTCATTTGCATTTTAGTGACATCTTTAATGTTCCAACAAAATAGAACATAAACAAATGGTTACATTTATTGCTTTGGATCATTGTTTTAAACAATCGGTATGCATAAATGAGTTTACGACAAAAAATAACATAGAACTATAGAATGAGCATTTCATCAAACACCTTCTAGGCAGAACATAAAACACACCCAATTCAACCATTCATTCATTCTCTTCCCTTCCTTCACCATCATTAATAACTTCAACACAAACCCAACAACATATTCCATCAATCCACTTCAACAACTCAAGAAATAATCCATAAAAGACTATTTTAAACAATCGATATGCATAACATTTTCGAAAACCAACCCAGAACAAATCGAAGACAAACTTACCAGAAGAAGCTGAACTACAGGAGACGATAGTTGGGGGAAGATAGCAATACAAAATTGGTAAGAACATCAGAAGAAACTGAAGGTGAGCGATTTTGCGCCAGAGAAATTGAAGAAAGACGGAGAGGGAGAAGGTGGGAGGGCACATTATTTTTACTTAAGTGGTACTACGTCGTTTGTGGTTAGACAGATGAAGTCATCCCACCTAAAAATTTTTTAACCATTGCAACATTCAGCGACGTAATCCAGATTCGTTATAAAATGAAAAACCTTTAGCAACGATATATGACAACCGTCTCCAAAACATTTGGAAAAATGCAAAAATCAACGTAGTTATATTATTCTGATCTCCCACATTTTGCGACGAAAAAAGATTCGTCGCTAAATTCCATGCTTTCACTACGAAATACCTATAGTGTCGTTGAATGTACAACATTTTGCTACTAATCTTTTAAATAGTCACAAAAAATGTTTCTTTAACCTTTTCCAACAGTGGAAATATTCGTCGCCTTAAAGTATAATTTCGCTACGAATATTTGAAAATATCGCCAAAACCCAAGCATTTTATTTCCTCCTTGATTTTTCTTAATTGATTAACATATATGAGTTTTTTTTTTACCAATAACAAAATCAAAAATTAATCTTCTCACCTATGTATGCAATTTTTCTTCATTTGCTTAATTTTTGGGAATGACTAATCTTTAAATATAAATTGTTAGAAATAGTTTTATAATTATATTACAATTTCTTCTTATATTATTATTATTATTATTTTGATTAATTACAATAATTAAAATGTTTAATTTCTTCAAATAAGTTTTTTGAAATAATATATCCTTGATGTATAATTGTCTGCCTATAGTTAGTCAATTTTATTTTCTTTGAATAGTATATAAATTAATTTCCATATAGTTTCCAAATGACGACGTTGTTTGTCTATTTTCATCACCTAAAAGTATAATAATCCTTCAACAAATTTTACAAAACGTTGTAAAATCCCTACCACTTTCTTTACTTCTTTATTGTTCTTAAAGAAGCTTTACCTTTATTTTCGATTAGTTCTTCCTCTACAGTCTCTGTCAAGTCTTCCCAAAACCACCGGGCTTCAACGTCTTACCCACCTATCAAAGCCATTGACTTGATCAAACCACGGTATGTAATCCTGTCACTTCTTTTTTTACTATCTTTTGTATTTTCACTTGTGGAAACAATTTCTACATCTTTTACTAACTATATCAGGTCTTTGTTTGACAATCTTGGTTTGTCAGAAGTTTTAGTATATCTTTGATCGATTTTCTCTTATTTTTATGTGATGTTTGCATTTGGCTCTCGAGACAACAGGAGAAAGGAAACAAGTATTTTACCACTATTAAATAGAAAAAAGTTATGATTTTTATCCTTCTAGGGTAGATCTGGGCATTCTTTGTGTAAATCTGTACATAAGATGTTTTTTTGCGGTGCTAAAGTTGATTTCTTTGTGTTTTGTATTTGTTGTTTGATTTCTTTATGTTATGTTATTTGCACATTGTCGATGAAGAGTTTGGATTTTGTTCAGCTAGTTTTCAGAGTCAAATCGGTTTAGTTAACCTAACTGTTACTGAATCTTCTTAAGTTGTTTCTGGATTTTGTCTACTGAGGAACTTATCTAAATGCATCTTCCTTGGCATTTGTGACTTTGGGCTTTCCTCTAGTCCTGTGAAGCACACAGCTATTTGCATGTGGGTTATGCAAAGCTTTTGGAAAATCCAAAATCCTCTCGTAGATAACTTATTTGGGTTTTGTGTTCTGCTTGTCACCGTCAAAAAATGATTATTCATTAAATCGGTATTATTCGTTTGTTCTATCATGTCCTTTTGTGATTATTCTTTTATTCTTTCTATCTATTATGATTATTCACTAAAACCCTTTAGGTGTTTATTGTGAGTTCTTAATTATGCATTTGATGTATAAGTTGTGTTTATGATTATGTTTTGAAGATGATTTACTATCTACCTTTGTTATTTCTTTATGTCTATCCTCTAATCGATGTTTAACATTTAATCTCACAAAAGATTTGTTTCTACATTGATAAAATTGTTTCAAGAGTATTTTACTTTTTTTCATTTCCATTAATAGTAATATAGAGACATATAGATAATACTATATTTATGTACATGAAGAACATGGTCATGTCTATTTATGTGCATGAAGAACATAGTCATGCTAAACAGCACTAGTTTCAGTTGTCATCGAAATTGGAGTTACACATATCATTGTTTTGTTCGAAGTCGACTTTTACAGAATTTACCTCTTAACATTATTAATGAAGGAATGTCGACATGGAAACTAGTTTCGGATGACCCCGATTCATTCCGTTAGGAGGAATGTGATAAAATTGTCCCTACTGAGAAAAACAAAAGTGAAGATGAAATCTCCACTTTATATACTAATCATCGTTTGCATTCTATGGCCAATCTTCTGCTTCAAGGTACTTAGTATCATCCGAACAATGTCACTTTCCTTATTATGTACATTTCATTTCCCTTTATGAAACTATTATATATATTCATATTTGATGGTTTATACTACATGTTATTTTAAGCTTCCTTGAGTCTCGAATATGACATGTATGGCCATAGAGGTGGGAGAGATGTCACAACAGTCCGTAAAGGATTAGGGAAATCGGTTGATTTAGGAATTTTTTCAATTTTGAGTACGACGTCTGCTTATGCACGTATGTGTGTCACTCCAATTTTAGTTCATTAAACGATTTAGTAATATTACAATATCTAACTTCTATACTTATTGTGTTTTAGGTACTAAATTTAGTGACTTATTCACTGCATCCTCTACAAATTTAGCTATAGCGGAAAAATTGTTGCAAGAGGGTGTGAAAAACCCTACACTAACAACTGTTAATGTTCCAATTGGTGCGTTCGAACGTGCAAAGACCCTTTTAGGGAATCTAGACATCAGGGGCTCATTTACCTTTATTGACTCTCATGTTACTTGGAATCCAAATTAATAATTATATTATTATTAGTTGGCGAGTCAATAAACTAAACTCACCTTTAAAGTTTATTTATTGTTGTATCTGTAATAATTTGTCAAATAAAATATCTACTACTTAGGGTTCAAGTTGCGTACTATTGAATATGGATTGTTATTGTTTTAGTTTTATGAGTGT
This sequence comes from Erythroxylum alaternifolium, assembly GCA_027478495.1. NCBI lineage: Eukaryota > Viridiplantae > Streptophyta > Magnoliopsida > Malpighiales > Erythroxylaceae > Erythroxylum > Erythroxylum alaternifolium. The sequence goes on from JANIIA010000002.1 coordinate 26,070,765, forward strand.
ATGAATTGGGTAACTTCTAATTCAAAGTTCGAACTACTCCATATATCATATTATTATATTGATAAAATTATTAAAAAAATTTATTACAAATTTCTATAATGTTAGTAAATACTAATGATTAAGTGTTAATACTACTGTTTAACACTTAAAAATATGTTCTGAGTTTTTTTTAATAATACGTTGTAAACATTCACAACCAATCTCCAAAAAAACATATCCTTACCTATGATTTATTATAAAAATGTTAGTTTAATAATTTATGAAAATGTCAGTCATTTGGTGATGATTTTTAGACATCGTCACCAAATGTATACATTCAGTAACGTTTTCTATAATTCGTCACTAAATGTGCAACATTTGGTGATGACTTATAAAAATCGTCACTGAATGATTCACATTTAGTGATGATGAAAAACAATTGTCGCTGAATGTCTAAAATTTGGTGAGAAGAAAGGACTTTCGTCACCAAATATTGACCTTTTGGTGATGCTTCATAATATCGGCGCAAAATATATAGTCTTTAATGACGGTTTAAGTAATTTTTCGCAAAATGTTAGACAAGTTATGATGACGTTTTCAAACTTTGCTGTGATTGTATTATTTGGCGACGAATATCAAAAATCATCACTCATTGTGCATAATTTGGTGACGATTTTCTCTTTCGTTGCTATAGGTTTCCCCTTGGGTGACGCTTTATGGTTTCATCACTAAATGTAAATTTTGACGATGAATGTTTTTAAATGTTGTAATATGTTGTCTTTTGGTGATGAATTTTGTTTTGCCGTAAAATAAATCATCAAAAAAGGTTATCTATATAGAGAATACATACCTCTGTTATGGTTAGATTGTGATGCCCTAATATCAGATTATTCATATAAGGAGTATAAAATCAAAACATCAAGTAACAACCTGTACAAGCACTCTAACTATATAAACAGTTAATAACATTTAAAATTATTAGTGAGAATTTTGAACTTTAACAAAACTATATATTTATATATACCCCATTTCTTGGAAAAATATACATTATAGTTTACATTGTTCTTTAAGCCACAAGGTTATATAAAATACAACCAATTTCTTTCCTCAAATTCAAGTATGTGAACTTGCTCTAATAACCTTAAACTATATATACAAGTCCCAAAATAAGGTAGAAGATTTCCAAATCTTTCTTCATAACTAATATCCTATCCCATCAGATTAGATGGATTGTCCTAGCATAACCTACTCTTAAGGTATATTCCCTCCTCTACAAAGAAAAAATGTTCATAGAACACAAAAAACTAATCAAAAGGCTTAATAAGAAAATCATACTCATGCATAATTTACATTTGGTTAGTAAATAAGATATACAAAATAGGATTTCATGTAAATTATAAAACATGTATATCTTTTAAACAATAACTATGTATGAAACAAGTTTCAAATTTAATCAAACAAGAACTTGGTAATACAAAATCATCCAAGGATTCTATCATCCGGTGATTACTTACAGGGATTCTACCATCAAGTGATTACTTACAAAGATTTTAACATCTATAAGGTCTATTATCTCAATCAAATCATAAACTGATCCTATGCACGAATTCTACCATCTGGTGGATTATTAGCCTTTTGTGAGGATTCTACCATCCGCATTTACATAGGGGTTCTATAATCCAATTACAACATTTAACATAAAGCTCTTTTATGCATATGTGCACATATTTAAACTAAGACTCCACACAATTCCAAGTAAAGTTTTGTATAATTATCACCATTCTTATATATCATATCACAATATACATATATCTCACATTTATCAACTTTATTAAATAGTGAAAAAAATTTCTCATATTTTACAATAGATTTTTTAATTTAAGAATGTTTCTCAAATCATTTTCATTATTTACAAATATAACTAAAAAATTCAACACAAAACTTCCATAATCATAAATTATCTAAAAATTAATTTGATTTATTGATTATGTTCAAAATCACATACTTCTCACCATTTCAAAGCTTGAATAAATCATTTGAAATATATAATTTACCTTTAAATAAAAATATGTAGAAGATCTATAAACCATAAATTGAACTCAATATGATCAAGTATGAATTCTAAAACCATAAAAAAGTGTGATTTACTTACTTTAAGGTTGTTCACAAATAGGAAGAAATCCAACAAGAACCAAGCATCTGTGAAATTAAAACCAATACAAATAGCAACCTATATTGATCATAAACAATATAAAAACACAAAGATAACTAGGTAAGATAACTAGAAACATAGGTATGAATATACAAAACATAAAAGGAATAGAAGAAACCTAAAATTAAATATGAAAACTTGAAAATCCCTTGAGAGAACTTAAGAAAGGGTGGAGGAGAAATAAGACAAGGTCATATACACTTATATAACTTTTAAAAGGTGTAAGTGGTTGATTTAAGAGAGGTTCTTACTTTAGAACGTAATACAACAACTTAAAATGACTTAAAAAGTTAAAGCAAGTAGATGACTCATCCTTCGTTGACCTTTGCACACTAAAGTAGTCATAACTTCCTCTATAAACCTTAAAATGATTTGATTTTTGATCTTACATAAACTAAATACATAAAGTTACAAATTTTACAGTTTACAATTCTTTAAAATCTTGCTTTGGCCTATGAAAAATACCAAAAGCATTGAGAAAGATGAGGAAACTTGAAATTTTCGACCCTAAATCCTACTTTGGTTAGCATGAAAACTGCTTATTTTAGAAAAAGAATAAAATCATAAAGTAAAGTTCTAACGTGCAGCTCCCATTCCACCAAGAGTCAAAGTACTCATTTACAACTTGGTGATTTCTATCTAACATAGCCAACAATTCTGCTCGAGTGACTAGACCTACTTTATTATCTGCTACTGCTTCCTAACTCAAAGATGACTTTAGAACACACTCCTAAAAATAAGCTTACATTCTGTAGGCTTATCAATTCCAAAACATACCTTAACTTGAACTAATGAATATGAAACATCCCCAAAAAAAATATAAAGATACCTAAAAAATGTATGAAATAATGAGAAACACTTGGTACATAGCACATAAAAGAGAATGAACAAGTCCACAAATTAAGTATTTAGAGCTAGAAATCTAGGATGCTACAATTCTCCCCTCCTTATAAGAAATTTGTCCTCAAATTCTAAAGATACATTATACCTTAAATAAATATGGGTAATTGGTTTATACCTCATCTTCAAGCTTCCAAGTAAGTTTTTGTGAACTTTCAAATTCCTACAAAACTTTCACCATTCAACTGGAGTTGTAGTAAATAACCTAAGCTTTAAAGTTGAGAATATGAACTGGCTTTTCTTTCAAGCTTAAATCTTTTTTAAATTGCAATGGTTGATAGGTAATAACATGGTCTGAATCATAAACATATTTTCTTAGCATTAAAACATGAAAAATATTATGAATATTGCTTAACTCCTAAGACAAAGCAAGTTGATATGCCACTCTATCTATCTTTTCCAAAATCTTAAGTAAACCAATGAATCCCAGAGCTAGTTTCCTTTTTTTTTCAAATCAAACCAACTTTTTGACTGGGGAGACTTTCAAGAAAATCCTGTTATACCTAAAATGCTAACTCCTTGTAGTTATCTACTTAGCCCTTTTGTCTATTTTTGAGCTGCTTTCATCAGAATCTAAATAGTCTTAACATATTCCATTGCATTCTCCATAATCTTAGGTCCCAAACGTTACTTCTCACCTACTTTAATCCAAAAAGTTAGAGGGTAAGATTTTTTACCATAGAGTGCCTTATATGGTTTCATACCAATATTAGACTAATATCTAATATTATATGCAAATTTTACAAGTTTGAGATAAGAATAATAACTACCTCCAAAGTATAGAATAAAAGCTTAAAGCATATCCTCATCCTCCCATATTTGAATTGTGGACTTTGATTATCCATCAATCTATGAATGGAAAGTTGTAATAAAGTCGAGTAAAGTCTAATACCTAACTCTTTTTGTAGACTACTCCAAAATTTAGATGTAAATCTTAGATCTATATCAGATACTATACTCACTAGAACCTTATAGTGTTGAACAATACCATCAATGTAAAGCTTAGAAACTTGTCTATCAGATAAGTTACCTTAACTTGAAGGAATTGAGCAACCTTGGTCAATCTATTAACTACAACCCATATGCCATCGTGACCTCTTGCTGATTGTGGAAATTTAGATACAAAGTCCATAGTTGCATACTCCTATTTCAACTTGGGAATAGCCAATAGCTATATTAACCCTATTGGTTTCTAGTTCTCGACTTTTACTTGCTTATATACTAATCATTTAGAGACATACTCAAGAATGTCTCATTTCATACCAGGCCACCAATATAATTGCTTTAGATCATGATAAATCATTGTCCTACTAGGATTGACTGTGTAATAAAAATTATGAGCTTCACCTAAAACCTTATTCTTCAAACACGTTATCTCTTGGTACATAAATCTTGAAAACAATCTAGAAGGGGGGGTTGAATAGATCTTTTAAACTTTTTCATAAAGTGCTACAAAAAACAAAGAATTAGAACGCACAAAATAAATAATCAAAATTGAAATGTAACAGAGTAGAGAAGAAAGGCAAACATTATTTTTATAGAGGTTCAATGCTAAGACCTACGTCCTCTACCTAAGCTCCCACTTAGGATTTTGTCAAAACACTTTACTACACACTTTTTAGTTCAGTGTGAACTTTTCAACACCACTTGATTTCCGACTCAGGCTACACCTCACAATCGATCTATTTTCCAGCACAAATCCTACCTCCCAGGTGATTTTCCTCTAATCACTCAACTCACAATAATCACGATGATAGGTAATTGAAATGATAATGCTCAGTATAGCAGAATAGAATTAAGGACAAGCTAAGAGCAAAGTTGAGAGCAAATAGGGAACTATGTAACTTTTCTTTACTTTGGACTTATATGTCTGATCATTTGATGTTCCAATATTTATTTGCAGGCTTCCAGATGCTTTCTAGACATTGTGGAAATCTTATATCCGTTGTAGATTGCTCATAGATGTTGTAGTATGATTTTCTTCCCGTTTGTAATCAATTGACTTGGTCAGATTTTGTTCAGCTGCACCTGATAGTCGACT
>JANIIA010000002.1:26075996-26089338 GCA_027478495.1 Erythroxylum alaternifolium
AAATACCTGAAATTATTTCTTAACCAATTCTATACATTTTATTATTATCAAAATATAGAAGGATTTAATTTGTCAACCACCATTGGTCCAACAAATCTTACCTCTAAACTTCAATAATCTATTACTCTCTATGAAGTCTAAAGTTTGACTCTCACTCATCTTGGCCTTGAACTTGCTCAACTTAGTATCATCAACATATGCTTCCTTAATATGTTCAAATAAAAATGGTTGAACATTGAAAGTAAATAAGAAACCCCTCTTAATCTATTCCATATATAAACCTAAAGTTTGAGACTTGTTCACAACCTACTCCTCAAAACCTAAAGATTAGCCACAAACCTTAAAGACTTCTAACTAAGTGTAATTGCTGCCACATTTGCTTTTTCCTAGGTGGTAATTAATGGAGAACTTATAATCTTTAAGAAACTTTATCTGCCATTACTGCCTAATATTCAAATCCTTTTGAGAAAACAAATAATTCAGGCTTTTGTGATTGGCGTAGATCTCAAAATACTCAATATATAAATATTATCTCTAAAAATTCAATATAAAAACTATAACAGCAAGTTCCAAATCATGAGAAGGAAAATTAACTTTATAAGGTTTAAGTTTTCTAGATGCATAAGCAATCACCTTCTCACCTTGTGACAAAACACAACATAGTCCGTTTTTAGAAGCATCACTATATAGAGCATACCTCAAACTCAAAGTATGTAAAATAAGGATGGGAGCAATCACTAGCTTATCCTTCAATTATTTAAAGCTAGCCTCCTAAGCATTTGTTTATTCAAACTTCTTTTCCTTCCTAAGCAAAAAAGTCAAAGGTAATGCAATTTTGGAAAAATTCTAGACAAATCAACTATAGTAATCTGCTAGAACCAAGAAGCTGAGGACCTCTGTCACTATAATAGGTGTAGGCCAATCCACTACTATATGTCTTTTTAAAACTCACATTTTGAAAACTTGACATAACACTTCTTATCCCAAAGTGTATGCGAAACCAACCTCAAATGATCATAATATACCTCCTTTCTTAGAGAATTGATCAAAATGTCATCAATGGATTCCAGGGAAGCTATTCTTGTAAAACCTAAGGTATGCATAAGTACACTCTGTCACTAGAGGATCGGATGACATGACAAGCACCAGAGTCTCATCCGAGTGAACCAACTTAAAATGAATGGTAATAACTTCACTAAGATATCTACATGAACTTACAATAACATACAAAATCCCTGGAGCGAAGATTCTTGCTCAAAACATCCTTGGAGGAAAGAGTAACTTATTATTACTAGTATTAATATAACAAATATGAGCAGAGTGCTCTGTTATGAACTACATCGTATTTCTCACCTTGCACCAAATTAGAAGCAGTTGGAGAATTACTCTGAGAGAAAGAATCTTTTGAAAATTGTTAAAAGGCATATTTGAATGTATTACGAACAAGGGCAGAACTTGGAATATTTAGCAGAGCAGAAACATTCATATTAAGTTCTCTAAACTAAAGCATTGGCACCAGCAACGATCTCCAATATTTCTCCAGTAATCTTTGCCTGACGCTGCCTGTTGTAAATAATCGAAAGATTCTTCTTCAACTCTACCGCATTATCTGTTGCATTGCTCATAGCACTCATCCTATTAGCCAGCTCGCTGGCTAGGGACTCCTGCAATGCCTTTAGAATTTGACTGTTCAAATACAAAGGCAACAAGGCATCAAGAATCTGAACAGGGTCTTGCTCAAATTGCAAAATTGGTGAGAAATCTGCGGTTTGTGTCCTGACCACATCCCTCTCTACGGTTAACTTCCCTTCTTTTGTAGTCAACCTGAAGAATTCATCCTCAGCGGCATCAACACAGACCCCATTGACATCACATATTTCACCCTTTGGTGACAGTGGAAGCAACGTATGGATAACAGGATCAGACTTAACAAGTGACACAAATTTGGTGTACAAAAGCTCCACTTTGTCGACCTCTTCACTAATGAATAGTGAAAAGACATCATCTGCTATGGCCTGAGCCTCTTTGGCCGTAGGAAGATTGCTGCCCTCGAGAAATCTATCAACTGGAATGTAAGGCCGACGTATGAAATAAGAGTTACCTTTCTTTCCAACACTAATAACTGTGTACTCAAGTCCAAGTTCCTTCAATTCTGCAATTCTGGCTTCAGCTTTCTTAATAATGTTATTGTTAAAACCCCCACAAAGACCTCTGTCACCAGTAACAACAACTAAAGCAACCTTCTTGACAGGCCTAACGTTGGTGAGAGGAACATCTATGTCCTCAGTCTGGAGTTGTTCATTGATGTTGTACAGAACCTCCACTAGAGTTTCAGAAAAAGGCCTACCGTTGACAACAGCTTCTTGAGCTCTCCTCACTTTTGCAGCAGCAACAAGTTTCATGGCCTCAGTGATCTTCTGTGTATTCTTCACTGAATCAATGCGGCTCCGGAGTTCACGGAGGCCACATTGAATTAGGGTCACAGAAGAGGATCTTGAGGGGTTGTTGGGGGTTGAATTGTGGGTAGGAAGTTGAAAAGGGTTGAGAGAAGAGCAAAAAGAGAGTGAAGATGTGTCAGAAAGAGAAGATTTGGAGGACACCCACATCGTTAAATTTGCGCAAGACATGATGGCAGTGATAGTTTCTGGAGGGTCTAGCTTGGGAATGCAAGAGAAATGAAGACGAAAAGAAGAGGAGAGATTTGGCTATGCGGGTTTTGCTTTCTTTAGCAGGTTTTCTTTGTGGGTGTCTTTTATCTCTTTTTCTTGCTTATGCTATGGAGGATAGCAACGGAGGAAATTGTGTGGAGGGAGAGGAATCGAGTGGATCAGGTTTAGGGATAAGGATTTTGACCGTTGGAGATTGGTTGGGACATGAAGATTATTCACTTGACCTATAACTCTTTACGTTGAGTTAATGTCCAAAGTGATGTGGCGTGACAGCGGATCAGCTGTCACTTGGTAGGTCCCATGCATTGGAAGGTATATGCGGCTAAGCGACATGGATGCTCTTTGCCCGGCATGAGAGACTGGCTAATGTTTGTGAATATTAGAGACTGCCTCAAGTTCACTGCGGCCAAGTTCGGTGATTTTGTTCATCTCATCGTATTAGATGAATAAACAGATCATTTTCATGCCATATCAACATGTGGCAGTCAGTCATTTTGGCAGCATCAGCCACAATAACGATGGAGACCAAAAAAATAGAACCACACAGTTCATAGCGGGAATTCTATTGGTTTTGTTAAGATAAAATATAACTTTCATGATTGACAAGGAGACAGAACACCTACCATGCCCTGATGATATGTACCCAAGTTGTTTTCTACTGACAGTAAATATTTTGGTGTGAAACAATCGATATATATGTACAAATTAAGTCACTGTAAACACTTGATTCGGTGAATGCACACCCTGGACTATAGTCTGCCAACGTACGTCAAACTGTGTTCCTCGCACCTTATTGAACAAGTGGACTAGGATGACCATTGCCAATGTCTTCAATTTAGTAGCTTCATGAATGTTTGACTTCTAAAGTTGGTTTATGTTATATCATCAGACATTTTCTACAATCCTTTATCCCTTTCAAAAAGCCAAGCTAGCTTAATAACTTGATTAGTGTGCTTACAGCGAATTTGCTTTGCTAGAAGTCCAGCATTTCTCATTTCTAAGGGAAAACACCTCATGAATCTTCCCATTCTTGCATTAACCTTTCATCAAACAAGCCGGTGACTCCGTTGACAAAAGACATGTTAAAAGTTGGGAATTCCGTTATCTAGTATTTTCTGTGCTAGAGTTGATCCATTTAAAGGATTTCCTTCGTGCAGTGTGCATGCAACAGCATCAGAAGCCATGCCACAAAAAATCACAATGGTCTAAAGTTGCGTGACTCCAGTTGAGTTATTAATCACATAAGTATATTTGAGTATAGTCAAGCATCTTGCACGAGGTTCCCCTGTACAACCTTTTCGTGAAATTTAAAAGCTTTAGAAAACGCAGCCCTTCGATATCAACCCCAGGTGAGTCGTGTTCTATAGTTCAAGTTTTCTTTATCATAATTTATTAATTTTTTTCTTTTTACGTTAATATGATAGTGAATAACATATTGAAGAAATCACACATTTAAAATTTTTTGCTATTAACTAATTAATTCAATTAAAAAACTAATTGTTGATTAGAATTAAAAATTAAATTAAATTAAATTAAAGTAAGAACAAACTACTATAAATAGTATTGGGAGATAATAACAAAACTTTCTAAATGATCAATCAAATATCAACAACAAGAAAGTAATCTTCATTTCGCATTAGCAAAACAATATGAGAATAAAAAATTTTAACAATAAAACAAACACTATGATTTACGTAAAAAACCCTCTAGTCTAGAAAAAAACCACAGGTCAAACTGATAAGCAAATTCACTAAATTCAATAAGGATTTACAAAAGTTGATCTCTCACCTCACAACAAAAAGTTGTCTTATAAAGTTTCAGGATTGAAATCAAAGTTAATGTAACAATAAAGAAACACTCAAATCAATCCCCAAAAAACAACCAAATAAGGATGAGAATACAACATTATTTGCTCTCTTTCAATTTTTCTTCACTTTTGAACATTACGACCACACTATCTACTAAAACCTACATATTTTTCTATTTTATATCAAAAATATGTTTTATTGCACTATACACGGTCACTTACATGGTCGTGTAAGTGATCATGTATCTTCAGTACTACCTCACTCATAGGTATAGACTGTCATAAAGAGTTACACATAGTCATGTATCTTCACATGAGTGTGTACATGGTCATGTATGTCTTCACTCTCTATACACGTTTCTAAAGACTTACATGGTTGATACATACGTTTTTAAGTTAAGACACAGGTGTGTTGCACTTTACACAGCCGTGTATCTCTTTAGAAGAGCTTCATCTATCTTGTCTTCACTTGTTTATCATTCCCACGAACTATAAAGATGTTTACAATCATTGAAAGTCTAAAAAATGGGATTGGACACTCAACAATCTCTCCCTTTAGCCTAATTTTGAGAAAGGCACGTTATTTTTCATCATTTACTTGAGGTACATCTTGAAAAGCTTACTATAAAGCTCATGCTTATTTCTAGGAATCACTTTAGTTAACATATCAGTATCAATCAAATCTATATGAACCTTCTTCAACATTAATTATTGCTGTTAAATCATAGGCCTCAACCAATGATATTTGACATCTATATGCCTTGTACAAGAATGAATGTTTACTCAAGTTAATAGCACTTTGACTATTCAAAATACTACATAGTCTCCTTGCTTCACATCCAACTCTTGAAGGAACCTTTTTAGCTAGAGCATCTCTTTATAAGGTTCCATTGTAGCTACGTACTCTACTTCACTTTTAGATAAAGCCACATACTTTTGTACCTTAGATTGCCATGAGATGGCTCCCCTATAAACTTGAACAGAAAACCTGAAGTGGAATTTCCTCCATCAAGATCTCTAGCCATATTTGCCTTCTTAAAATCTTATAAAGTTGGTTTGTCATCGCTAAAGCACAAACTCCACTTTGACTTGCCTCTCAAATATCTCAGAATCTATTTCATTGCTTTCTAGTGAACCTTCCCTGAATTTGACAAGAATCTGCTCATCATCCCGATAGCCTTAGTAATATCTAGCTTATGCACACCATTGCATACATCAAAGACCCTAATACAGTGAGTATGGAATAGTATCATCTTTCTCATTTTTTATTAAGGGACATGCACACTTACCATGTTTGAAGTGAGATGCCAATGACGTGCTAACTGACTTGGCGTGCTTAATATTGAACCTTTCTAGCACTCATTCAACATATCTTTACTAAGATAACCACAATCTCCTATTCTTCCTATCCTAAGTTATTTCTATGCCTAAAATGTGATTTGTAAGTCCCAAATATTTCATATTAAAAGATTTGGACAAATGCTCCTTCAAAATTTTGGATTATACTAATGTCTTAACCCACAATCAGTTTGTCATCAACATAAAGAAGAAGAATAAAGTCATCAACATAAAGAAGAAGAATAATGAAGTTATCACCTAAGAACTTCTTGAAATATGCACAAGCATCAACATAATTTCTTTTGGATCCATGATCTGTCATAAAGAAATCAAAATTTTGATACCATTACCTTTCCATATAGGCTTTTCTTCAAAATGTAGACTAAATTTTCCTTATCTTTAGCTTAAAAACCTTTTGGTTCCTCCATGTCTATCTCTTATTTCAAATCTCTATGCAAGAAGGTTGTTTTAACATGTAATTGTTTGAGTTTGAGACCAAGTAGGTAGTTAGGCCCAAAACTGTTTAGATTGAGGTCCTCTTAATTATTGGTGAAAAGATTTCATCAAAGTCTGTACCCTTTTTCTCCTAAATCTTTTCACTACCAGCCTTTCCTTATGCTTTACTAGCTTGTTATCAACTCTATTTATCTTGAACACCCAATTATTCTTCAATGCCTTTTTGCCTTTTGGAAGCTTTACAAGCTCATATGTATTATCCTACTTTAGAGAATCCATATCTTTCTTCATAACTCCGAGACAGAGATCTTTGTCTTCACAAGATGCAATCTCTTGCACATTCTTAGGCTTCCCCTCAGTAGTAAGTAATAGGTATTCAAAACTTAGATACAATGTAGAAGGCCTTTTCTCCCTTGTCGATCTTCGAAGTTGTGTTTTATTAGCTGTTAGATCTAATTACTCCCCTTGCTCATTTGTAGCACCCTACTCTCATAGAGCATATCCTTAAACATACTAATGGTATTTAAGAACATACGCTACGAGGGTGGTGCACTAGGACAGTTAGTCAAACTCAATACAAATTTTTTAACGAATCACACGTATCGAAAAAATCATTTCAATTTTCACAATGAATTTAAATTCACGTAACAACACATTTTTAGTATAGCTAAAGCTCACTTTGGCTTATTACATTCATAAATGTACTCAGTCATGATTGTCATTACACTGTACAATTCACATAAACACTGTGCATTATTTGTGAATACAATTCAAATTATAAAAGGATTGTAGATATATGTAAATGCAAGCTAATCCCGACCTCTATCTCTTTTGCGAATATAGTGGATATACTCCAACTGATGTAACTGGGTATCCCTTGAACCTGAAAGGCAACGTTACAATTTTGGTAAATTTTGCGAACTCAATGAGCGGATCATCCTCGATGGCTCACTCATATCACATAATACAAAATACTTCACAATTCACATTCAGTTTGCAGATAAGTATTAATGCATATAGCACATCAATTCATTAATTCTTCTTGTAGCATCAAATAACATTTTGTTCACTTATTTCACATTTCACATTCAAAACATTCAAACAGTTCATTTCGATCATTTAAAATGTACATATCAATTATATATGCAATGATCATGAGTCTCACTTTCAATTATTACATTGTTATGATCGAGTAATTGTAACTTTCCTGTATCCATTATGGATACTGGGCTCATTAATAACTATCCTGTATCTATTGGGGATACCAAGCTCATTATATATAGTGAGCCTTTGGCTCTTAATCTTATTCTGAGCTTTAAGCTCTTTTTTGGTGGCTACTCTAGTCACAACTCCCTTTATCTGTTCATGCATTCATGTAATGAAATGCATCATATCACATAAGTTCAATCAGTCACTTTATTTCACTTTACGCATTCACTTTCATATATAATCGGATCTAAGCCTGGCATTCAACAAATAAGTTGAGAATCACTTATTCCTTGCTCATTCACATTCAATGAAGCACTTTTAATACATTCACATTTATCAAACTCCCTGGACTGTTAATTCCAGAATTATCACATTCACATTTACATCAATAATAATTTAATATAGATGCTCAAATAAAACAATTAATTAAGAGGAGACTATCTAGGTCGACTCACAGTACGCTTCAGATTAGCATTAGCTTCCATGATTCAGAAACGTCTGGATACTTACTTTCAATCATGTGTCTCAACTTAATGCAATACACATTGTACACACATTAGTAATTTGCACAACCATATAAATATTCAATTATACACATATTCATGTATAATGCATGCTCATAGCTTATTCGTAGATTACACCTCAAGAACACTTGCTTATTATAATATCATAATTCAATTAGTCATCATTTCTTTTCTAGTATTATATGATCACATAATATTCAATTCTTATTCACCTTCACTTAATACATATTACTCATCTCCTTTGAATCATAACTATAATTATATGAACACCTTCATTCCCATGATACTCCTTCTTTCCCAGATTTTGGTAATTTAATATCAACAATTCATTCACTATATTATATCCTTATTTATCAATCTAAACATTTAACACATTTAATCACTTAGTCCCTCATCAATTAGGTTCATTTTAAGTCTCATTCAGGCCTAAAAGCACCTAACAATTTATTGTTTCAATCATCACTTAAAAGAAGCATAATTCACTTAATAGCCATTCCCACGATCGTGGATGGCTTCCCACGATCATGGGTTATGTTAATAGAACATTTCAGCCCCTTTTTGCATTCCCACGATCGTGGGTTGTCATATCCAAAAGTTTTCAGCTTTTCAACTTTGTTTTTAGGACAAGTTTTTGAGTCAATTTTGTATGACTATTATGACATAGAAAATGAGGTATTTAGGCAGCACCTTCTTCTAAACAAATGTTCCTATATGTCTTAAGTTTATAACGACATATAGTTAATATAGTTTTCTTCAGTATTCTATGAGTTATACCCAAAATACTAAAGAATGTTTTCAAACGGCAGCAACACCTAGTATTCAACTTCAAGCCAAATTAAAAACCATTAGGGATAGAATTCAAATTTAATTCCTTCATAAACATTGTATCCATATGCCTCTATTTTAATCTAAATTAAAAACCATCCCATTTGGATATCTACAGATCAAGATATGGTCAAAATACAGATGCCTATTCAGTGAAAACACTCCATCTAACATATTCCAGCACACTTCATCATCATTTTCATCCTAGTTCATCTCTTTTCAAGAACATCACATAAACATCCTTCTTAAGTAAAATTTTCACTTTCATTATATGAAAATATAACTTAAATCTACTTATTTTCTCATCCAAGTTACAACATATCCTTCATCACCATTTTATGATCATGCTAGCTCTAATCCATCATCAATATGTTTCATTTAACAAACCAAGAAGAATAATGACATATTACTTACTTGTTTTGGCTCCAAAGTTAAAGATCACGTAACCCTAACTCCCAAACATCACACAATCATAATCATTTATGAAGGAGAGATAAGGTTTTTCTTGTGACAAGATGAAGGAGATAACATGTACTTGAAGAAACAAAGTGAAAGAGTTGAACAAAATCAATGTGATGAAGGTTAGTGAGAAAATGTCATGAGGTAGAGAAGAAAAATGAAGAAAGAAATGAAGAAGAGAAGAAAAGAGAGCATATATTGAAAATGAGAGTGAAATACCCTAAGGTTGTTCTTTCAAGATATTATCACAGTGGGTCACAAATATGGAGATTAAAAATGCTTGGTGATTATCATAACACATGTCGTGACACTCACCTCTTAATATCCAAAATAAATGCTAATGCCTTCTTATTCATGTTACTACATATCCCTTAGTAATCAATCCATTTGTCTTCCAATTTCTAATCCAGTTATCTCCCAATTTTCAATGACACTTGTCATTAAATGCTAATGCCACTTTTTAATAATTTCTACTACCATTTGACACTTGTCTTGCCATTTGGCATTTTTCTTAATCCAAAAATACTCATAATTATCATAATTTTACCATATTTCACCAAAACAATTTTCAAGACATTTCATTCACTATTCACATCTTAATCACATCAAAATCATTTATATCCCAGAATATGTCAAATGAGTGCATGAACAGCCATTGTAATGTATGCAAATATCAATAATCACGTGTGTGTATGCTTATACTAGTGATATGTATGTAGACGTAATGCACCTCATATATTGTCTATTCTATTTATCATGTTTCTTGGTTTAGGTTCCTTATTCTAACCTTTAGTATGGAAACGGGATGTTACATCATTATCCTTAATAAATTCATTTTCAACATTGTCTAGATGTGTTTCATATAGCTCATCATTATCAGATTATATTTTATCACCACCAATGTGTGTTTGGTTATCCACTTCATCTTTTTCACTTGCAGATTGCTCAATTGTCGAAGGAATTAATGAAGAACTAACAATAACATATGATGAGTTGCAGTGTGATGACTTATCTCCTCTTAAAGGATCAACACCTCTCTCAAGCTCCTGGAAAACCAAATCCCTGCTCCTAACCACTTTTTGCTTCTCTAAGTTAGAGAGTCTGAGTTCAAACTAAGTACCACCTTGTCCAACAAAGATGCAAGGTATAGACTTTGATCTAAGTCTCTTTCTCTAATCCTTGGGAAAGAATCTAGCTACTTTGCAGCCAAAAACTCTTATATAATGATATGTGAGACCTTTACCAATCTACAGTCTCTTGGGAATCTTAAAATCCAATAGAATTAAGCGAACTCAATCAATTAATTAGATTGCAGTTTGAACTATTTCACCTTAAAATTTCTTTGGCAACGTGGACATTTTGAGCATGCGACAATCCTTCTATATAATGGTTCTGTTCATCCTCTCAGCAACCCCATTATGCTATAGAGTCCTCAGTTCGATTTTCTCAAGTCTAATGCCATGCAATGTACAATATTCTTCAAACATCTTGAAAGTATACTCCCTTCAATTGTCTATTCACAAGCACTTCAACTTCCTCTTAACTTTCCTTTGCACTATAACATGAAACTTCTAGAAAGTTTAAAATACTTTACTCTTAAAGTTCAAAATGTACGCCCAATTCTTCCTCAAAGCATCATTAATATATGTAACAAAATATTTATTACCTTGTAGTGACTCCTTTTCAATAGTGCCACATTACTTCCTTATAGATCTCTCATAAAAGAGACTTTATGCTCCTTTCAAGCCAAGCAATGATCGTTAAGATTAAGCGGTATTAAGTTTTGAATTGGGATAAGGCATTTACTAGACAGAAAATTTAATTCCTTCTCACTCATGTGTCCCAATCATCGTTGCCATAGATTTGGTGAAGTTTCCTTTTCGACCATGTATACTTCTTCACTACCACACACCTTTAAGTGTATCTTGTACAGTGAGTAACATAACTCCCCTCGGGCAACCATCATTACGTCTTTGGACAATTTTTACTTCATATCAATGAAAGTGGGTTGAAATCCTTTTTAATCTAATCCATTAGCTAATAATAGATTTATTTTAGATTAGGGATGTGTCATATCTCTCAAAGTCAGCAAGCATCTGACGTTTTCCTAAATTCAGATATCACCCATACCGACTATCTTGGTAGAATTTTGGTTTCCCATTTACACTTCTTAAATTTTTGCTCTTAAAAGTTTAAGAAGTGCTTCTCCGTTAGAACATAATGATGATATGCTCCCGTGTTAATTGACTATTATCAACTAAAATTACTGACCTGGAAGCATTGAATAGTTGCAGAAACTAAGGACACCCATCATTAGTGCGTAAAGTTATTGCTGTTGTATTTTTATTGTCACAATCATTTTGATGGTCTTGTTTTTTCTAATCCCTCTTCCATTTATAGTAGAACCTTATAATGTATCTTGGATTATCGCAATAGTGGAATATCTTCATGTCTTTGTAATCTATAGACTTTAAACGGTTCTTAAAATCATCATGAACTTTGGGACCCCTACTCTTGTTCCTTCGCTAACTTTCTATTATGAAATCCTGCATATTGTCAACTCCAATCTCCTTTCTTCTGATTTCTTCATTAAAGATACTCTTTAATTACATCCAAAAAAAGCATACCTTCAAGAGCTGAGTTATTAATCATCACCATCAGAATCTCCCACCTATCTGGTAATAAACTTAATAAGAATAAGGCTTAAAGCTTATCATCAAGAATGATTTTCATTGTAATAAGATTGTTGATTATTTCCTGAAAATCACTTAGATGCTCTGACATTGATTTCTCATCTTTCAACTGCAAGTTCATAAGCATCTTAATCAGGGAGGTCTTATTATGGGTAGTCTTCCTTTCATAGAAACCTTCTAGCTTCCTCCACACCTTAAAATGATATGTTTATTGAGACATGGTTGAATACATTGATATCAATTCATTGTCTAATAATGCCTGAGTTTTCCACTTTAACGTTTCTCATTCTCTATTTGACATCTTTTTTGGTTTTAAAAGAACATCATCCTTCACACTTTTGTCTACATCAGGAGGATTAAAAAAATCCTTGCAATCCAAAAGGTTCTCTATCATGGGCCTCCAAATCAAGTAATTTGATGATGTCAAATTGACTATAAAGTTATTTCCACCTTCCATTACAATGGCTCCAATACTACTTATTGGGAGACAATAGCACAAATCTCTAAAAGTTCAACCAAATATTAATGAAAAGAAGCACTCTTAAACATGAATAAGCAAAATAATATCAAAATAAGAATCATAAAGATGAAACAAACAATAAGATTTACGTGGAAAACTATCGAGCATAGAGGGAAAAACCATGGGCCAAATTGAAAAGTAAATTAACTAAACTCAATAAGGATTTATAAAAGTTTATCTCTCACCCCACAATGACAAGTTGTCTTGCAAAGTTCTAGGATTGAAATCAAAGTTGATGTCATAATAAAAAATACTCCAATTTATCCCAAAAATAATAAAAAGGATAAGAATATAACACTATTTTCCCTCTTTATTTTTCCTCACTTTTAGACTTTATGGCCTCTTTATCTACTAAAACCAGCATACTTTTCTCTTTTATATCACAAAATAAGATTTTCTACACTGTACATGGTCATTGACACGTGTATGTGGCTGTGTATCTTCAGCAACACCTTACTCGCAGTTGTCCATGGTCACAGAGAGTTACAAGTTTCCATACATGGTCGTGTATCTTCATACAGGCACGCACATGATCATGTATGTCTTCACTTTTTACACATTCTTTCACATGTTTTAAAAGACTTACACGATTGATACACAGGATTGTGTAAGTTAAAACATAGGCGTATAGCACTTTATATGATCATGTATCTCCTCAAAAGAGCTTCATCCATCTTGTCTTTACTTGTTCATCAGTTCCACAAACCATAAAGGCATCCACGATCACCAAAATCTCAAAAATAAGGTTGGACACAACAATTAAATTGTAACACCCCATTACCCTAAGGTACGTACCGGGACGCCCGTAGGTCATTCCGACACATAACCTAAGATAACGGAGC
>JANIIA010000002.1:26097406-26112821 GCA_027478495.1 Erythroxylum alaternifolium
TCCATTATCTTAGGTTATGTGTCGGAATGACCCACGGGCGTTCCGGTACGTACTCTAGGGTAATGGGGGGTTACATCTATCTTAGGTTTAGCTTCGTCTAACTCTTCACAAGTCCTCTCCATTTTTTTCCTTTTGAGTGTAAACTGATGAAAGAACACCTATTTGCAATGTAAAACGATCATTAAAACAAACATTAAAAAATGATTATATTTCTTAAACGTAACGTTAAATCCAGAATGGGAACCATGTCTATTTAAAAATGTCCACGTTAGCTTTTGGTGGAACCCACAATAATTTTTTTTAAATATACATGTCAACAAATAAATGACAATGCCTTAACACTATTAGTGGTTGGGATTCAATCTAAACATTTTCTAAATTTTAAGGTTCATTTTGAACTGTTTGTAAACATTAGGGTCCAATTTGAACACCGTAAAATGTTAGGGTCTATTTTGTACATTATTGTAAATGTTAGGGTCCATTTAGCTCTTTTGGACTTTGTTCTTCATTAATCATTAGGGGTATGGAATCTTAGGTGGATATGATGGAGTGGTAACATAAGGAGGGTACTCACTCATGTCTATATCTGTCTTCATCTTTTCTTGGTCATCTTCTAGGTAGGGTTTAGATCTTTTCTTCGCTAGTTACTCCAGTTCTTCCCCACTTATGAGTGTGATTGCTTTGAGTTTCTCCCTTGGGTTCACTTCAGTGTTGCTCAAGAAACTCCCCACACTTCTTGTAGATAATGCATTTTTTAGTTGACTCATTTAAACCTCCAAATTATGAATGGAAGAGGCATAGTTTTAGTTACTTGTTTGAACTTCTCTTCCAACTTCTTATGAGCGTTATCCATATTCATGAACTTGTCCAAGATTTTGTCTAATTTAGAGTCAGTAGAACTGGATTTCTCTTGTTGAAATCCAGGTGGCCCTTGACTTCGGAATTAACCGCCTACATTATTAGACCAAGAAAAATTCGAGTGGTCTTTTCACCCAGGATTATATATGTTAGAGTAAGGATTTTTTCCTCCTTCTTGACCAAATTATGCTCGTATATATTTGAGTCTCTCTATTTCATTATTTCTCATAAAAAAACAATCAATGGTATCACGTTTGTCTTGTCCATATAATGCACACCTATGCTGAATTGTTTTAACTGGAGCTAATGAAGAGGTTCTTATGCTATTAAGTTGTCTGTATTTATGTTATCCAATCAACAATAATGGCTCCCTTTTGATCTCAAATGGTTATTTGTTGTCTACTTTTGTCTAATTTCCAAAGACAACTATTTCTTGCCATCTTTTCTAAAAAATTCTCCGCTTCCTCAACTATTTTTTTCATTAAAGATCCTCTAGATGCTGCATCAATGTTACCCTTAAAGGTGTGTTGACTCTATTTAAAAGGTTTGCAATAGGAATTCTTTGGGTAAGTTTTGGTGAGGACATCTCCTTTACAAATCCTTATAACGTTCCCACACTTCATAAAGTGGCTCCCCATCACTTTATTGGAAATTTGTAACTTCCTTTATCAACCTTGTTGTCTTTGTGAAAAGGAAGTACTTGTCTAAAAACAAACGCACCAACTACTCCCAAGTTGTGATGTTTGTAAGGCTTAACAAATGATACCATGGCTTACCTTTATCCCTTAACGTGAAAGGAAAGAGTCTCATCCTAACGACATCTTCTGACATTCCATGATTTCAAAAAGTATCACATATTTCTTGAAAATTCACTAAATTAGCATTAGGATCCTTATTAGTTAACCCATAAAGCTGCACATTGGTTTGCAGTACGTTCAACAAAACTAACTTAATCTCAAATAATTTTGCTTACAATAGTGGTCTAATAATGCCTTGATGTGCAGTATTGAATCCTGGTCTTATAAAATCCATAAGGGTTCACTGTTAGTCTCCTTGATTGGATTCTTTCGCCGTTGTTTCTTAGATTGCTTCATCTTGCTTCCTTGCTCTTCAATTTGCTCGTTCTAATTGGGTGATATCATGTGCTAAAGTTTTGGTGATCTTACTTGAACTTCGAGTAACCCTTATATTCATACAGTAGCATAAACAAAAAAAAGGAAAAATTCCGTAGAACTAAGGAATTAAAATAATACTAAACTACCTCCCCGACAATGACACTAAAAGCTTGAGTAAGTTTTACCTAATGTAAAACCCTCAATATTTTGCAATTATACAGATCGTAAACTTGTTATAATTTAGGTATCGATCCCACAAGGAATTAGCTAAAACTAATTGAATCCTAACTTGGTCTAAGGTTAAAAAAATGTGATTTAAATGAAGACAAAAAAAATTAGAAAATTAAGCAATCAAATATGAGTTGAGTAAAATTAAAATTCAAAAATTAACACAGTCAAATTAAA
Organism: Erythroxylum alaternifolium; assembly: GCA_027478495.1. Taxonomy (NCBI): domain Eukaryota; kingdom Viridiplantae; phylum Streptophyta; class Magnoliopsida; order Malpighiales; family Erythroxylaceae; genus Erythroxylum; species Erythroxylum alaternifolium. The sequence continues at coordinate 26,099,785 of JANIIA010000002.1, forward strand.
TTGAGGATTTATCCACTTATCAATTAAGTTGCCATAATGAAATAAGAATGATCAATTATGAAAGTATAGGATTCATTCTATCGTCACTTTACTACTTCAGCCATTTTTTATTCAATCGGCATCAATCCTATATTTCTGAATGGATGATTACTCTCTCTTAGGACCTAATCATTTAACCCTAATTAATAATCCCTAATTGATTCTAAAATTCCAATTTTGCAATCTCTTGATTAACAAAAATAGCCTAATGTTTTCAACTAGTTCTTAAGCAATCTATCTAATAATCGGTCCTCACGTAAGGTCTCTCTTCGTATGATTATCGATTTGATATTTATATGACTTATTAGGTTGTTAACTCCCATTACCCAACCTACTCAGATTACTATCAATTTATTATCGAAGTATGAGCAACCATAAATATTATAACACCTATAACATTTTATTGAAATAAAAAACAATCAAGTTACAAAATGATTCAAAATGAAATCCTAAAATGAAATTAGAACATCATCAACATGTTCACCATTCTCAATCCCAGTTCATACATCAATATGGAAGTAAATAAAAAAAGAAAGATAGAAAGAACTTGATTGGACTAGTCTTGAACGATTGGACTGTTGTTGTTGGTCCTTTTCTCTCCTCTTGATCTTCCTTGACTCTTTCTTAATTTAGTACAATAGAGGCTGCTTATTTTAGTCTCTTTTTGTTTTTTTAATATCTTTGGGTTAATTTTAGGGCTTTCCTAAGTCATTTTGTTCCAAAAATAGCCCTAAAATGTCAAAAAGATTCAAAAATGATCACCCTTGGAAAGTGTCTGTCACGATCATAATAGGGGCTGTCATGATCATGACACTGCCAAATTTTCTTTTGTCATGATCGTGACATAGGGTGTCATAATCATGACCTGGGAAGAACCTTTTGTCATGATCGTGACACTGATATCACGATCGTGACCATGCCTTTTAGCCCAAGCATGCTCCAACTTCCTTCAATCTTTATTTATTTGGTTTCATTCACTAACAAATGCACCAAAAGACCTCAATAAACTATAAATATAGAAATTTTCCAAAGATAATTAAATGAACAAGCCATAAATACCATAAGATACAATAAAATATATTTAAAATAAAATAAAACTAAAATATAAAATATAAAAAAATCTCTAGAATAATAACATCCAAGTGTTCCTAATATCATTATCCTTGGTAACAACACAAAAAACTTGATTGTTTTATTTTTATATCAATATAATTTTATCGTAAGTGAACGAAGTAGTTGTAGCTAGTACTGAAAAGGATAGGTTGATCTTACGAAGATAGTGATTACTAGTTGTTACCTTTCTCCTATTACCTAGCCTAAGGATTGATTTTGGCTTTTAATAAAGAAAATTAAAACTTAAACAATTAAAATAAAGTAGGCAACAGTATTAAACATAGAGATGAAAGAAGTCACTTAAGAAACAATCTATATCAAGAGTTTGTGACTAGGTTATGAATCCCTCTAAAACCCTCAATAATTAACCTTTTATTATGCAATTTTTTATTGACTATTGGACTATGGTAATTCCTATCATATGCTAATAACTCACTTGAGACTACTAACAACTAACTTAGAATTATCAACTAATATTATTCATGTTAAAGGTACTAAGATTGCTTTACCGATTTGTGAATTTTACTATTAAGTTTGAACCAAATCTATAGGATTTATATCGACCTATCTCTATTTTACAATCAACTTCATTCAATTATAGTAGATCTATCCATCCATAGACAAGATTTCTCAATCTTTATGTTATGAAATCATATTATGTACTAATATTCCAGATTTACTAGAACATATATTAAAACATAATTAAATCACAATAGATCAATCAAAACAATTACGTTTGATAAAAGAATCAAGATATTTTATAGCACAAACTAGTGTTCATCTCACGTAAGCACTAAATATGTTTAGTTACATATCATAGAAAATGAAATCAAACACAAACTGAAAGAAAAAAAGAATAGAAAACAAAGAGTTCATTATTCTGAATCTCCCTTTATCTCCTATCAAATGCTTTTGCAAGTTTGAGGTAGATGTTGTAATCGATTGGATCTTTTGATGATTTCTTAGTGTTTTCTACTTCTTTAGATCAATATCGTCCCTTCTAGATGTTCTCTATATATGGAATCATCTCCAAAAGTTTACTCTCCCTTTTTGCCTCTGATCACATCTTTTTATAGTAAATTGTAGGGTTTTTGGGAGATACATAGCCTAATACATAGGCATGTACTAGACCATGTATAACCCAAAATCTCCAAAATTGTAATTTTGTATAGGCTAAGAGACTTCCATGATCATAAACACAGTCGTGCATCCCTTGTTTTCTTTATATCTTTGTTTTTTGTCTCGTTTTAATCTAAATTCTTCTCTTTTTAGTTTACAAAGGCAATTATATACTATAAATACACTTGGAGAAAATTAAGTACCAAATATACAATAAAATTATAAAATATCAAGAAAAAAATACATCAAATATAAGGTATAAATATAGTGAAATTAGCATCTATCATATGTAGATCCATCTATATGTGATTCAGATTATCAAGGCTAGATAGATGACGATTTTAATAGTGATGATAAAGTTTATATCCCTTGATGGATAGAAGGGTCTAGTAGAAAGTCAAAATCTTCATGCCAAAAAGCAAAATCAAACCTAAGCATGATAAAGATGATGGCTCAAGAGTTTGGCTGAGTTTGAGGAATTTTAAGCCTAGAACAAAGAATCTCTTTGAACTACTAAAAGTAGTTGGAGAAGAACACTTGATCCAACAAAGATGCTCTGTGCCAATAATTTCTTCAATCCCTAAGGAGATCCCCAAACCATTACCTTGTATGATGATGAGATCGTATGAGGAAGTATTTTCTATCTTTGGAAGCCCAGAATAATAAAACTCCTAGAGCTTTTGTAAGGCCATACTCAATATCCACAGGTATTAATCCACACGATAATCATGTACCTATTTCTCCAGTAGAGAAAGTACTAAATTAATAGATATAAAATGTTATAGCATAAAACAATGTCCTCCACATAATTGATTCAAAGCTTAATGGTCTATCCTAATAGATACAAAGACTAAATTCAAAAGTTGATGTTATATATCTCTAAGTACAACAATTACATCAATGATTGCTTAATCAAATTGCCCAACTTAATTTTTATTTGAAAAAATATATTGACCAGAATTATTATGGACTAGAGTTCTCTAAAAAGGAAAGAGAACTTCAAAAAGTTCTAGAAGAGTTCAAAAGACCTGAGCCAGATGCGGAAAAAAACAATCTAGAGCTATATATGGTCTTACCCCTCGACATTTTCAACTGTAAGACCTACCTATAACACTCCATCCTATCCTAATGCTATTGACTATGGAAAAGTCTTCAAAATTTCTTATCTATTGATCAGAAAAAACCTTTGCAAAACCATAAGAACCTTCTAAGCCAAACCTGCTAAGAAAAGAAATTTCATTAACTTCTTTACTTATCAATACACTACCAACTTCTCCATCTAAAAGAAAGACCTTCCCTAGACATTATAAAAGAACCTATGCCCAACCAAGAATTCATAGCTACACTTAAACCAGTTCTAGATAGCTCTGGAAGTCACACAGTACCAGATAGCTTTGACGGTCATACTGATAACTAAGACTCTGATTCTTTTATAGAAAACTCAAAAAGCTCAAAACAGCTTGCAAATCTCACTCAGATATCTCAAATGATGATGGTTCTTCCATACTTTTCTTAACCTCACACAAAAATTGAACCTAGAGATTGAAGATGTTGAGTTAATGGTTGAACTAATCAAACCATAAATACCTCCTATCTACAAACCTAGTTCAGGTTTATGGTTCACATTCGATGATGTCCTACTAACAAAATGGAGATATTGACTGAATGAATTCAGTGCCTAGATAGATCATCAAATAAAAAGGCATAATATGTCTCTTAAAGACATCATGAGAGAATTTGTTTCCAGAATGATAGGAACTTTAAGAGAATGGTTCCAAAGCCTTGGTGAATACAGTCTCATGGAAGCCTTACAATTTTCAGAAGCTAGTTCCTTGATAGGAATGATTTATAAAAAGTTCATTAGAGATTTCCAACTTATTGATTGATAAAGTAGACATAATTACTTTGTAAAAAAGTAATGCTCTATGAATAAAAAAGATTCGCAAAAGCATTTCTGAAAATATCTTTAAAATATTATAGGCTCAGTGGCTTCAATTATTTCAATCTTTGGTACACGTTCATTGCTTCCCTTGCTAATGAGTTACAACCTGAATTACAAAGAACTATCAATTCTCTTCATTAAGACTGACATGTCATTATGCCAAAAGATGCCCAAAAAAATTAAAAAAATATGAAAATCTTGCCATTCATTAATGCTATAATGCTTATAAGAGATGACAAGGACATAAAATCTCTTTTTGAAGAACATTCTAGTGAGGATGAAAAGACATTATTCATATTACCTGACTATGAATCCACTGATGGTGAAACCTCTTCGCTTAATGAAGAAGATGATGAACCAATGTACAAGATGAAATAGTCTTGTTTCAAGCTAGAGCCCAGGAAGCCGGTAGTAACACATCCATATATCAAGCTCTAGTTGCTTATCATAAACCAATCCCAGCTATTAGTTACATGGATATGGGCTCTTACATAATTTTAATGAAACCATATGTTGTTCATACGAAAGAATGACAAATCCTTCATGATAGAACTTATCACAAAAAGAAGGATTAAGATAAATTTATTCCTAAGTTGTATCGTATGGAAAAAATATCAACAAGTAATCTTCCTCATCCTAACATACTTATTAGGATAGATGATTATTTTCAAGTAGAAAAGTTATAGATCCTAACAAAAGAGATTGGTTACAGATAAGATTTTCATGAGTACATTAAAGTTCACAACATCTTTAAGCTACAAGGTATTCCTACCAGATATGAAGATATTAGAGACTAGAATTTACAATATTGTTCGAAAAGCCATGAGCAATTCAATCATCCATATCCATTATGGCAAAACTATGAATTTTATGTCCAATTATCATTTAAAAAGAAGGAGGGCATTAATCCCATAAAGGCCATTCATCTAAGAACGAATCTAGATGACTTAAAATGGTATAAGAAGAATGTGGTATAGTTTTAAAACAAGGACTGATTGAGTCGATCAAATTAGATTAGGCATGTCAAGCTTTTTATGTGGAAAAAATAATAGAAAAGAATAGTAGGAAAAAGAGGTTAGTTATTAATTACAAGCCTTTAAATCATTTTCTTTAAGATGACAAATTTCCTCTGCCAAAGATAAATACATAGGTGTTATTTTTGAAAGAGGTTGAAATATTCTCAAAGTTTGATTTTAAAGCTGGACTTCAGCAGTTAGGTATTGACCCAAAGGATTAACATAAAAGAACATTCTACATTCTTAATGCCCAGTAGCAATGGACAGTTATGCCATTTGGCCTAAAATTCGCCCCACCATTGTTTCAAAAAGCTATAAAAAGGACTTATGGTAGTATCTTATCAAGTGATTTAATTTATATTGATGATATTTTACTTTATTCTTAAATTCAAAAAGGACTTATGGTAGTATCTTATCAGGCCCTATTACGAAAATTTTTGGAACTGAAAAAGAAGTATGGGATTATGCTCTCAGTTTGCAAAGAAAAATTGGTTCAGATTATATAGAATTTTTTGGCATGAAGTCTCATGATAGTTTCTAGCATCGGCCCAAATATAACTGGTAGACTATTAAACTTCCTGATACAAACCTTACTATTAAATAGATACAGCATTTTCCAAACATCGTGAATTATTTTAGAGATTTTATCCCTCATTTGTTAAAACATATTAGCCAACTATCAAAGTTATTAAAGAAAAAGCTACCACTATGAGGTCTTGACCAAACAAAGGTATTCAAGTAATTAAAGAAGATTAGTTAGCATCTACCTCCACTAAATATTCCTAATAAGGAAAAATTAATCTTACAGATTCATGCTAGTGAAGATTTCTAAGGAGCAATCTTAATATAGGAGATAGAAGGACAAAGGTTTTACTATGAAAATGCTAGAAGATAATTTAAACCCTTAGAAGGGTATTATCATGCAATCTACAAAGAGATTCTGGCAGTCAAAAAAGATATAGAAAAGTTCAATTTCCACTAACCCTTATCTCTTTATAGTAGAAATGGATAATACATGATTACTAAAGATACTAAATCCAAGCAAAAAACTTATGACAGAGAGCTAATTGCTTCGTTAGAAATATTGATTCTCTCATTATAAATTCACAGTTCACCACATCAAAGGCCACCAAAATATCCTAAATGATTTTTTCTCTTGGTCTTAAAAGCATATCAACCTCATCACTCCTTCCAAAAATATTCCTCTTATTCTTTTAATGGATGACCTACCCAGCACTGTAAAAATAAAAAAATTCTTTCCTCTCGTTGCCAGTGCACCTACTACCATTGATGAGATAACTTCTCTTGCTTGGATAAGCCCTTTTTATTACCTCCACTTCTTTCTCAACTAAGCAAAATTACATTGTTTTCCTTCTTTGTTTAACATTCAGGAGCCATATCTCACTATTTTTTTAATCAATGGCCCGCTTTTAGAGAATGCATTGTAGTACTTATGGTCAATATCTACTCCCTATATATATGTTATCTCTTTTCCTCCGTTATGAGTATATCAATATTTATTTGATAAAGAAAATAAAAGTTCCCTCTTTTGGATTTTCCTTGAGTAGTACCAACCACTGATAAGATGGAGGATGTGATTTTCATAGGTTACTAAGGATCTCAAGTTATGGGCGACTCCATTAAAGAATCAATCCACCCAATGCTTCTTTATTCTTCATCAACAATTGAGCACAACACATGATGGATCTACCTACTTTGATAATTAGCAATATTTTTAGCATACTTTATTATAACGACCTTTTATAATGAAAATGTCTTTAAAAGTCTTAGGTGTTTACTTAAAGATCTAAACCATTTTCCTAAATAGCATCACAATTATATCTACTGCTATTGGACCTTACCTAGGAGAATTCATTCCTGGAGAACCTTAAATGCCAGACTTGGACATTCTAGAAAGCTCAATAAACTTGAGGTTTGACATTACGAGACCACCATCTCAAACTCAAGCCTCCTTGTTCCAAGATGTCCAAGATCCATATGATGATATTCTTATCATCGATGAAAAGGATCTAAATAAATTTTTGAAAAAGTGACACACAGAGGAAGCAAGTGCCACTAAGAGATAGAGAACAACAAGTGATGATACAAACAGCACAAGTGGAGGCTTCCCTGTCGAATTTACATTCATGGCAGGAACCTATTAGATGAAGATGATGACTAGGATTCCTATTATTATTATGGTCCCTCTACTTAATTGTTTTTATTTATGCTTAGGTGTTTTTTATGATAAGACATCATTCTTATCCATTTACTATATGATGCGACATCATTCTTATCTATAATAGCTTATGTGATGTAGTTTTTGTCCATTTAAGGTGTGAACTGACTTTGATATTATCTAAAGAGGTTTATTTTTTGTAATCTCCATTGCCTATACAAGCAAAGGACCTCCTCTATTGTAACCAAGTTTCCATAAGTTTAAATTCAAGCTAGTTTTATCAATAAAAGTTGTGTGTTTCCTGTGACTTCTCTCTAAGATCTTTCTCTCTCCTCTTAAAGCTTGCGTATTTGATAAATTTACTTCTATCATATAGAGATACAAGTATGCTTTACACCTGCCTTTGTATAAGGATTCTGTTAATCGGAAAGTATTGTACCTATGATCCTATTTGAGTTATAAGTTATATAGGGAGGATTAGTCAGCTTAGATCCCTAAAAGATAGGCCTTGAGAGTTGACACTTGTTCAGAAGAAAGGACTTATGTATCTGCTACCAAAATTAGGGTCTTAGCTATAGTCTTCTTTTTATATCTTGGAGTTCTCATAGAGGTCTGCTCTATCATATTGCCTAATATCACCGTAACCCTCTAACTAGGGTACTTGAGAGGGTTAATTCAGGGGACATTGAAGATGAAGGAGAAGAGAAGTTGGTCGGAGAGAAGAAACAACCACATTTTTATTAACCAGATAATATTAAGAAAAGAATTTGATTAAAATGAATAACATATTAATATGTATGTCGCATCACATATATACTACATTTAATTAAATGTCTTGATAAGTCAAGACCCAATAACGATAATATTGGATTCCAAAATCCCCATGACTAGCCTTAAGGTTAAGGGTTCTTTACACTAGAAAAGAGAGAGTTTTTCTGAAATTAAAAATTTTCTTTTAAAGAACAAAATTAGGGAGATATTTTACAAGACATCATTTTTATCTTATATTTAATTATTTAAATGCACAAAATACAATCTAGAAATAAGCTTTGGCAGTTTCGAAGCAAAAGAGAATTCATTTATCAAATGGATGATTTAGAGACTCAGTTTAAAATGAAAAGGAGCTTGTACGTGTATTTGAAATGCAAGTTTGGTCCTCTAGATGTAGGTATTAATCAGACAGCCATTGATAATTTCACTCTCTAAAACTCCACCATCACTCGGTGGTTTCTAATAACTCGTAATGGGTACAATCACTTAACTTTACTTCTTAATATGAACCATCCTTGCATCGTTGGTTAAATCTTTATAAAAAATTTTTATTTTTAGCTCAAAATAATTAAAATAGATTACTCATTTTATGTTATATTGACTTGTATGTTTCTGGTTCTTGAAGAATCCATGAATTTATTGTCCCCTTCTCTTTCTTTACAACTTGGCCTAACTTTATTCTCATGATTAAAAAATTTTGCCATAACATAGCATCCTTCTTGGATTCACAAAATATGTAATAGTCAAAAAGTTAATCAATAAGTTAAATAACATTATGAATACAACAAGTAAGCATAATTTTCTTGGTCAAAACCAATGGCACAAGCGAACGTATATCAGAAAGGTAAAAGAGAAATAATTTTCTAAATTCTTTCTTATTTTATAAATTAATTTTCAATAATTAAAAAGATTATAATATTAAAACTCTAAAGGAAAATAATCTTAATACAAATTATCATACAATTATATGTTATTACAGAAGACACTATTTATATAAATACAATCAAAATTCACAAGCCACTTAATAATTTATGTTAAAATTTTTAAGATTGTTAGATGGTTTGGTGAGACCTTACCTCTCTAATATGTCAATTTCCTTTCTTTATGTTCTTGCTTTACAAGTCTAACTTATGCTCTAATTACTCCAATGTAGCTCGAATTTTCCCTTTCTCGATGTTGTGAGCAGCTACCGAAGTTACTCACACTAATTCACACCCAAAATCCCAGATCTTATGGATGCTGATCGAGGTAAGTTTTAATCTTATAAGCCCTCAATATTCCACAAGCACGCGGTTCGTAGCATAGTTTAAAGGTGTAGATCTCACGGGAAGGAGAGTAATCTAATTCTAAAATTTAAAGGCAGAAAAACTATAAAATTGAAAATAAAATATACAATAGAAATTAATTACGAGAATTGAGTTTAACCAATAAAATCAAAAATTAAAAAAGTATTAATAAGTGAGCGATATGCAACCATAATAGAAACCATCCTAAGGAATTTGCCAATTTATGAGAAAGGGGATTTTACTTATCATTCATGCTAACCTAGCCAATTATGTGTCAACGAAGTGTCAGTTCTAGACTATCCTAGGGCTGATTACTCTCTCTCGAGTTATAATCATTATACCTTAAATTATAAACCCTAGTTGGATTATAGAATTTGTAGTCTCTCAGTTCACAAATTATCCAAAATCCTAATTAGATCTTAAACACTCTGATAAACTATCGGAACATCGCATGTGATCTCTCTCTACATGATTACCAATATGATTTTATACGATTTTTATTAAATTACCTAACTCTCATTAATCCTATTTAATCATTTTTCATTTAGTTCATCTGGTCAGTTTATTACCGAATTATGCAAAAATGCAATCAAATCATGATAATAAACACAATTAACTAAATTATCATTAAATCAAAATAAAATCTTGAAGGAAAGTCTAGAACATCATCAATATTCCAAATCCTATCATCATACTATCCGTCTCGATTTTATACATAAATAAAATCAAAACGAAAAGGAAATAATGACTTAGAATAGACAACGGAAGGTAGCGATGTTGGGAAACCTTTTGATCTAGGAAGTACATCAAGTCAGCTTCTTATTTCTTTTCCTTCTTCTTCTTTCTCTCTCTCAGTATTCTCTCTTTAGGGTTTAAAGTGTGGCTAATGCAAAAGCTCCTTTTCTTAATGTTCTTTAAATAGTCTTTTATGTAATGGGTAATTTAAGGTCTTTTAGGTTCAAAAAATCCCTAAATTTGAAGTTTGTAAGTGACTGCACGTCTATCTGACACAGGCCATAACTGCGGCCCACATCTGAGTCTTCTGTCATGATCGTGGGCCGTTGTTTCAGCCTTAATGTCTTCTGAAACTCCTATATTCTTCAATATTGACCCTGAAACACTAGCAAACATATCAACGTACCTAAAAAACATAATATTTAAGCTCAAAAGCTTGTACTAACTCATAAAACACTTAAAACACAAATACAAACTAAAACAATTCTAACCTAAATACATACTAAATGATTGAACTAACGACTAAACACCTATCAAACTATGTCCTAAAACATGATGCAATTTACATATATAAAGTTCCCCACATTGAAACGTTTGCTTGTCCTCAAGTAAACAAAACAAAAAACAACACAAAAAACACAAAGCACATACTGCAATAATAAGGCAACGGTTTCAACTTCATGAAACAAATTTAATTCTAAACACAATCATTCAAGTTGTTTTAAATTATTAACATGCTAAATTTGCATCTAGGAACTCTGGACTAAATATATAAATTAAAAAAAACTTAGATGTCAAGTTTATTCACCCTTTTCAATTGAACACACACATTAATAATTATTTGGTCAATCAAACTTTGTAACTAAACCTAAGTATATTTTCATGAAAAGTTAAGCTACTTACAAGTTCAGTAGGTTTTTATTAGAAAACATTCTTTTTTGTTACTTTTTGTAAACATAGACCTAGTCTTTTTACACAAAAGCAAATATTGGTGATGAATGTCGATCCGGTTCTCAACTAAATCATGTTTTTCATAAGTTTCTTAGTTGGAATGTCATTATAGCATTTTGATGCGAAGGCACATATTTATGGTACGTATTGTTCTGGTTACTCTACTACATCATGTTCTTAACTAGCTACTAACTCTATTCATAACTCGAAGGCCAGCGGAATAGTCTTTTATTTAAAATTTACAAACATTTTTCTTTTTTTTAATGCCTACCTTATTGCTTTAGCTACTCGTTTTCATTTAAAAATACTAGCAAAGCTACTTAGTCAAAATACCTAAAATTATGAATGAATGTGACAACTTATATGGTGATAAACTAACATTCAATCCTATTTAGCTTGCATATTTTAGCTAAAGAACTCAAATCACTAATTTCGCGAGGTAATGACTCTTCACAACCTAATGGATTATGCTCAAAATTAAATCAATTTTGTTCCATCTAAGCCACCGATACATTCACACAATTCATAATATCCAACCTAAACACACTAACATAACAATATCCAAAATTCACACTCAAAGCAAAACACATAACCCTGACCATACTTGAACAACACATTGCCCTCAATGTGATAAGGAGACAAACAAATACATACGGAAGGAAATAACATAAAATAAAACAAAAAAATAAAAACTAAATTTAAATAAAACAAAAAAATGGTGAGGTATTGAGACTAAATCTGCCTCACGCTTAAGATTGTTGTCTTATCTTGGAATTGCTTAAAGAGAGTAAGAGGATTACTTCAAATCATTAAATTTTTATTTAAAATTCAAAACAAACATAACTAAACACAACAATTTAAATCTAACTATTGAACCTACTAATTTATAGTCATTAACCTGACCTTGTATAATTAGAAACTCATTTGGGATCAATTTTTAGCGGCTTGCTTCTACTCTTTTCATTCAACATCATTTTTGTAGGCTGTAAGTATGCTAAAAATTTTAAATTGATCATAAGGACAATATTGATAAGCTCAATAATGTCCTTTTTTAGTGAACTGTTAACAAAATGGGGATTAACAAAACTCCCTGAATCTTCCATTGAATCTAGCAGTTTTCCCGGTAAGAGAGGGTAAGTTGTTCTCTTCCTCATTCTTCTTTAACTTCTTGAACAGAGACTTCCATAGATTCTTCAAACTTGGTGTTTGTTTTCAACTGTTCTTCATCCTCTTGTTCCTTCAAAGATTCGAGAATATAAATTTTTTTCAATGATTCTTCTTCTTCTAGATTCTTTAATACATCGTTCATGTTGAATATCACTTGGTCATCACTAATCCAAAAGATGAGGTTCTCTTCATGGACATCTACCCAAGTTTTTTATATGTTCAAGCATGGCATACCAAGATCTAGGGAATAATAACGAGGGTTGTCATTCTTTTCTTCATCCTCTTTCTTCATCTCTCGATCTTCGACAAGATGGGGTTCAGCTTAATTTTCCACTGGTTTTCTTGCTCTTCCCTATTTCTAAGTATGATAACGTTATATTGGTCTCATTGATGTAATTTCATATTACTTAGAGAGTTTTCCACACTTCTTTTATAAAATCCACGGGAAAGTCGTCTCACTTAAATCTTTATGTTGTGAATAAAGGAGGCATGATATTTTGTTACTTGATCAAATTGCTTATCCAATCTCTTCTGGATCTCTTCCATGTTGTTTGATTGGAAAAAGAAAGCATGCCATATTTGGAGAAACGGTAGATTTTAAAACTTTTTCAAAATTATTTTTCCAGCGGAAGCAACAAATCTAAATCATCATGCCAATCCATACATGATATGGTATAAGGATAATAAAAAACATAAACAAGATGAAGAGTATTACCGAC
>JANIIA010000002.1:26112921-26132814 GCA_027478495.1 Erythroxylum alaternifolium
ACTACTACTACTACTACTACTACTACTACTACTACTACTACTACTACTACTACTACCACCACCACTACTACTACGACCACTACTACTACTACTACCACTAATCAATATTTCACCTAATGGTATGATTGTTGCTTTGGGTGCAAGAGGTCCTTAGTTTGATTCTTAAAATGGGCAATGTACATCACTTTAAGAACCATTAACCATTTTATTTTTAAAGTCTCACAAAATTTTCACATAAGCATCAATATTAAGCAACAAATGTATCATACACAAGGACTTGGAAAGTAAAAGAATGGAAACAAATATTGGGAATTAATGTTCATAAGAGCTGCACCACAGAAAGAAATTATATATATTGAGAATAAATAAGCACTTAACTCTATTATAGAGAAGAGTTCAAATAATAACCAATTTTTGTATATCACAAAGCTAAATCATTAACAATTTGCTTACTAAGGATGTTAATAATAGAGAACGATCTAAGTAATGAAATAAAATATTACAGAATTCAATGTAATATTTAACATTCTCTTAAAATCCAGCCAAGATACTTAAGTCTAAGAAGAAAAAAAGGGGATTAAAAGGAAAAAAAAACCAAAGTCATACAATATTTACTATCATCAAATGTAGTTGGAGATTAAAAAAGAGAAAAAAATACTTGGGAAGCGATAGCCTCGACTAAATAAAGAGTGCAATGGAGTTGAGAAGTAATAGCGGATGAAGAGAGGAGAAAGAGATGTAGTTAGAGATGTAGACAAAGAGAGGAGATGAAGAAAAGAATGCCTGAGAAATAACAGCCCACTGATAGTGAAGACTTTCTCAGTTGGGGGAAAATTAGCTTTTTATAAGGTATTGGTAGTTAGGTGGATAAGGAGGGTTAGGTTATTTATAGGTTAGGTTCGAGTCGAGCAAAAGGATAGGGTCAGGTTAAAGATTAGATCCATATCACCTTAATTTTATTAGTTAACGTGGAACACTTTTGACATATTAGAAGTTCTGTTAGTTTTTTTATAGAAGTCAACTCTAAAGTTTGTCTTTTTTTAGAAAATTTAAATTATAAGGAATTTTTCTTTGATAATTCTAAAATATAAGAGTTCTTCTAAAATTTCCCTAAGTACATGGAGGTTTTGTTCTTTTACCCCAAAATTCCAATTATTGAACACACTTGATTATATATAATGAAATAATAAATTTAAAGTACGTATTCCCTCCATCAAAGTGTACAAATATATCAACTGCCACTTCTAGATGCATGATTTAATCTAATCAAATTCTTCAAGTATAGTTAATCCATATTATCACCAAAGTGTTTACTATCTAGTGCACATATCAGACTTTACATGTCAGTCCTTCATATAATTCTTATGATTAAATATATGGTGATTACGACTAAACACAACAATTAAGAATAAGATAATAAATTCAACCAATTAATAATAAAAATATATTAATAATTGAAAAATCTATATAAGCTACATTTATAACCCTAGTTAAGGTTTCTAGCCATTAAACATAATAAAAATTAAATATTAACAAATAAAACTCAATATAAAGAAAAGAGTTGAAGAAAAAATTGACAGAAGTTGTCATTAACTTCTCCAATCTTGCTTTAAATCTTCCCCTAATGCTAAGAAAGAATGAAATATTCTAAAAACTAAACAAGAGTCTTCTCAAAAGTCTATTAAAAGTCCTTTAAGTTAATTATACTATAAGTATTTATAGTTAGTGTTACAAAATTAGACTTATAGATTACTTAAATTTGAGAAATAATATTTCCTTGTAAATTATGCATGAAAACTGGCATTGGACTAACATCCAATGATCACTTTTATTTTAGAATTTTTCTTCATAAGTTGGTTTATAATTGTTACCTAACACTAAGTTGTATCCAGTGTCATTTTTTTTTTAACTTTATTTTTAAAATAGTAACTATTTTTGTCCTGTGATCAATGCCAATGTTAGTCTTATTCTAGTTCTTAGCTCCTCAAACCTTTGTGAAAGACAATTACCTATCATTTTGGTACATTTGACACCTGTTATGTTTTGTTCTACCAACTTCTTCACCTTTTTACATCTTTGAGTTAGAATTGGCTTCTCATGTCTTCTACAAAGTTGATTACTATCTTTTCATCTTCTAAATAACTTTAATCTCATCAATTGGATTATGGTGGAAGAAGTTTCACTCAAAATTGTTTTTCCTTTTCAAAATCATTACCTATAAGACAATAAACTAAGCATAAAAAATATCATAAAATCTAAATAAAAAATGCTATAATAAGTGAAACACCAGGTAATTTAATCTCAAATAACATGTAATATATAGACTTATCAAATTCCCTCATACTTAACTTATTATTTATCCTCAAGTAATTAATGATATATAAACTGTAACTACTAACCTAAACTTAACTAGAATAAGAATAATTTCATTTTCATAGATGTAAGATAACATTTAGCATATGCTATAAGTCTTTAAATCCTTATGTATCTTCATTGAAGGAATTATACTCTCTTGAGGGTTTACTTAAATAATGCTAATAAATATTGACCTAAACACATATATATTAGTCAACTTTATAATCAATAATATTAGATATACAAGATCCAAATCTCAATCAAATTATAAAACTTAAACTCTTATTACTTCTTAAATAGATCATAATACGAACTAGACAATGCAAATACTATTCTACTTCATCCATTAAGCTAAAATACTTTGAATTGTTATGTCCTCCCAAGGTATCACTCATTTAAGTGTTTAAAATTTTTGAGAGGTACCCTTAAATTCTTATTATGTTAATGTACATACCATAGGCTTGAAAAATCATCTCATAACCACTAAAAAAATAGAAATATACAAAAAAAATGAAAAGTACTTTAATTAGGTGTAATGGGCTAAAGGGTTAATAGGCCAAATCAAGGAAAAGGAAATAGGAGAAATAAAAATATTCACAATTAGTAGGGCAATAATAAGTATATAAATAGAAACATCAATTCCTCACTTCACTAACTCCTCATATTCATGCAGTCACTCCTTTTCTTCATTTATTTTTTTCTTTTTCTTTTTTATTTTCAATTTAAATTAATATGAAACTCTCTTTTTACATTGCATCTTTCATGCACTTTATCAATTGCCCCACACTTATTTCCTTTCCATCCCATTCCTAAAAATATCAAAACACAAGTAAAAGCTTTACTAATTATGAATTAGGGAGTAAGTACCTTTTGTTTGAAAATTGCAAAAAAATTGCATTAACTTTAGTAAAACTATTACAACATCACAATGAAGTCACCCAAAAGGAGCTAAATACCTATTTATATAACTTACTACTACAAGAAAAGGAGTTACAAGTTCCACCTTTTCTTCATTCCTATTAATAGATCATTATGTACTAATTTAGCAATAGTAAGTGCTCTAATTTCATTGATGATGTCGTTTGCTTATTTCCTACTCCTTGTAAATTCATCTATTTCTTTCTCTCCACAAGTTGTAGATGGTAATAATGAAAGCTGATTTGTATAGGATCCCATCCTTCTGCTATTGCTTGGAAGAATTTATAATCCAACTCAGCATTGCATTTCATTCATATGTATTGCGGTAGTTTTGTAGCTTATGCAAACTACTAAGCTCAAAGTTAATTTTCTTTTAAGCTCAAATTTATTTAGGAAATGCTACTAAAAAAAGGTGAAAATAATTATATAAGGCTTGAATGGGCTCACTAATAGATTAATCTATAAAAGATAGGAAATTTGGCTAAAACTCAATCTTAATTACCTATGTCGTTTTAATAGTTATACACATCTTACATGTAGTTTCAAAAAGATGAAATCCAAGTTCTAGAAATTTAAAAGAAAAAAATATATCTACATAAGAAAAAAAGATATGTGGCATTAATGCTTAAACTCGACATTAGATCACTTTATTCAAATCAAAGCAAATCACTTAATAAATTCAGTTTCTTAGCATTGATCGTGTCATTCGAGCTTTTAAATTTATAAGCACTTAGATACTGCAAGTGCATGGGTTGCGTTTGTAGTATGAGGGGTGTCGATCCCACAAGGAATGGGGAACTAATCTAATTCTATATTATCTAAGGCTAAGAAGATTGAATTAATAGAAATAAAGTTTCACAAGAAAAGTAAATCTGAGATATTGATTGGAAAGAGTAGTAATTCAGAAATTAATATAAAAGAAATGAAATTTGAGCAATGTAAGAACATAATGAAAATCAATCAAAAGAAATTAACTAAGTTATGAAGAAGGGGATTTTACTTATCATTAATGTTAACCTAGTCGATTATGTTTCAATGGAGTGTCAGTTCTAAACTGTCCTAAGGCTGATTACCCTCTCTCAAGTTATAACCATTAAACCCTAAATTATAAACCCTAATTAGATTATGGAATTTGCAATCTCTCAATTCACAAATTATCCAAAACTAATTAGATCTGAAACACTCTAATAAACTATTGAAACATCACACGGGATCTCTCTTTACACAATTCCTAAGATGATTTATCACGATTTTTATTAAATTGCCTAAATCTCATTATTTCGATTTAATCATTTTTCATTTAGTTCACCCTCTCAGTTCATTATCAAATTATGCAAGAACGTAATTGAATCACAACATTCATCCAAAAAATATACAATCGAGTAGATTATCATTAAATCAAAATAACATCTCGAAGGAAAGTTAGAACATTATCATCATTGTACTATCTATCATCATACAATCCATCCCTACTTTTTACATGAATAAAATTGAAACAAAAAAAATAGACACTTAAAATGGAGGATTTGGGAAGGCAGTAGCATCAGAAAACCTCCTGATTTGGAAAGCATGTCGAGACTGCTTCTTCTTCCTCCTTTTTCCTCTTTAGGGTTTTCAATAGAGGCTGCATGAAAGCTCTCTTCTTTCAACTCTTCTTGTTCTTTAAATAGTCTCTTATGTTTTGAGTAACCCTAGGACTTTTTCGGAGTCCAAAAAGTCCAAAAAATACCTAAAAATGTGAAGTTCTTAAGTATTTGCATGTTTGCCTGACACAGGCCACGATAGTGGCTCACATCTGAGCCTTCTGTCACGATTGTGGCCTACAGGACATGATCATGGACCATTCCTTGGGATTTTTTCACGATCGTGGCTTGATGAGCCAAGATTGTGGGCTGTTGTTTCTGCCCAAATGTCTTTCGAAACTCCTCTATTCTTCAATAATGACCGTAAAACACTAGTAAACACATCAAGGTATTTCAAAAAATATAATATTTAAGCTCAAAAGCTTATATTAACCCTTAAAACACAAATAATTAACAAACTAACACAATTCTAACTTAAACACATACTAAATGATTGAATTGATGGCTAAACACATATCAAATTATGCCTTAAAACATGATGCAATTTATACTTATCACATCCCCATACTTAAACATTTGCTTGTCCTCAAGAAAACAAAGAAACAAACAACACAAAATTATAAGGCACACAATGCAATAATGAGGCAATGACTTCAAATTCAAGAAACAAATTTAACTATAAACACAATCATTCAAATTGTTCCAAATCATTAACATGTAAAATCCACATTTAGGAGTTCTGGACTAAATATACGTATTAATCAAAACTTAACTATCAAGTTTATTCACCCCTTTCAATTGTACACACACATTAATAATTGTTTGGTCATTTAAACTTTGCAACTAATCCTAAGTACATTTTATGAAAAGTTAAGCTACTTACAAGCTCTGTAGGTTTTTATTAGAAAAATTTTTTTAGTTACTTTTTGTGGACATGGACCTAACTTTTTAATGCGGAAGCAAACATTGGTGATGAATGTTGATCCGGTTACTTGACTAAGTCATGTTTTTATTAAATTGCTTAGTTGGAACGTCATTACAGCTTTTTTATATGAAGGCACACATTTGTGAAGCGTGTCAATCCGGTTACTTTGATACATCAAGTTCTCAACTAGCTACTGGCTCTATTAATAACTTGAAGGCTAGTAGAATAGTTATTTATTTAAAATATTTAAATACTTTTTATTTAATTAATGCCTACCTTATTGCTTTAACTACTCATTTTCATGAAAAAAAAACTAGCAAAGCTATTTAATCAAAAGACCTAAAATCATGAATAAATGTGTTAACTTAAAAGGTGATAAACTAACACTGAATCCTAATTAACTTGCATTTTTTAGCCAAAGAACCTAGATCTCTACTTTCGCGAGCTGATGACTCTTCATAATCTAATAGAATATGTTCAAGATTAAACCAATTTCGTTCCATCTAAGCCATCGATATATTCACAATATGCAACCTAAACACACTAACATAACAATATGCAAAATTCACACTCAAAGCAAAACAAACAACCCTCCCCATAATTGAATTGTGAGATTCCCATATCGATTGGAGAGAGGAATGAAGTACATCTTATAAGGGTATAGATATCTCTCCCTCAAAGACATGTCTTCCTGGGTGTGGGAAGAGCAAAACTATAAGGGTTTGGCTAGGCCATGGTCTAAAGTGGACAATATTTATGGGCGGGTGGTCTTGGCTGTTACAAATGGCATTAGAGTCAGTACCAAATCGGTGTGTCAGCGAGGACATTAAGCCCTAAATGGGGTGGATTATGAGATTCTGAAATCGATTGGAAAGGGGAACGAAGTATGCCATATAAAGGTCTAGATACCTCTCACTTATAGACACTCTTCTGGTGTAGGAAGAGCAAAACCGTAAGAGTTTGGCTGGGTCAAGGCTCAAAGTAGATAATACCTATGGGTGGTCTAGGTTGTTACATGAACAACACAATGTCCTTAATGTAAGAAGGATACACAAACACACTAGGGGTAAATAAAACACAATATACGAAAACATAAGAAGAAAAAAGTAACAAAAATGAAAAGAGAAGGGTTAGAACATGAAACCATCATAGTGACTGAGGTGGTGATGTGTTGGAGGCTGAGACCAATTGTGCTTGATACCAAGCTAGTTTTCCTATAATATAATTCATTCAGAGAGAGTAAGAGAATTAGTAGGGCAATGCATTCCGAATCATTGATATTTATTTACAAAAATTAAATAACTTTAATTACATAACAATTTGAATCTACCTTAAACATACTAATTTATGGTCATTAGCTTGACCTTGTATCATTGGAAATTCAGTGACGATCAATTATAAGCAACTTGTTTACACCCTTTTCATTTAACATCATTTTTGTAGCCTATAAGTAAGCTACAAATTGCGAAATGATCATAAGGATAAAATTGATAAAATTATGAAAACCAGTTAAGCTCAGTAATGTCTGTTCGTAAGGTTACACGTGCTAAGTTTTAATATTTATAACTTTGGTAAATTCTGCAAGCACACGGGTCATTTGCATTAGTACCTAAGGTAACGATCCCATGAGGAAGCCTAATCTAGTCCTAAAATCTAAGGTCATACTAAACTACAATAATTCAAAAGAAATAAATAGTGCAGAAAATAAATCCATCAAACAACTAATTTCAGGAATTGAGTTGAAGAAATCTAAATAGGACAACAATCCATACAAACCAATCCCAAAACTAACCTAGAAACTATCAAGTGAGAGAAAGGGGGATTCAATTCAAAATTAACAAAAACCTAATCAATTATGCAATTCTCGACTTAATGGGTCTAGATAGTCCTAGGGTGAATTACTCTCTCTCAAGTTATAATTCTTAACCTTAATTGATGATCCTTAATTTAAATTATAGAATCGCGATCTTTTAATTCGAGATTGACCAAAAACCTAAATTAGTTCTAAATTATCTATTAACCTACTGGGAATCTATGCTCGATCTCTTGTTACACGACTCTACTGGTTCGATCTAATTCTTTACCTATAAATTCACCTAACTCTCATTAGCCCAAATTGATTACTTTCACTCGGCTCACCCTCTCAGTTTATTACTGAATTATTATGAGAAGAAATTGAATCACAATTAAATCAAAAGAAAGCACAACCAATTAATCTTTATTAATATCAAGAATTGAAAACCCGAAGGTGAGTATAGACAATAATTAACACTCAACAACATCAATTTCAATAAATATCCCAATTTCATACATAAATAAATTTGAAATAAATAAAGAAACTACTGTCAGAACGGATCATGGAGGTAGAGACAGTGGGAAACTACTTGTTCTGAAAAGTACGTCGCGTCAAGCTTCATCTCCTTGTCTCTCTTCCTTCATCTCCTTCATCAATCTCTCAAAACTCTTTAGGATTTTTCCAAAATATAGCTGATGTGAATGCTCTCTACTCAGACTCTCCCAGCTCCCTTCATCTATCTCATAATGTTTTATTTATACTTTGGGAGCTCTAGGTCAAAGTCGGGATCGAAATGGTCCAAAAAATCTTAAGAAATTTGAGTTTTACTTCAGCTTGATGCAGGCCACGATCGTGGCCTGACTTGGAGACTTTCTATCATGATCGTGCCCTAGGTGCACGATTGTGGCCTGGTTACTATTGGCTCGTCCTTCTCTGTCACGATTGTGGCTTATGGTTTAGGCTCAAAACTCCTCGAATCTTCTCCGTTCTTCACAGTTTACCTTGAAATAATAGCAAACGCATTACGATACCTTAAAATATAACATTTAAGCTCAAAGATTTAATCTAACCCATAAAAACACTTAAACACACAAACTAACACAATTAACACACTAAACACACACTAAACACTCAATTTCACACTAAATACATCACAAATTAAACCCTAAAATATCATGCAATTGACAGCTATCAACATCCCCACACTTAAATGTTTGCTTATCCTCAAGCAAAAAAAACAACAACATATAACAAACACAAAACACGCAATGCAATAATGAGGTAATGGCTTTGATCTTCATGAAATGAATTTAATCTTGAACACAATCATTCAGTTATGTTAAATCATTAACATGCAAAATATGCGTCTAGGGCTTTTGAACTAAATATACAACTTAATCGAGACCTAAGTGTTAATTTATTTACCCTTTTCAATTACACACACACATTAATAATTCTTGTGTCCTTCAGACTTTGTATCTATTCCTAAGTATATTTTCATGAAAAGTCAAGCTTATTGCAAGTCTGGTAGGTTTTGTTAAGGAAACACCAAATATTTTTATTTAATTTTTGAACATAGATTTAGTCTTTTTATGCGAAGGCAAACATTGGTAATGAATGTAAGTCATTTTTTTATTACACAGCTTAGTTGAAACATCATTATAGCTTTTTGACGCAAAGGCACACATTTGTGATGCGTGTCGATCTAGTTACTTAGCTATATCACGTTTTCAACTGGCTACTAACTCTATTCATAACCTGAAGGTTAGCGAAATAGTGATTTATTAACAAAACACTCTTTATTATTACTACTAACTTGTTGCTTAGGCTACTCATTTCCATGAAAAATACTAGTTAAGCTACTTAAGTTAAAAGGCCTTAAATTATGAATGAATGTGATAACCTATAGGGTGCTAATTTTACACTAAATCCTAATTAAGCTGTATATTTATCCAAAGACTCCTAATTCACTAATTTTGTGAGATAATGATTATTTAACCTAATAGACTATGTTTAAAATTAAATAAATTTCACTCCATCTAAGCCATTGAGACATTCATACAGTTCACAAAATGTAACCTAAACAAACTATCATACAATATTAATATGCAAAATTTACACTCAAGGTAAAACACACAGCCCTCCCCACATTTAAACAACATATTGTCCTCAATGTGGGGTACACAAGCACAGTAGGGGAAAATAAAACACAATATACTAAAAACATAAGAATAAAACACGAATAAAAATGAAAGAAAAAGGTTAAAACATGAAACCGTTTATGGTGATAGAGGTGGTGATGGCAATAGTGTTGAGACCAAATTCGCTTGATATTGAGAGTGTTTCCCTATCTTACAAGTGAGTCAAGTGCGTAAAAGAATTAACAATCCAAACTGCTAAAAAACATTCAAAACTGATTTAAGAATTTAAAACAAACCTAACTATAAAATAATTTAAATATAATACTAATCGTGCTAATTTATAGTCATTAGCTTGACCTTCATCTCTCAGCCAGGATCAATTATGAGCGGCTTGTTTCCACCCTTTTCATTTAACATCACTTTTATAGTTTGTGAGTAAACTACAAATTGCAAAATGATTAGAAGGAAAATATTGATAAAATTATGAAAACCAATAAAGCTCAATGATGTCCTTTTTTAGAGTGAACTATTAACAAAACAGGAAATACAAAACTCCCTGAATCTTCCATAGAATCCAACAATTTACCCGGTAAGAGTGTGAATTGTTCTCTACTTGAGTCTTCCTCATTCGCCCTCATCTCCTCTTCTTCTTTAGCTTTTTGAACATATACTTCCATAGCTTCTTCAAACTGGGTGTCCGTTGTCATCTGTTCTTTGTCCTTATGTTCCTTAAAAGATTTGAACACATCAATTGTCCTGAATGAGCTGGCTAACCTTCGGATTCTTAAATACATCGTTCATGTTGAATGTCTCATCATCATTATCAATCCAAAGGGTAGGGTTCTTTGTATGGACATCTATCCTAGATTTTTCAATCTTCAAACATGGTGTACTAAGATCTGGCAGATAGTATGAGGGGTTTCCATCCTTTCCTTCATCCTTTTTTTTTGAGTTTTTGGTCTTCTGTAACGTTAGGATTAGCTTGATTTCTAGATGGTTCTTCTAGCTCTACCCCATTCATAAGTGTGATTACCTGGCATGGCTCTATTGAATTTACTTTTATACTGCGCAGAAAGTTTTTCACACTTTGCTTACAAAATTCCCTAGAAAGCTTGCCCATTCGAACCTTTAGATTGTGAATAGAAGATGCATGATCTTTTGTTACTTGTTCAAACTTCTTTTCCAACCTCTTTTAGTTCTCTTCTATATCCATGAGCTTATCAATGATTTTGTCTAGCTTGGAATCCGATTAACTATATTCATCATGTTGAAATTCAACTAGGTCTTGATGTCCTAAATGATTCCTTACATTATTGGACCAATAGAATTTGGGATGGTTCTACCACCCCGAAGTGTACATATTCCAATAAGGATCAATATTTCCTCAACCATACTGAGCTTCATTATAACTCTCAAAAGTTCCTTGCTCCCTATAATATCCATCTTCCATCATTGTTCTTTCCATTTCTTCTTGCAATTTAGCTCTTCAAATGTATCATTTCTCATTCTAAGATTCAATTCGAAATTAACGAAAACCTAATCAATTATGCAATTCTCGACTTAATGGGTCTAGACAGTCCTAGGGTGAATTACTCTCTCTTGAGTTATAATTTCTTAACCCTAATTGATGATCCCTAAATTAAATTATGGAATTGTGATCTCTCGATTTGTGATTGACCCAAAACCTAATTAGTTCTAAATTGTCTATTAACCTACTGGGAATTTATGCTCGATCTCTCATTACATGACTTTATCGATTCGATCCAATTCTTTACATATCAATTCACCTAACTCTCATTAGCCCAAATTGATTATTTTCACTTGACTTACCCTCTTAGTTTATTTCCGAATTATTATGAGAAGAAATTGAATCACAATTAAATGAAAAGAAAGCACAACTAAATAATCTTTATTAATCTCAAGAATTGAAAACCCGAAGGTGAATATAGACAATAATCAACACTCAACAACAACAATTTCAATAAATATCATAATTTCATCATAAATAAATTTGAAATAAACAAATAAACTACTGTCAGAATGGATCATGGAGACAGCGACAGTAGGAAACCATCTGTTCTGAGAAGTACGTCGTGTCAAGCTTCATCTCCTTGTCTCTCTTCCCTTGTCTCCTTCCTTAATCTCTCAAAACTCTTTAGGGTTTTTCTAGAATATGGCTGATATGAAAGATCTTTATTTAAACTCTCACAACTCCCTTCATCTGTCTTATAATGTTCTATTTATACTTTGGGCACTTTAGGTCAAATTCGGAGTCAAAATAGTTCGAAAAATCTTGCAAAATTTGAGTTTTTGCTTCAGCCTGATGCAGGTCATGATCATGGCCCTGTCTACCATGATCGTGGCCGGTTCCTTAACCTTTCTGTCATGATCGTGACCCTATGTGCACAATTGTGTCCTGACTTAGAGACTTTCTGTCACGATCGTGCCCCAGGTGCACGATCGTGCCCTAGCTGCTGCTAGTTTGTCCTTCTCTGTTGTGATTGTGGCCCTGCTATGCACGATCGTGGCCTATGGCTTTGGCCCAAAACTCCTCGAATTTTCTCCGTTCTTCACCGTTTACCCTAAAACACTAACAAACGCATCACGACATCTAAAAAATATAACATTTAAGCTCAAAGACTTAATATAACCCATAAAACATTTAAACACTTAAACACACAAACTAACATACTAAAAACACACTCAACACTCAATTTCACACTAAATACATCACAAATTAAACCCTAAAATATTATGCAATTAGTAATTATCAATGTCCTTTTTTCAAGTGAACTGTCAACAAAACAGGGAATAATAAAACTCCTTGAATCTTCTATGGAATCCAGTAGTTTATCGGTAAGAGGGTGAGTTGTTCTTTTCTTGGTTCTTCCTTATTTTCCCTCATCTCCTCTTCTTCTTTAGCTTCTTAAACAGAGACTTCCATAGCTTTTTCAAACTTAATATCTGTTTTCAACTGTTCTTCATCCTCTTGATCCTTCAAAGATTCGAGCACATCAAATTTTCTAAATGAGTCTCTCTCCTCTAGATTCTTTAATACATCATTCATGTTGAATGTCACTTGGTCATCACTAATCTGAATGGTGAGGTTCTCTTCATAGACAGCTACCTAAGTTTTTTTTATGTTCAAGCATAATAAACTAAGATCTAGGGAATAATAAGGAGGTTTTCATTCTTTTCTTTATCCTTTTTCTTCATCTCTTGGTCTTCTACAAGATAGGGTTCAGCTTGATTTCTCACTAGTTTTTCGTGCTCTTCCCCATTTCTAAGTATTATAGGCTCATATTGCTCTCATTGATGTAATTCCATATTGCTTAGAGAGTCTTCCACACTTCTCTTACAAAAGATGTCTCACTTGAATATCCAAGTTGTGAATAGAAGAGGTATGATTTTTTGTTACATGATCAAATTGCTCTTATAGGTATCTTCCATGTCTGTTAGCTTATCCATGATTTTGTCCAATTTGGAACCCCATGAACTGGACTCAACTTGCTGAAATCCTAATAAGTCTTGATGTCCCATATTAGTACTTACATTGTTAGACTAATAAAAACCTGGGTGGTTTTGCCACCCTGAAGTGTACTTGTTCATATAAGGATGATGACTTCCTTAACTAAATTGGGACTTACTAAAATCTACAAAAGTCCTTTGCTCCCTATAATATATATCCTCCATGATCATTCTTTTTATCTCTTCTTGATATCTAATTTTTTGGATTCTTCATCGCTGCCTTATGATGTCCAAATCAATGTGTTTTTAACATTTCAACTAAACTTTTGATTTTTTTTATAATCTTATGATTGGGTACCACATTCATAAAAGATAGTGAAACGCCTTAGACTATAAGAATTAAGCTAATTCTACATCTCCCTAACAATGGTGCCAAAAACTTGATCGTGTCATTCGAGCTTTAAAATTTATAAGCCCTCAAACATCGCAAGTGCACAGGTCATGACTGTAGTGTAAGAGGTGTCGATCCCATGAAGAGGGGGGAGCTAATCTAATTTTATGTTATCTAAGGCTAAGAAGATTGAATTAACAGAAATAAGATTTCCCAAGAAAAGTAAATATGAGAAATTGATTGGCAAGAGTCGTAATTCAGAAATTAACACAAAAGAAATGAAGTTTGAGTAATTCAGAAACACAATGAAAATCAATCAAGAGAAATTAACCAAGTTATAAGGAAGGGGATTTTACTTATCATTAATGCTAACCTAGTCAATTATGTGTCAATGGAGTGTCGATTCTAGACTGTCCTAGGGCTGATTACCCTATCTCTAATTATAACCATTAAAGCCTAAATTATAAACCATAATCAGATTATGGAATTTGCAATCTCTCGATTCAAAAATTATCCAAAACCTAATTAGATCTGAAGCACTCTAATAAACTATTAGAACATCACACGGGATATCTCTCTCTACACAATTACCAATATGATTTATCACGGTTTCTATTAAATTGCATAACTCTCATTAATTTGATTTAATTATTTTTTATTCAATTCACCTCTTAGTTTATTACTAAATTATGCAAGAATGTAATTAAATCACAGCATTCATAAAAAACACAATCAACAAGATTATCATTAAATTAAAATAAAATCCCGAAGGAAAGTTAGAACATCATCATCATTGTACTATCTATCATCGTACAATCCATCCCAACTTTATACATGAATAAAATTGAAATGAAAATGAAATAGACTCTTAGAATGGATGATCTAGGAAGGCAGTAGCGTCAAAAAACCTCCTAACCTAGGAAGTATGACGAGATTGCTTCTTATTCCTCCTCCTTCTTCTTCCTCTTTCTCTCTTTAGTGTTTTCAACAGTGGTAGCACAAAGGCTCTCTTTTTTCTCCTCTTCTTGTTCTTTAAATAGTCTCTTATGTTTTGGGTAATTCTACGGCTTTTTTACCCGAAAGGTCCAAGAAATCCCTTAAAATGTGAAGTTTATGAGTGTCTAGCATTTGCTTGATGTAAGCCATGATCGTGGCTCATATATGAGCCTTCTATCACGATCGTTGGCATGCAGGCCACGATTGTGGCACAATCCTAGAGCTTTTGTCATGATTGTGGCCTGGGTTGTTGTTTCAGTCCGAATCTCTTCTAAAACTCCTCTATTCTTCGATATTGACCTTAAAATACTAGCAAACATATTGAGGTACCTTAAAAATATAATATTTAAGCTCAAAAGCTGTACTAACCCTTAAAATACTTAAAAAATAAATAATTAACAAACTAACACAATTCTAACCTAAACACATGCTAAATGATTGAATTGGTGGCTAAACACATATGAAACTATATGATCGGGTATTTGCAGTTTGTAAGTTTTAATTATTAAACTCTGATAATCTACAAGTATATGGTTCATTAGCGTAGTACCAAAGGTGTCGATCCCACGAGGAGGGATAATCCAATCCTAAAATTGTGGATCATTCCTTACACTTTCGTCACGAATGTGGCATGCGTGCTGACATAACTATCATGCAATATGTAAAATTCAAACTCAAAGAAAAATGCATAACCCTCCCCACATTTGAACGACATTGTCCTCAATGTGAGAAGGAGACAAACAAACACACATGGAAAGAAGAAACATAAAATCAAATAAAACAAAAATAAAAATAAAGACTAAATTTAAAAGAAAAGATAGAAACAAAGCCTCATGGTGATGGAGGCGGGGATGGTGTCGAAGGTGGTAATTAGACGTCTTGAGCCTCGAAGTATCAATGAATATGATGTATATCTCAGCTTTGGCGTCATTGTGCTTGGGCCATCTCCTTCATCCTTCTAGAGTTCTACACAAGTGTATCTGTAATTACTATGGTGTTCGTGGAGATTATATCAAACACTTTCTTCCAGCCCGATTTATCTGTGTCTTCTTCCTTTTCAAACTCCTCACTAGTCGAGTCCTCTTCTGCCTGGTGAGATAGCGCTGTACTCAAACTCACCTAAATACCCCTGATCTTCACATAAGTCTTTTAGCTGATGTCTTGAAGTTCCATGTTATAAGACTTAAGGATTTCAGCACGCCACAAATGATGGTGATTTAGAAAATCGAGGAGGTAGTTGGTTAAACCACTACAGTCCAGGCCATAATACTCAGTAATAGAGGAAGCCAAGTACCCCATACCGAAATTTTTGCTCCTCTTACATAGAGTTGCAATAATAGTGTTCAGCATATGTGTGGAGGTGCACACTGAGATGCTGTGATCTATGCACCACAATAGGAAAAATTCCTTTGTTGAGCACTTGTTAGTCTTTGATTTATCAAATACTATTTGACACATGAATTTATGCAACACTAAGTGCTTATAGGTCTTATGATATTTTTGTGGGCATTTTTAGCATTGAATCGCTTTAACCTAGTGAGCTCATTCTAATATCGAGAAGCACGAAAATTATCGTACTAGTCAATAATGGAGGACTTAGGGAAATCACAAATATCGCACATGATTTCAATGTTTAGCTCATAATTTCGTCATCATAACCTAACCATATTTCTTTAAGGTTGCTAGGTTTGTAATAAAGGGAAGTGAAGAATTCGAGAGTGAGCTCTTAGTAGACAGGATATTGGAAGTGTATGAACTTCACCCACTTAATTCTTTATGCTAGGTTCTCTTCCCTATCTCATAGTTCTAGCCTATCAAGCATATCAAAATGAAAATATTTCAGGACTGCTATTTGTTTAACATTAAGGGATTAGAAACGAATACCTTCCTCCTCTGTGTAGATTAGGAAAGGTGCTCCAAAATCTATCGCCTTATTCCTTCACCTTATCTCGAGACTTGGTTTCATCCCGATGATTGATCACATTTTGTTGACTGTTTGATGCACGACATACTGGCTTATAAGTAAGTGAAAGTTGGAAATTTGAAATTTAGTTAGAGAGAAATGAGAGTGTTTGGAGGTTCTAAACTTAGAGAGATAAAGTTAAAATGAAAGTGAGTGAAAAAGTGAAGTAAGAAATGAATATATAGGTGAAGGAAGGGCAAAATGATAAAAATTTTAGCTTTGCGTGGACAGGTTTACCTTGTCGCAGGACATAATCATGGCCTGTAATAATTTCGTCGATTTCTGATTTTTTGTCTTTCGTCCTTATACACACCCTTTGAGATCCTTTCTTAACTTCTTTTTAGCACTATCACCTTATTATACTTTCCTTCCCAGTCTTCTTTATCAAAAATTAATGCCTTACTCTTCCATGATATTTATTTAGAACTGAAACAACCTAACTACGAAGTTCAAACTATCTAAAATCAAAGAAATAATTGGTAATTTAAAACCATGGGTTGCCTCCAATGCAATGCTACTTTTAACATCATTAGCTTGACGCTCTTCTCCACTCAAGGTGGTTTGAGAGGATTCCTTGATGGTGACTCGGTTGACAATCTCATAAAATGCACGCACGTCACCTAGTTACTCATGCCACCTCCTTCCTTTTCCCAATTCTTCCTTCTCCTTCTTTTGTGAGGTTTATTCTTTGTCAGGGAACACTTTTGATCATCATTCTTTACTTTTTCTCCACAAGATCTATTCCCTTTATGATGGCCATGGGTTGGAGAGAACTTTTGTCATTCTTAGTTATGGTGAAAGATACGTGTTCCTCTCCTACCCTTATAATCAACTCACCCCCTATCTACATCAATAATTAATCGAGCAGTGGCTAAAAATGGTTGCCCAAGGATAATTGGGGTTTTTGCGTTTTCTTCTATGTCTAGTATGAAAAAGTCTGTGGGGAAGGTGAACTTTTCCACTCGAACATACACATCATGTATGATACCATTTGGACGATGAATTGATTTATCTGCCATTTTTATCAATATCTTGGTGAGGGTTATCTCACCGAACCCCAAGTTCTGATATGAAGAATACAGTATCATGTTTATATTGGCTCCCAAATCGACAAAGACTCTCTCTATTTTGACACCCTTATAAAAATACCCTGGATCCTCCTTCTTTGTTGGTGTCGTCAATTTCTTTTCTTCCTCTAGTTCTTTTTCCACCTTTCCCCTTATTGATTCCATTAGTCTAAGTCGTGCTTCCAGTTGTTCGATCATGTCTACCACTTCATTCAGCTTAGCTTCCTTTGATTTCCTTATACTTTGATCAAGAATGGAATTAGGGCTTAGTACTTCGTTATCTCAGGCAAATTATACCTCGCTAGCAGAGAGCCTTCCTTATTCTCTTGCACCTCTACCTTTCCCTTGTCCCTGAGTGAATTTGACTTTCATTGTTCCAAAATGGGGAAGAGAATTTTATGTTGATGCATTTGGGTTGTTTGTAATTCTGGTTCATTTCAAAAATCATTCTTATCAACCTTATTCTTATCCTTCCCTTCATTGTCTTCAGCTTGGTGCCTTTCATCCTCAGTTGCTTTTGTAACAACCATGATTTGTTCTTTCGGATTAGACTTGGTGTTACTTGGAAGGGTTCCTACATTTCGGGTCGATATTGCTTTTGCCAATTGACCCACTTGGACTTCCAGGTTATGTATCTAAGAGGCGTGATTCTTTGTAACTTGCTCAAACTTGCCTTCAAGCCTCTTATGTGCATCCTCCATAACTCCAATTTTATCTAAGATTTTGTCAACTTTGGATTCCATCGAACTCGATTTCTCTTGTTGGAAGCCTGGTGGTCCTTGATGTCTGAACTGTCCTCCAGCATTATTTGACCAAGAGAAGTTTGGGTGATTTTTCCACCCAGGGTTGTATGTGTTAGAGTAGGGATTGTTTCTCCCTGCTAGACCATATTGGGTTCCCATGTAATTTACATGCTCTGATCCATTATCCTTGATCAAGAAGCAATCGACTGTATCATGATCCATCTGCCCACAAAGCTCACACTTTAGCTGAACAACTTTTACTGTACTTGAGGATGAAGCCTTCATGTTATTTAATTGTCGATTTAAATTATCAATTTTAGCCTATATTTATGTCAATTAATCGACAGCTACCACTCTTTTTTTCTCATAGAGATTTACAGGTTGTCTACTCTGCTCATTCTTCCCTAAGCAGCTGTTACTCGTCATTTCTTCTAACAGCTCTTCTGTTTCATCTACTGTCTTCCTTATAAGTGATCCTCCTAAAACCGCATCATTTGTGCCTCTCATATGTGGGGTTATTCCGTTATAGAATGTTTGCAAAAGAAATTCTTTAGGTAGGTTATAGTGTGGACGTTTTCTTTATAAGTTTTTGTATCTTTCCCACGCTATATAAATTGATTCCCCATCACCCTGCTGAAAGTTTGTGATCTCTTTGATAATCTTCGTAGTTTTGGTAAGGGGAAAGTACTTATCTAAAAAGGCACAAACTAATTGGTCCTAAGTGGTGACATTATTTGGGTTAAGGGAATGGTACCAAGCTTTTGCTCTATCGCTTAAGATAAAAGGGAAGAGTCTAATTCTTACAGCATCCTCCAACATCTAATGATAATGGAAGGTATCACAGATTTCAAGAAAATTGACAATATGTGCATTTGGGTCTTTATTCGTTAATCCATAAAATTGCACATTTTGTTGAAGCGTGTTTAGGAGAGTTAGTTTGATTTTAAAGGAAGCTGCTTGCACGAGTGACTTAGCTACACCTTCATTGACTGCATTAAAGACTGGTCTCATAAAGTCCATAACGGTTCTCGTTTGATGTCTTTGGTTCGCTCCTCAATCTAACACTTGTTGAAACTCCTCAGCCATTATTGCTTTTGCGGTTAGCTCTTCTAATTGAACGTTCTAGATTAGTGATGTCAAGCTCTACAGTTTTAGATATGCGACTTGAACTCCTTATAACTCTTGTATTCATGTAAGAGCACGAACACACACGAAAAGAATGGGAAGAATAGAAAAACTTAAACTAACTAAAATGCCTTAGACTAAGAGAACTAAATCAATCTTCACCCTCCTCAGCAACAGCGTAAAAAATTTAATCATGTTGTTCGAGCTTTAAAATTTATAAGCTCTTAAATACCGCAAGTGCATAGTTCACACCTGTAGTATAAGAAGTGTCGATCCCACAAGGATGGGAGAACTAATCTAATTCTATATTATCTAAGGCTAAGAAGATTGAATTAACAGAAATAAAGTTTCATAAGAAAAGTAAATCCTATAGATTGAATGGAAAGAGTCATAATTCATAAATTAACACAAAAGAAATGAAAT